>OX439483.1:308113263-308713263 GCA_949320155.1 Melangyna quadrimaculata | reverse complement strand
CTTTCAGATTTGTCTGCCTTATACGAGCATGTAATTGTCTGTGGTGATTTCAACGGTGATTTGTTGTTAAATGATTTTCGTGCACGTCAGCTACAGGACATGTCGGCTTCTCTTGGGTTCAACATTGTCAAATCTTACCCCACTAGATACGGGCCCAACCAAAGACCTAGTTTACTTGATCTGTTCGATCAAATCTCACTTAGTGGAGTATCTGATCGCGATATGTTATTTTTATGATTTATGGGAAGCCGTAGTTTAATATTCTACAAAAAATCTGGTTTAAGACCTAGACAGTTGTTCTACTGCCATAATAAATGTCCTTGAAGAAATTCGCAAAGAGTACGACCAAGGTCATTTGTCACTTCTTTGTCTACTTGACTTTTCCAAAGCGTTCGATAAATTGGACTATAACATTCTTTGTTGGAAACTTAAAAATTTTTTCAATTTTGAAGATAATGCGGTAAGGTTGCTGGAAAGCTATTTGGATAAAAGGCGTCAAAGAGTTGTCACTAAAGATAGAACATCGCTTAAAAAATATGTAACTCAAGGGGTACCGCAGGGTTTAATCTTAGGTCCTATTCTTTTCTGTATTTTTATTAATGACCTGCCAACAGAATGTCTCCATACTTCAGTTTATATGTATGCGGACGATGTACAACTTCATGTGGCACGACCTTTTGCCTCTGTTTCTGAGGTTGTTTGTTTTCTTAATGATGACATTAAAAAAAATTTTTGATTGGTCTGTTAGAAAGGGGCTTCTAGTAAATGCTGCCAAAACACAAGCCATTGCAATTTCGCATAAAAGTTTTGATAAAGGCATACTGCACGATGTATTGCTATCTAACCATAAAATCTATAATATCAAGCAACCACCGTCACCGTGGTTCTTCTCTCTTCTCCACCGCCTCTCATATGAACCACTCATACTTCATTCACACAAACAACCATTCGCATTTCATATTCTTCATTTTTTTTTTGTGTTCCAACTTCCAACATTTGTTTTTGTTGATTTTCGAAGAAAAGTCATCTTGTGGCAAGGAGATGTACTAAAAATTCGAAATATTTGAAAATAACGACTTTTTATTAGATAAAAGACCTTTAGAAATGTGTTATTTTGCAATAATAAGTTATATTTTGCAATTTTTTTTAATTGAAACGGTTTTAGAAAACATATATGGAGAAAGTTATGTTGCTCCTTTTATATAATTACATACACAAAAATGTATTAGAAAATGAGAAATTCTGATTTTTTTCAAGAGATGATTATTCAAAAATAGGGTCCAAACTTAGAAATCCAAACAGAAGATGTTAAAGTCTTATTCATTACCTGTAAGATGACGTAAACATAATATGTGTTATTAACTTCAATTCCTCACAAACACCCCAGGCATTAAGGAGTTTTGGGAAATTTTGCGAAATGTGTTATCGGAATATTAATTATTAATTAGAAAAGAAAAAAATTCAAAAAGTGAACAGAAGGTTTTAAAGCATTCTTTCATAAGCAATTTAGTTTTTTGCAAACACCAAGGCCATTTTCCCATTTTCTTTTTTTTTTTCTAATTTTGTCCGGAGGCCTCTTAATGAGAAGTGGTTTAAAGAATACATTAATGACTCTTTTTATAACTTACCAGGGTACAGTTTGAGGGGCAATGATCGGGTCACTTGCACTTCTGGTGGTGGCATAGCAATTGACTACAGGTCATCCATTAACTGCAGAGTTCTTAAGAGATATCTTGGTTCTGAAGTCGAGTATATTATTGCTGAGGTTTATGATGGAAATGTGAAAAGTTGGGTGTCGTGTGTTTACATTCCGGACAGAAGTCCCCCGCGTCTTTTTTCTCCGCGCTTTCAGATTTGTCTGCCTTATACGAGCATGTAATTGTCTGTGGTGATTTCAACGGTGATTTGTTGTTAAATGATTTTCGTGCACGTCAGCTACAGGACATGTCGGCTTCTCTTGGGTTAAACATTCTCAAATCATACCCCACTATTTACGGGCCCAACCAAAGACCTAGTTTAATTGATCTGTTCGATCAAATCTCACTTAGTGGAGTATCTGATCACGATATGTTATTTTGCACTTAATACCTTGATTTTTCTCATAAAAATATTCCCTGTTGTTTTAGTTTCAAGGGTTTTAAATCTATTAATATAAATGCGCTTCACGCAGCAGCCAATGTGGCTCCATGGGACTTTTGTAGATCTATCTCAGATCCAAACGATAAAATTGAATACTTTCAAAATTTAATTTTTGAATTATTTGATCAGAATGTCCCCACCAAAACAGTCTTTGTTCACAATAAAGATTGCCCATGGTACACTTCAGATGTTTTACGTGCTATTAAAAGAAGAAATAATTATTACAGCAAATGGAAACACTGCCCAAGTGGTAGAAATTGGTCTGCTTAGAAAACAGCTCGTAACAATGCTACGAGAGATTTACGTAATACAAAAAGCAATTACTTCCGATCTAAACTTAGTACTTCTCTTCTTCTAAGGTACTCTGGCGCAACATTCGTGAGATTGGTATTGGGAGTAGGAGTCAAGATGGCACATATCTTGACCCTGATGAATTAAATGCCTATTTTTTATCAAACAGCACGCTGACACCTAATTTCGCTACCAATGTTATTACTAATGTTGACACAAGACATCAATTTACTTTTGAAATGGTATTCTGTTTTGATGTTTTACAAAGCTTAGCTGCTTTAAAATCAAACGCTGCTAGTGAAGATGGACTCTCTCTCCGATTTATCAAACTCAGTATTCCATGTATAATATCTCACTTGACTCACATAATAAACTCTTGCATTATGACTTCTGTTTTCCCTAACTTGGAACACTGCTAAGGTAAGACCTGTCCCTAAAAAGGCAAACCCTCTCTCGGCTGGCGATAATAGGCCCATAAGCATCCTCCCGTGTTTATCCAAAGTGTTTGAAGGAGTTCTATCTAAGCAAATTAAAGGATTTATGGAAAGCCGTAGTTTAATATTCTACAAAAAATCTGGTTTAAGACCTAGACAGTTGTTCTACTGCCATAATAAATTCGCAAAGAGTACGACCAAGGTCATTTGTCACTTCTTTGTCTACTTGACTTTTCCAGAGCGTTCGATAAATTGGACTATAACATTCTTTGTTGGAAACTTAAGAATTTTTTCAATTTTGGAGATAATGCGGTAAGGTTGCTGGAAAGCTATTTGGATAAAAGGCGTCAAAGAGTTGTCACTAAAGATAGAACATCGCTTCAAAAATATGTAACTCAAGGGGTACCGCAGGGTTTAATCTTAGGTCCTATTCTTTTCTGTATTTTTATTAATGACCTGCCAACAGAATGTCTCCATACTTCAGTTTATATGTATGCGGACGATGTACAACTTCATGTGGCACGACCTTTTGCCTCTGTTTCTGAGGTTGTTTGTTTTCTTAATGATGACATTAAAAAAAATTTTTGATTGGTCTGTTAGAAAGGGGCTTCTATTTAATGCTGCCAAAACACAAGCCATTGCAATTTCGCATAAAAGTTTTGATAAAGGCATACTGCACGATGTATTGCTATCTTACCATAAAATCTATAATATCAAGCAACCACCGTCACCGTGGTTCTTCTTTCTTCTCCACCGCCTCTCATATGAACCACTCATACTTCATTCACACAAACAACCATTCGCATTTCATATTCTTCATTTTTTTTTTGTGTTCCAACTTCCAACATTTGTTTTTGTTGATTTTCGAAGAAAAGTCATCTTGTGGCAAGGAGATGTACTAAAAATTCGAAATATTTGAAAATAACGACTTTTTATTAGATAAAAGACCTTTAGAAATGTGTTATTTTGCAATAATAAGTTATATTTTGCAATTTTTTTTAATTGAAACGGTTTTAGAAAACATATATGGAGAAAGTTATGTTGCTCCTTTTATATAATTACACACACAAAAATGTATTAGAAAATGAGAAATTCTGATTTTTTTCAAGAGATGATTATTCAAAAATAGGGTCCAAACTTAGAAATCCAAACAGAAGATGTTAAAGTCTTATTCATTACCTGTAAGATGACGTAAACATAATATGTGTTATTAACTTCAATTCCTCACAAACACCCCAGGCATAAAGGAGTTTTGGGAAATTTTGCGAAATGTGTTATCGGAATATTAATTATTAATTAGAAAAGAAAAAAATTCAAAAAGTGAACAGAAGGTTTTAAAGCATTCTTTCATAAGCAATTTAGTTTTTTGCAAACACCAAGGCCATTTTCCCAATTTCTCGTTTTTTTTCTAATTTTGTCCGGAGGCCTCTTAATGAGAAGTGGTTTAAAGAATACATTAATGACTCTTTTTATAACTTACCAGGGTACAGTTTGAGGGGCAATGATCGGGTCACTTGCACTTCTGGTGGTGGCATAGCAATTGACTACAGGTCATCCATTAACTGCAGAGTTCTTAAGAGATATCTTGGTTCTGAAGTCGAGTATATTATTGCTGAGGTTTATGATGGAAATGTGAAAAGTTGGGTGTCATGTGTTTACATTCCGGACAGAAGTCCCCCGCGTCTTTTTTCTCCGCGCTTTCAGATTTGTCTGCCTTATACGAGCATGTAATTGTCTGTGGTGATTTCAACGGTGATTTGTTGTTAAATGATTTTCGTGCACGTCAGCTACAGGACATGTCGGCTTCTCTTGGGTTAAACATTCTCAAATCATACCCCACTATTTACGGGCCCAACCAAAGACCTAGTTTAATTGATCTGTTCGATCAAATCTCACTTAGTGGAGTATCTGATCACGATATGTTATTTTGCACTTAATACCTTGATTTTTCTCATAAAAATATTCCCTGTTGTTTTAGTTTCAAGGGTTTTAAATCTATTAATATAAATGCGCTTCACGCAGCAGCCAATGTGGCTCCATGGGACTTTTGTAGATCTATCTCAGATCCAAACGATAAAATTGAATACTTTCAAAATTTAATTTTTGAATTATTTGATCAGAATGTCCCCACCAAAACAGTCTTTGTTCACAATAAAGATTGCCCATGGTACACTTCAGATGTTTTACGTGCTATTAAAAGAAGAAATAATTATTACAGCAAATGGAAACACTGCCCAAGTGGTAGAAATTGGTCTGCTTAGAAAACAGCTCGTAACAATGCTACGAGAGATTTACGTAATACAAAAAGCAATTACTTCCGATCTAAACTTAGTACTTCTCTTCTTCTAAGGTACTCTGGCGCAACATTCGTGAGATTGGTATTGGGAGTAGGAGTCAAGATGGCACATATCTTGACCCTGATGAATTAAATGCCTATTTTTTATCAAACAGCACGCTGACACCTAATTTCGCTACCAATGTTATTACTAATGTTGACACAAGACATCAATTTACTTTTGAAATGGTATTCTGTTTTGATGTTTTACAAAGCTTAGCTGCTTTAAAATCAAACGCTGCTAGTGAAGATGGACTCTCTCTCCGATTTATCAAACTCAGTATTCCATGTATAATATCTCACTTGACTCACATAATAAACTCTTGCATTATGACTTCTGTTGTCCCTAACTTGGAACACTGCTAAGGTAAGACCTGTCCCTAAAAAGGCAAACCCTCTCTCGGCTGGCGATAATAGGCCCATAAGCATCCTCCCGTGTTTATCCAAAGTTTTTGAAGGAGTTCTATCTAAGCAAATTAAAGGATTTATGGAAAGCCGTAGTTTAATATTCTACAAAAAATCTGGTTTAAGACCTAGACAGTTGTTCTACTGCCATAATAAATTCGCAAAGAGTACGACCAAGGTCATTTGTCACTTCTTTGTCTACTTGACTTTTCTAAAGCGTTCGATAAATTGGACTATAACATTCTTTGTTGGAAACTTAAGAATTTTTTCAATTTTGGAGATAATGCGGTAAGGTTGCTGGAAAGCTATTTGGATAAAAGGCGTCAAAGAGTTGTCACTAAAGATAGAACATCGCTTCAAAAATATGTAACTCAAGGGGTACCGCAGGGTTTAATCTTAGGTCCTATTCTTTTCTGTATTTTTATTAATGACCTGCCAACAGAATGTCTCCATACTTCAGTTTATATGTATGCGGACGATGTACAACTTCATGTGGCACGACCTTTTGCCTCTGTTTCTGATGTTGTTTGTTTTCTTAATGATGACATTAAAAAATTTTTTTGATTGGTCTGTTAGAAAGGGGCTTCTATTAAATGCTGCCAAAACACAAGCCATTGCAATTTCGCATAAAAGTTTTGATAAAGGCATACTGCACGATGTATTGCTATCTAACCATAAAATCTATAATATCAAGCAACCACCGTCACCGTGGTTCTTCTCTCTTCTCCACCGCCTCTCATATGAACCACTCATACTTCATTCACACAAACAACCATTCGCATTTCATATTCTTCATTTGTTTTTGTGTTCCAACTTCCAACATTTGTTTTTGTTGATTTTCGAAGAAAAGTCATCTTGTGGCAAGGAGATGTACTAAAAATTCGAAATATTTGAAAATAACGACTTTTTATTAGATAAAAGACCTTTAGAAATGTGTTATTTTGCAATAATAAGTTATATTTTGCAATTTTTTTTAATTGAAACGGTTTTAGAAAACATATATGGAGAAAGTTATGTTGCCCCTTTTATATAATTACACACTCAAAAATGTATTAGAAAATGAGAAATTCTGATTTTTTTCAAGAGATGATTATTCAAAAATAGGGTCCAAATTTAGATTTCCAAACAGAAGATGTTAAAGTCTTATTCATTACCTGTAAGATGGCGTAAACATAATATGTGTTATTAACTTCAATTCCTCACAAACACCCCAGGCATAAAGGAGTTTTGGGAAATTTTGCGAAATGTGTTATCGGAATATTAATTATTAATTAGAAAAGAAAAAAATTCAAAAAGTGAACAGAAGGTTTTAAAGCATTCTTTCATAAGCAATTTAGTTTTTTGCAAACACCAAGGCCATTTTCCCAATTTCTCGTTTTTTTTCGAATTTTGTCCGGAGGCCTCTTAATGAGAAGTGGTTTAAAGAATACATTAATGACTGTTTTTATAACTTACCAGGGTACAGTTTGAGGGGCAATGATCGGGTCACTTGCACTTCTGGTGGTGGCATAGCAATTGACTACAGGTCATCCATTAACTGCAGAGTTCTTAAAAGATATCTTGGTTCTGAAGTCGAGTATATTATTGCTGAGGTTTATGATGGAAATGTGAAAAGTTGGGTGTCGTGTGTTTACATTCCGGACAGAAGTCCCCCGCGTCTTTTTTCTCCGCGCTTTCAGATTTGTCTACCTTATACGAGCATGTAATTGTCTGTGGTGATTTCAACGGTGATTTGTTGTTAAATGATTTTCGTGCACGTCAGCTACAGGATATGTCGGCTTCTCTTGGGTTAAACATTCTCAAATCATACCCCACTAGATACGGGCCCAACCAAAGACCTAGTTTAATTGATCTGTCCGATCAAATCTCACTTAGTGGAGTATCTGATCACGATATGTTATTTTGCACTTAATACCTTGATTTTTCTCATAAAAATATTCCCTGTTGTTTTAGTTTCAAGGGTTTTAAATCTATAAATATGAATGCGCTTCACGCAGCAGCCAATGTGGCTCCATGGGACTTTTGTAGATCTATCTCAGATCCAAACGATAAAATTGAATACTTTCAAAATTTAATTTTTGAATTATTTTATCAGAATGTCCCCACCAAAACAGTCTTTGTTCACAATAAAGATTGCCCATGGTACACTTCAGATGTTTTACGTGCTATTAAAAGAAGAAATAATTATTACAGCCAATGGAAACACTGCCCAAGTGGTAGAAATGGGTCTGCTTAGAAAACAGCTCGTAACAATGCTACGAGAGATTTACGTAATACAAAAAGCAACTACTTCCGATCTTAACTAAGTACTTCTCTTCTTCTAATGTACTCTGGCGCAACATTCGTGAGATTGGTATTGGGGGTAGGAGTCAAGATGGCACATAACTTGACTCTGATGAATAAAATGCCTATTTTTTATCAAACAACACGCTGACACCTAATTTCGCTACCAATGCTATTACTAATGTTGACACAAGACATCAATTTACTTTTGAAATGGTATTCTGTTTTGATGTTTTACAAAGCTTAGCTGCTTTAAAATCAAACGCTGCTAGTGAAGATGGACTCTCTCTCCGATTTATCAAACTCAGTATTCCATGTATAATATCTCACTTGACTCACATAATAAACTCTTGCATTATGACTTCTGTTTTCCCTAATTTAGAACACTGCTAAGGTAAGACCTGTCCCTAAAAGGCAAACCCTCTCTCGGCTGGCGATAATAGGCCCATAAGCATCCTCCCGTGTTTATCCAAAGTTTTTGAAGGAGTTCTATCTAAGCAAATTAAAGGATTTATGGAAAGCAATTTCGCATTAAAGTTTTGATAAAGGCATACTGCACGATGTATTGCTATCTAACCATAAAATCTATAATATCAAGCAACCACCGTCACCGTGGTTCTTCTCTCTTCTCCACCGCCTCTCATATGAACCACTCATACTTCATTCACACAAACAACCATTCGCATTTCATATTCTTCATTTGTTTTTGTGTTCCAACTTCCAACATTTGTTTTTGTTGATTTTCGAAGAAAAGTCATCTTGTGGCAAGGAGATGTACTAAAAATTCGAAATATTTGAAAATAACGACTTTTTATTAGATAAAAGACCTTTAGAAATGTGTTATTTTGCAATAATAAGTTATATTTTGCAATTTTTTTTAATTGAAACGGTTTTAGAAAACATATATGGAGAAAGTTATGTTGCTCCTTTTATATAATTACACACTCAAAAATGTATTAGAAAATGAGAAATTCTGATTTTTTTCAAGAGATGATTATTCAAAAATAGGGTCCAAACTTAGAAATCCAAACAGAAGATGTTAAAGTCTTATTCATTACCTGTAAGATGACGTAAACATAATATGTGTTATTAACTTCAATTCGTCACAAACACCCCGGGCATAAAGAAGTTTTGGGAAATTTTGCGAAATGTGTTATCGGAATATTAATTATTAATTAGAAAAGAAAAAAATGAGAAGTGGTTTAAAGAATACATTGATGACTCTTTTTATAACTTACCAGGGTCACTTGCACTACTGGTGGTGGCATAGCAATTGACTACAGGTCATCCATAAACTGCACAGTTCTTAAAAGATATCTTGGTTCTGAAGTCGAGTATATTATTGCTGAGGTTTATGATGGAAATGTGAAGAGTTTGGTGTCGTGTGTTTACATTCCGGACAGAAGTATGTCCCCCGCGTCTTTTTTCTCCGCGCTTTCAGATTTGTCTGCCTTATACGAGCATGTAATTGTCTGTGGTGATTTCAACGGTGATTTGTTGTTAAATGATTTTCGTGCACGTCAGCTAAAGGGCATGTCGGCTTCTCTTGGGT
Source organism: Melangyna quadrimaculata (assembly GCA_949320155.1). Lineage (NCBI taxonomy): Eukaryota > Metazoa > Arthropoda > Insecta > Diptera > Syrphidae > Melangyna > Melangyna quadrimaculata. The sequence goes on along the minus strand of OX439483.1, from coordinate 308,703,824 downwards.
TAAACATTCTCAAATCATACCCTACTAGATACGGGCCCAACCAAAGACCTAGTTCAATTGATCTGTTCGATCAAATCTCACTTAGTAGAGTATCTGATCACGATATGTTATTTTGCACTTAATACCTTGATTTTTCTCATAAAAATGTTCCCTGTTGTTTTAGTTTCAAGGGTTTTAAATCTATTAATATGAATGCGCTTCACGCAGCAGCCAATGTGGCTCCATGGGACTTTTGTAGATCTATCTCAGATCCAAACGATAAAATTGAAATACTTTCAAAATTTAATTTTTGAATTATTTTATCAGAATGTCCCCACCAAAACAGTCTTTGTTCACAATAAAGATTGCCCATGGTACACTTCAGATGTTTTACGTGCTATTAAAAGAAGAAATAATTATTACAGCAAATGGAAACACTGCCCAAGTGGTAGAAATTGGTCTGCTTAGAAAACAGCTCGTAACAATGCTACGAGAGATTTACGTAATACAAAAAGGGATTACTTCCGATCTAAACTTAGTACTTCTCTCCTTCTAATGTACTCTGGCGCAACATTCGTGAGATTGGTATTGGGAGTAGGAGTCAAGATGGCACATATCTTGACCCTGATGAATTAAATGCCTATTTTTTATCAAACAACACGCTGACACCTAATTTCGCTACCAATGTTATTACTAATGTTGACACAAGACATCAATTTACTTTTGAAATGGTATTCTGTTTTGATGTTTTACAAAGCTTGGCTGCTTTAAAATCAAACGCTGCTGGTGAAGATGGACTCTCTCTCCGATTTATCAAACTCAGTATTCAATGTATAATATCTCACTGGATTCACATAAATTATGACTTCTGTTTTCCCTAATTTGGAAGACTGCTAAGGTAATACCTGTCCCTAAAAAGGCAAACCCTCTCTCGGCTGGCGATAATACCCCCTTAAGCATCCTCCCGTGTTTATCCAAAGTTTTTGAAGGAGTTCTATCTAAGCAAATTAAAGGATTTATGGAAAGCCGTAGTTTAATATTCTACAAAAAATCTGGTTTTAGACCTAGACAGTTGTTCTACTGCCATAATAAATGTCCTTGAAGAAATTCGCAGAGTACGAACAAGGTCATTTGTCACTTCTTTGTCTACTTGACTTTTCCAAAGCGTTCGATAAATTGGACTATAACATTCTTTGTTGGAAACTTAAGAATTTTTTCAATTTTGAAGATAATGCGGTAAGGTTGCTGGAAAGCTATTTGGATAAAAGGCGTCAAAGAGTTGTCACTAAAGATGGGACATCGCTTCAAAAATATGTAACTCAAGGGGTACCGCAAGGTTTAATCTTAGGTCCTATTCTTTTCTGTATTTTTATTAATGACCTGCCAAGAGAATGTCTCCACACTTCAGTTCATATGTATGCGGACGATGTACAACTTCATGTGACACGACCTTTTGACTCTGTTTCTGAGCTAGTTTGTCTTCTTAATGATGACCTTAAAAGAATTTTTGATTGGTCTGTTAGAAAGGGACTTCTATTAAATGCTACCAAAACACAAGCCATTGCAATTTCGCATAAAAGTTTTAATAAATGCATACTGCACGATTTATTGCTATCTAACCATAAACTCTATCTTATCGATTCTGTGAAATGCCTGGGAATAAGCATTAACGAACAGTTATCTTGTAGCAATCACAGAAATTCTGTTATTGGAAAAATATATTGTTGCCTCAGAAAGCTATGGATTGCTGCTAGTTTTAATCCTGTTGAAGTTGAAACTCGGAAACGAAATTATATATAGTGACCTGGACTCCTTATCGCGACATAAACTTCAGGTAGCTTACAACGATGCAGCACGCTATATATATGGTATTCAACGATATCCTGTTTCTTACTCAACAAGCCTAAAGGTAACAAGCGTAGTGCTAAATTTGCAAATTTTAAACTCAGTGTACCAATCGAGTTCGTCAATTTAGTCTTCAATATGGATTTTTGGCCTAATGGAGTTATAGTTCGACCATTTATCTTCATTCCAAAAAACGTATAGTGTCTTGTTCTCAGATTAATGAGGACAACGGTACATCTTCTGTTAAAGAACGTACCATCAATAATTTAGATATATATTACCATAACTCCAGTGGTCTAAGAACTAAAGTCAATTACTTATATAATGCTTCGAGTCACACGGAATATGATGTCATAATTATAACTGAAACCTACCTACCTACCAGCTACCGATGTTGAGCAATTATGTGTCTCGTTACGTCTTGGATCTCATGTTATTTATTTTATTGTTAGTTATGTACCACCTAATAGTGGTTTAGATATATACTTAAATCATATTAAGAATATTGACTTTATTTTTAACTTGTGTAATGTTTCTAATAATGTTTGTATTCTTGGTGACTTTAACCCTAGTGATATTGTTTGGACCTGGTCGGATAACGACAAAATGTTAATACCTTGTAATATGTAAAAAAAACTTTGAAATTGAATTCATTGATCATTTATATTCAATTAATTTTGTACAAATGAATCCAATCTTAAACTCTCTTGGTAAAATTCTTGATTTATTTTTCGTCTGTAATGATGATTTTATAACCGATGTTTTTGAAGCACCCTCTCAATTATTAAAAAAAACTCTATTCACCATAATCAAATACTCACTGAAATTAAATTTTACACATTTTTGGAACCTGTTTCCAGCTTTGAGCAATCTTTCAACTTTTCAAAAACAAATTTTTGGGGTCTTTACAATTACTTGAGTTATATTGATTGGGAGAACGTATTAAAACAACGCCCAAGAAATGTTTTTTTCCTTTGCTAACATTTTAAAAAACTCTTTTTCCAGCTTTGTTCCATGCTTATCTAAAAGAAAATTGTCAAAACCACCTTGGTACAATGATCAGCTAGTTAGCTTAAAAAATGTAAAAAATAAAGCCTATGCTAGATACAAAAAAAAAACTCTTAGTTCACCCGACTACAATCTTTTTTGCTTTTATAGGAAAGAGTTTGATGTTTTAAGTAAATTTCTGTATACAAATTACATCCTAAATATTTAAAGCAAACTTAAATTTGATTCCAAGTGTTTTTGATCTTTTATTAACGTTTAAAAAAAATCTGCAGGGATACCAAAAACTATGTTTTACAATGAACTTGAGTCTAACGACGCGACGTTGTTCAAACACTGGATTTATTTGCCTCATTTTTCCAATGTGTGTATACTAATTCAACATCTAATACAAATACAGTTAGTGATATTGTATCTAAGGTTAATATTGGAATTATGAAACTTGACATTTTTGATATTGAAAGTGCACTTTGTTATCTGATATCAAACACTAAGCCCGGTGCAGATGGAATACCTGCTATAATTCTTAAAGAATGCTTTCAGTCAATCTCCTTGCCACTACTTATTATTTTCAATAAATCACTTAGTTCTGGAATCTTTCTTGAGAAATGGAAATCATCTTTTTTGATCCCAATTTTTAGATCTGGATCAAAAAATAATGTTGAAAATTATAGAGGTATCTGTAAACTTTACTCAATTCCTAAAGTTTTTGAGTCGATCGTTAAATCCAAATTGCAATTTCAAATAAAGAAACAATTATCTGAGAATCACCACGGATTTGTCTCTGGTCGGCCAACAACTTCCAATGTTTTGCTTTTTACTTCTTATGTATCTAATGCTACCGAAAACGGATATCAAGTCGATGCAATATATACTGATTTCAGTAAAGCATTTGGTTCTGTTTGTCATTGTATTCTTCTTAAGAAGCTAGAACGTTTTGGGTTTCACTCAACAATGCTCAATTGTATTGCTTCATTCTAAGTTGGCAGAACTCAGCGAGTAGCTTTCAAAAACAAATTATCGAGATCTATAATTTGCACATCCGGTATGCCTCAGGGCAGTCATCTTGGGCCGCTGCTGTTCATAATATTTATTGATGACATCGTATAAAAATTAAGTTTAGTCAATGTTTAATATATGCTGATGATCTGAAACTCTTTCTTAAAATAATACACCCTACAGATTGCTTGAAAGTTCAACATGATTTAAGCCAACTTTCTAATTGGTGTGAAGTAAACTGCCTTAAACTAAATATAAATAAATGCAATGTCATAACTTTTTCTAGAAGTTTTTCAAGTTATAACTTTGATTACCACCTCAATCAATCTCAATTAAATAGAGTTGATCAGATTAAGGCCTAATTTATTCAGTCAAAGTTGAACATAACTATGGGACTTTTACATTCAACTTCAGAAATAGTTTTTATTCACTCGAAGTGGACGTTTTCAACTCTAGAGTTAATTAACTTTCGATTTTCTCAACTCACCGAAATAGTAGAAGTTAGCGAGCAAACTTGGGATTTTTCTTCATTTCTGTTTATTTATTCATGCTATCCACGATGAAAATATCGGTTCTCGTCTGATAACCGAAATCAAGCATCATCGGACAAGATTAGTACTTACGTGGGGGACCGCATTGGAACACCGCGTGTTGCTGGCATTTGTTACATATTTAATATTTTTTTTCTTTTGAAATTTTTTTTCCCAATTTCAATAAACAGATCACTTCAGCATTGTGTTCCATGTTATACCTATACGGAACGATTTGCTTGTCTTGTGATGTTGAAGTGGGTAGCGATTTTACCGGACAAGTGAAAAAAGTACTCATGAACATGGATACATTCATGATTTCATTACACAGTAACAGTTCTTACGTTTCATGGAGTTGTTGTTCTTTGTTGCTCCTTATCACCTTTGTTTTTTTTTTTCTTGGTACAAGTTCGGTGTTATCTGCTCCCACTTTACATGTATTTGAAGACCACGAACAGTTTGTGAAATGACATCCATACTTAGATTTAATTTGATCAACATTTTTATAATTACTAAGAAATGAAATATTTCTTAAAAACTCTTCATGATGGTCTTCAAGCAAATCATTTTTATGAAGCCTTAAAAATGTCAAAATTTCATTTAAAATTAATGTTATATTAATATAAGACATGGTTATGGTATCGTTTTGATTTACAAATAATAACTGAATGCAGAACTGGTTAGTTATGATTTATTATATAATAAAAAAAATATTCCCCTCTTGATTCTCTTTAATTTTTCCTTTCTCAAGAAGAAAATACTTTCGATTTCGAAAATACTTGAATTCAAATTTTGTAGATCAATGTACTATCTCAATATTTTCGCATTATTTTCCAGTTCATCATCCATCTATGCTTTGTTTACTGCTTGATTGGACATTATAGGTGCCCCAATATTGTGTAGACGTTTTCCTTCAATATCAAAGTCACCATTCTCAGTTTGCTTAAATCCATTACCAGGAGGTCCTGGGGGACCAGCGATAGCTCTTTGAAATTTGCTGGAGCTTCTTCCGAACTTGTCAACACTCATTTTTCTAATAAATTAAATTTTCTTTTCGCAACTCTTCCACAATACAGGACTGTTCAATACAGGGCTGTTCAATACAGGGCAGTTCAATACAGGGCTGTTCATTATCGGGCAGTTTTAAGATAGGTGTATTAATATGAGAAGCAGATTAATGACTGTTTCGATTTATAAGATTACTGTTTCTTTAAATGATTTTTTATACCGACCATTTTTCACGCAACTATCTTTATCAATAACTAGAAACCCATACAATTCTTTCCAGCACTCTGAACTTAGCTCTTTAAATTGTTTAAACGACATATCTGAATTTATGTGATGATCATAAATATGTTTCAAATTAAGATCATCTTGCTTGAAAAGAATTATATAGTTAGCATTATCTCAAATCAAATGTTTTGGAATGCGTGTATATGATTGACATAAGTAGAAGCTATGTACTTCGCTATGGCGCCCCATACATAAATAGTCTCTTATAGTATTTTGTTTTTCACAAGCCACATCATCAAATATAACAACTGAATTTGGTTTAGCCTTAGAAGGCAGCATAATTTCACAATTATTTGAAAATTCGGAATACTGCATTACTTTTATTGATTTTATAAGTTTTTTTAGGTATGCATATTTTGGTTGATGTAATGATTTCGAATATATGTAAATGTTTTCAAACTTTAAACCATTGGCATCTAAAAGAATGCTAAACATAACGTTAGTTTTTCCGCAATTAGATGGACCTACGATTATTCCTCGAATACTATTAGGAAATAATTGACCATGCTTCTTTTTTTGTTTTCCATTTCCATCAAAATTTTGTATACAAATAGATTGTTGCTGCCTTACAAACTTCATTTTGTTAAGTGAAGCTTTTCTATATAAATCTCCATCTTTTAGAAACATTATTTCATAATCGTTTCTAACGTCTTATACAACAGTTATATAATGCTTAATTTTGGAACAACAAAGCAGCAATCAAAAACTTGAACATAGAAGACACAAATGAACTAGCCACGACTTCTTTACATCCAGCTAGACAAATTATTATGAAAAAGCGAAGTAGTATTACATTACCTAGAGTAATACCAATTCCAAAAGTTGGAGGACTTTTACCATTGCTTCCTATCTTGGCAGGATTATCAGCTGTGGGTTCTTTAACCGATGGTTTTGCAGGAATAGTAAAAGCTATAAGCGATTCAAAGATTGGGAGAAAACAGTTGGAAGAAAATAAACGACACAATAACGCTATGGAAACAATACAACTCAAACAGGGAAAGGGCCTTTATCTAAAGCCATATAAAAGAGGTTTGGGGTTATTTTTAAGTCCACAAGTATCAAAAAACTATTGCTGCAAACTATTATGCTGCCCAACCGTCCTCTTACTAACATTGATATATTTAATTTTGGTAAAAACTATATCCCAAATTTCTGAGGTTTTTTCGTGAGGAATACATTACCAAAAAAACCATTTAAAATGGAAAGTGGAGTCGTAAATTTAGATAATAATAGCGGGGTACGTTCCCATTGGGTAGCTTATATCAAAAATAAAAATAATGTAAAATATTTTGATAACTCTGGTAATTTAAGACCTCCTCAGGAAATAGTAAGATACTTGCATGCATATAATATTTACTACAATCACAAATGCTAACAACGCTTCAATACCTTTAATTGTGGTCATTTATGTTTAGAGTTTCTTGTAAATCAAAACAAATAAGCTATACATTATAATTTTTGTTTCATTTCTTTCACACCGATAATGTCGATAACACTTACGTTGAGCGGAAACAAGTCTACTCTCACAACAGAATACTTCCCCCCAATAGTATTAGACTCAAATTTTGTATGCGGATTAGTGGATTTTCAAACATACAACTCTACATCTCACGTAGATGTTATAATTAACTTATTTCATGTGGGTAATGATGTAGTAGTGCTCCCTGTTAGTTCTTACGAGATTAAAGATATAAATAATTATGTTCAAGAAGAGCTTAAAGATAGAAATAGTACAACAAGTATAAAGATTAGAGCAAATAACAACACTTTAAAATGTGAAATAAATTCCACTGAAGATATAGATTTTTCACATCCTTATTCAATGTTTTCACTTTTAGGATTCAGTAAAAGAAAACTGCGTGCACAAAAGATGCACGAATCAGATCTTTATGTTGATATCAATCGTGTAAATACTGTGAGGTTGAGTGTAACTTAATTGATGAAACATTCAAAAATAGTCAACCTGCGCATGTACTTCATCAATTTGCAATGAAAGTCAGCCCGGGGTATTAAATAATTGAGGTTCCTAAAAATGTTATTTATTTACCAGTGAACGTGAAGAAGATAGGTTCAATTACAATAAATTTGTTAGATCAAGACGGGAACCTTATTAACTTTCGAGGTGAATTACGATACGATTACACCTTAGTCATCAAAAATGATAATTTATAAAACTATTCCTGATGCTAATAATTTCTATAAAAGAAAGTATTCACCTAGCCATATAATCAATACTTCATAAACTTCTATGGTGAAAGTACAAACGCTAACAGCAAAAAACAAATCGTTTTTATTACGATTAGGATTCGCCATTGAAGAAAAGAGAAGAATAACTACATATAACTTAAAACAGTAAAATATGCTGAATATTTTTCAAGAACCAGCATTTGATGATAGTATTTCAAAATACGAATATCATTCATATTCACCGTATATAAATAATTTTGGTAAAAATGACATCATCCACATCTGTATGCAACATCAAAATCTTAATATATTACCTTCGGAAAGTTACATTTATGTTATGGGGACTGTATCGAAAAATGATGGATCGGAAGTCAAAAAGGCCAAGCTTGTGAGCAATTGTATAGCATTCCTATTTGATGAAATCCGATATGAACTGAATGGTATTGAAATAGATAGCAATCGTAATGTGGGGATCACAACTTCTATTAAAAATTATATTTCTTTGAGTCAAAATGAAAGCGTAATGTTGTATAATGGAGGCTGGTGTCCAAATTCACATTTTAATTTTTGCTTGCCCCTCAATAAACTTTTGGGTTTTGCCGAGGATTTCAAAAAAATTATTGCTAACGCTCGAAATGATTTAATTCTAACACGTTCTCGTACTGATGAAAATTCACTAAAAGCTGATTCAGATGAACAAGTGAAGATAAAATTACTCAAAGTTCAGTGGAAAGTGCCACATGTTCATATAACCGATTCTTTGAATCGGAAACTATTCAAATCAATAAATGATAACGACACCATGAAAATCGCGTGACCCACATATTTGGAATGTAAGGACAACTTCCCAAGTTGAGAAACCAAGATACATTATTGTTGCTCTACAAACCAACAAGAAAAATCAACTGAAAGAGAATCCTACATATTTTGATCACTGCGACGTTACTAACCTAAAGGCATATTTAAATTCAGACGTTTATCCACATGAAGACCAAAATACATCATTTGAAAAAAAAAACAACTTTAGTATTTCTTATCAAATGTATACTGATTTTAAAAGAAATTACTATAATTGCTCAGTTGCAGAGCCGTTACTAGCAAGAAATTTATTTAAGTCACAAGCTCCTATTTTTGTGATTGACTGCAGACATCAAAATGAAATTATCAAAACAGGACCTGTTGATATTCGAAATTAAAACAGCAAAAGCAATACCGCCAAATACTTCAGTATACTGTTTGATGTTGCACGATCGAATTATAAATTATAATCCTCTAATTCAAATAGTGTCTCGTACTGTTTAACTGATTCAGAGTTGATTTTTCAAACATCAGTTAAACTATCAGAGGAATAAATATTATTGCAACAGATACAAATTTTCGTTTTATTCGAAGAATAAGTTCTATCTGATTGTTGAAAAATTGACCCTTAGTTGAATACATCTTTAAAACTATTTTTTTCCAATGAATAAAAAGAACAATTTTTATATATATTTTTTTTTTTGTTTTTTTTGTTTTATTTATTTATTTATTTTTATTTATTCTCAGCTGAATAAAATATAAATTTCAGCTGTATAAAAAGAACAATTTATGTATATGTTTTTTTTGTATTTATTTATCTATTTTTATTGATTCTCAGCTATTTTTTTCTGAGAATTTATAACTTTATTTATTAGTTATAATTATTTTTGTTTTTATTTTTTGTTACAATTAAGTGCAAGTTACTATTGTGAGTATTGAGATACTCAATTGTCTCGTCATTGAGGCTATCTACCATAAAAGATGGTAGATAAAATTGTGTGTTTTTAAATTCGAGCAAGAGCCGCTCACCATATCTAGTGTTAAGCTTTTTTATTCTGTACACTTGATAATATTTTTCAAGCAACATTTCTGTTGCATATAAGGTTTTTTTAAAATAAGTGCTTACAGAAGAAGAAGATGAATTGAGTTGAACTTTTTAAGAAGATCCTCTACGTCCATCTTTCGTTTTTTTGGTAGTTGTTGTTCTTGATCCTGCTGCTGATGTTGCTGTTCTTGTTGTTGTTGTTGTTGATGTATATGATTTTTATGGTGCAACTGCTGCTGCAAATTTGGATGATTTTGGTACTGCTTGTGATGTTGCTGCTGCTGCTGAGGTGCTGGACCTTGCAGCAAAAGATTTTCTGGTATGTTGATGTCCATGATGTCTACTTAGAATTTAGATTAGTACTGATAGAGTTGGGAAAAAAAAAATGCTAGCCTTTTATATCTAAAATTTCTATATCTATATCCAGCACCAACACATATCACAGAAAAATAAAAATGCATACCTACTAAAGAAATTCAATTTTAACGTTCTGTTATTTATATATTTTGTACACAGAGTCACGCATATTTAAATTTTCTCCTTCACTCGTTCACTAACGGAATAAACTATGGGGCTCATATGATTATAATTACTCATAATGATTATAATAACCTTATTGATTAATAAAAGATATATTTGGTAATAGTTGAAAAAAAAACAACAACAAGCTTTCTTAGCATTTTCTGGCTTTTTCTGATTTAGGTTTCACATACGGTAAAGAAAACTTCTTATATCTAACACTCAAGCATTTTATGACCTTAAAATTTTATTTTACATGTATCCCAATACTTACAGGTTGATTTTTTTTATCATATGGTTGAGGTTACATTTCACGCATACCCCTATTATATACAAACATACATACCCCGTTAATTCTTACTTTTCAATACAAGTATAAAACATCTTACAAGTAAAATTACCAGTTAAATTAAAGATGCTTAGAAACTACCGACAAATACATCAACATATTTCTTAGAGTTGCAAAATTGAACTACAATCCACTTAGTCAATCAGCCCTATCGGGAATTCCTTGGGAAATAATTTTCCCACGGAATTTTATAGTTCCCGGGAACGCATTCCTCCTATCGGGAATTCCCCACGGCATGCTTTTCCCTGGGAACAACTTTTACCAACATGAAAATGAAAAAAAAAAATATTCGAATATTTTTTTTCGAAGAGTTTGACATTTGCTTTTGCAGTAAACAAAAATAAAAGTTTATTTATTCTGTGCAGTGTTTAAATTATAAACAAATTGATAGATAATGCAAAGAATATGGTGTTTATTAATAATTGACGAGATAGAGCAAAGAGGACGAAATGAGCAGAGAACAATAAGGCGGGGTTAAAGGGATCACTCAAATGCTTTAAAAGCTACCAGAACCACTGTAAATTGAAACATTTAATTAACTCATTCAATCTTGATATCGTTTTGATCTACAGATTCCATCGTTTTTATAGAGTTAACAAGCCATTGGTTAAAAATTTGATTAATACCCTGTACGATTTCTTGCCTTGCGTTTCTTTGCAGAAGGTGGGTATCAGACAGGAGTGGGAAAAGACCTGAGGTTGGGTTGGCCTAATCTTCATTTTCAGAAGTCTTTTCAAATGTATTGGATTTCTTTGAGAACAAAATTTGCTCGTTATGGATCAAGATGCAAATGACCAAATAAACCAAAAGTAGAAGCATTTGGAAATCCTTGCACTGATTCGCCCATTGCACAAATCCTAATGATGGTTTCTTCCACAATGAGCTGAACTTAAATTCTTGTACTCTTAGCGAAGGCCTCCGCCAGTCGCTTTCTTGTTTCTTAAATTTTGTGACATGTTTTTCCTCACTTTTTTTTTTGATCAAGCCAAACTTTAAATTATTTTTTTTTTTAATGCAAAACACCATTAAAATAATTAAACACTTATGCTAGGTTTCCACTTGTCATTGAAAAGACGCAAATGGACAAACTTTCCTGGACAGGGTAGCTTTTACCAACACAAAAATCAAAGAAGGTAGTAGTAGCGAGCCCTGTCTTGGAAAGTTTGTCAATTTGCGTCTTTTCAATGACAAGTGGAAACCTAGCATTACTTTTTTCCACTCGGCAACTTATTTTCCTGGAGGGCCAATGGAGTTGAGATCACTTTCAACGTTTTTCGGTCTATTTGTAGTAAATCCATTGGCAATATCGCTTTTATCCATTAAGCTAATTAAAACTTCCATTTGCTTCACATTTGAAGAAATTGATCTTAAAAAACTTCTTTTTTTTTTAGTTTTATTAATTTTTTTCCAAGAGAATAGTTGTTTTTTGTTTTGAATTCTTACGTTAAATGACAGGGGAATATTCCGAGGGAAAAAGCAAAGAATTTCCCATACAAAAATTGTTCACGATAGGTAGTTTTTTCTCTCGGAATGTTTGTTGGAAAATATGCTCTTAATTTGGGATTGTTGAAATAAAAGAAGATTACTTTTTGTAATTGTACAAGTGTACTTAGCCTTTATTAAGGTTGATAAAGTTAAAGTCTTATTAGTTGTCGTCAATTTTTGACACTAATCTTATCGTTAAGTATCCATATTAATTAATGACAATAAGTGGTAAGAAATCATAAGGGTTCGGAACATAAAACTTGGTATATTACAACACCCCTCCTCAAAGTTTTATTTATAGTTGTCAATAAATTAATAAATTCCATTCCTAAAGCTGAGCTGCAAGCGGCATGTTTGATACGAGGTAGTGCTTTCGTAAGCATATCAGCTGGCATTTCATTGGTTGACTTATACTCCAAGTTGACAAGTCCTTGTTGACATATATCACGAATGAAGTGAAATCGAATGTCAATATGTTTCGTCCTTTTGTGAAAAGATGAATTCTTGGCTAGGGTTTGAGCTCCTTGGTTATCGTTGAAAATTGTGATTGAGTCCAAGGCTGGTCCAAGCTCCGATATAAGACGCTTTAAGTGTATAGCTTCCCTAGTTGCCTCTGCTAGAGCAACATATTCTGCCTCTGTGCTTGAAAGAGCTACTTTATTAGAGCTAATTTATTATACCATTCACGTCCTGATTGGCGAAGCCCGTAAAGAGCTTTCTTCAACAAGCAAGCTTTTGGTTGTTTCACATCACTGATTTGTTTTCGCCATTCCCGAATAGTACTTCTGGTTCCCTTACTTAAATTATCTGAATTAATGTCATCTAGGGATTCTTCAAGTAATTCCGGTATTTCCATGTAGACTCGTTCACTTAATTCTCCATTTAAGTAAGCTGTTACCACGTCCATTTGGTGGACTTCCTATTCATGTTCCACAGCCATTGCCATAAGTAGTCTTATAGAGCTAGATCTAATTACTGGAGCAAACGTTTCATGAAAGTGGATACCTTCTATTTGGGCAAATCCTTTTGCCACAAGTCTACATTTTCTCCTGTCAATTTTCCCATTCGATTTATATTTTGTCGTAAATACGAATTTGCTTTTAATAACCTTTTCGTTTTTTCGTCTATCTGTTATTTCCCACGTTTTGTTTTTACAATGAGCCTAATATTTATTTCTTATAGCACATTGCCACTCTTTACCTTCATCTCTGCTTAAGGCTTCCTCGATGGTCAAAGGGTCTTCATTTGTAACCAAATTCGCTTCTTCTTCTGCTTCTTCCTTGGATATTTCTTTTCATTTGTTCGTTTTAGTCCTCTATCGCTTTTATTGTTTGACTTCGCTCTTCCAATTACAGGTGTTTCTATGTCATCCCTAATGTTCACAGGTGTTTCATATTGTCTTTTATTTCTTCTTTCATGCAAAAGTATTTCCATGCCTTCTTCCTCTATTTTCCAAACTGCCAAAACAATCTTCAAAATTATAAATAAAATTAAAATCATTTGTAAATTTCACGTCACGGCTTATAATTATTTTCCTTTTTGAAGGTGACCACATCCGAAATGCCTTGGCTTCATTTGAGTATCCCACAAAGGTAGATTCTTCTGACTTATAATCAAACTTCCCTCTCGATGGCTGCTTATTTAATACAAATGCCTTAGTACCAAATACTTTAAAATGACTTACGGTTGGGCGGATTCCAGTCCAAATTCGATGCGGAGTGTCTTTAATGGATTTGGTCCAACTTCTGTTTTTAATATGGTTAGCCGTGTTGACTGCTTCTGCCCAGAACATCGGTGCTGCTTTCGCTTGGATCATCATACATCGTGCGGCTTCCACTAGTGTTCGGTTTTTTATTTCGGCGATTCCGTTCTGCTGCGGGGAGTGGGGGACTGTCAGCCTTCTCCGGACACCGTGATCTTTAAGGAATGTTTTAAATTGATTATTGCAGTATTCTAGTCCGTTGTCCGTCTGCAGATTCTTGATTTTCTTGCCCGTACGTGTCTCTGCAAATGATTTAAATTCTTTAAAAACAGAAAAAATATCGCTTTTATTTTTTAAGAAAAAAATCTCGCACCATCGGGACTTATCATCAATAAATGTGGCAAAATACTTTGCCCCTCCGAGAGACGGAAGTTCTTATCGGTCCACAAACGTCACTGTGGACAATTTCCAACAAATCAGTTGTCCGAGGTCCATCACTTACGGGGTATGGCGATTCAGCATGTTTCCCTTTCACACATACTTCACAAATAAACTTATTTTTCTTACCTTTGACTTGAAGACCTAAAACGCTTTGTAATTTTGCCATTTTCAATAGGTAATCGATATATATGTGACCTAATTTTTGGTGCCATTCTTCTATCGGAGATTTTTCATTAAACGAAACAAGGTTAGCTGCCTCCTTGCCCCTTTTTAAGTAGAACAGGTCACCTCGCCTCTCAGCCACCAAAACAACTTTACCATTAGGCGCAATGACAGATGCCTCTGTTGTACCAAAATTCACAGCACAACCTTTATCAACTATTTTCGCCACCGACATCAAATTTGTTCTTAAATCGGGAACATACTTTACTTCATCCAGCCTCAAACTTTGTGGAGTGTAACCATCTGACACCATCATTCTTACCGAACCTATACCCTGAATTAATGTTTTCCCTCCGTTTGCCAAACTTAATTCTTTTCTAATATGACTCAGCTGATCGAAACTAAACTTCTGAGATGTCATGTGAGAAGGACATCCACTATCAAGGCACCAGTCATCACTGCTGCCGTCATCATCTCCATTAGTGTATTTCAATGCAAATTCTGTTGTTGCTTTTCGTTGATCTTGTTGATCGTCATCTTCTGCACATACCTTGGAGAATTCCGTGCGCCCTCTCTTTTGCCTACATTCAGATGCTTTGTGTCCAATCTTTCTGCATTTGTGACATTTAAACTTGAACACTTTGTGGTGAAACTTGTTTTGGGGGTTTCTAAACCCCTCGTCCCTATGATCTACGTACTTTCGAACGTACAATGCGTCTTGATTAGAGTCTTTATCTCTGCATTTTCTCGCGTCATACTCTTCCAAGACCTTGATTTTTAATGTCTCTGTGTTTGGTAATTGATCGCGGGATTCGATTGCACATCGGAAGTTGTCAAAGCTTTCAGGTAGGCTGTAAGGAAGCATGATAGATAAAAGATCATCGTTTACTGAAATACCCATATCTAATAGTTTATCGACAGCATCGAAAAATTCCGCAATGTGTACCCATATGTTCACTCCCTCTGTCATTTTATGCTAAATTAATTTCTTTAATAGAGTGGCTTTTCTTGCAGGTCCTTTTGATTGGCAAATTTCATGCAGTTTTTTCCACAATTCATTTGATGTTAGGCAATCCTTGACTTGTTTTAGTTCGGTAGGACTTATAGCCAGAATGAGATCCGAACGTGCTTTTCTATCACCATCCATCCACCTTTTAAGAGAATCTTCTGAGGCCGCATCTCCTGCCTCTACCTTGGGAGTAACTTTTTCGCCGCTTACAAATTCCCAGCAGTCGTTTTTAATAAGGAGAGCTTCCACCTGTAGCTTCCATGTATCAAAGTTTTCCTTTCCCAAAGGCTCAATCCTCGCGGTTACGGTGTTCATACTGAAGTGGTTTATTTAAACCAAATATAAATAAATATATTTAGATTCCTTCAGCATTCGTAAATCTGGGCCCATAACCTGTTGGAAAATATGCTCTTAATTTGGGATTGTTGAAATAAAAGAAGATTCCTTTTTGTAATTGTACAAGACTACTTAGCCTTTATTAAGGTTGATAAAAGAATAGAAAAAAAAGAGAAAAAAGTTTTCTTATAAGTTGTCGTCAATTTTTGACACTAATCTTATCGTTAAGTATCCATATTAATTAATGACAATAAGTGGTAAGAAATCATAAGGGTTCGGATCATTAAACTTGGTATATTACAACAATGTTTTCCTAATTTCGAAAGAGGTTCACGATACCTATTTTTCGAGTATGGGAAAAATTTCATGGGAAACACAATTCCCGATAGCCCTAAATTAGTATATCGAAATTAGTATATTCCGATTTGCAACCCACCGTGAGCGGACGTGTGCGTGAGTTGAGGAAATTCCTTGCTAAATACCCCCTGTGTTTTTTTTTTTTATAATAACTAAATAGTTTAATACAAATATCATAGTGTTTTTCCTATTTGTCTCTCTCAACAAAAAAAAAAAAAAAAAAATAAACAACAATAGTGCAAGTGCAGTCTGAAAAAATCATTACGCATATAATACAACAGAAAATCATTTATCATATACCTACTAATCGCGCCGCGAATTAAATAAAAAAAAAAAAAAATAGCCCAACTTAAATACCTAACAACAACAATAGTGCAAGTGCCAGTGCATTACCCAAGCAAAAAGAAAAAAGGGCACCTGTGTAACGCAAATTATGATGCATAAGCAACGAACACCATAGCACAGCGGTAAATTTCCATTTCTCTCCTTCCCACGTCACTCACAGTGTCACTATATTCAATGTGTGTAGCATCTCACACAATGTATGTAATCGACTAAGCCATAGCATATCAGATAAATTGCTGTTATTGATTTTGTGTATCTAGGGGCGGATCAGTACACTGCTTTTTTAGGCATAACACTAGTAGTATTGTACTGTGAAGTCATTATGGGCCCAAACTTGATATCAGCATAGATAACTGTCAGATTTGTTTTTTTATGTCTGTTTATTGTAATGGTGGATGTTGACTACAGCAACATTCGGGGACTGAGGCAGAATTTTTGTGCTGCATATGTCCATACTGTGAAAAACAGGCCAGCTGTTATGGCACTAAGTGAAACCCATGTAGGGGAAAATACCGATCACTCGTAATTCAGCCTACATGGTTATAGCTTAGTGCCTCTATTTTTATTTTTTCCACATCATGGTCTCGCCGTGTATGTTCGAAATGATGTTGCTTTTCAGCTTCAACCACAATATGGTTCATGTTTGAATACGAACTTTAATTTCATGTGGTTTAAATTCACCATCCATAAGCGCATCATCCATACTTGTTTTATTTATCGTAGTACTAGTTTGGATAGTAATTCGACTTCCAACGAATTCGATGCACTATCCGACTCCATCCAGAGAATTATTTCCCATTTTCCGTACAGTGAAATCGTTGTTACGGGCGATTTCAATGTACATAATTCTTCGTGTCTACGCAATTCGGGTCAGACAACACCCGAAGGAAGGTATGTCGAGATTTTTGCTGAGATAAACAACCTAACTCAGCTGGTCGACGCGCCTACTCAGATTCCTGACGTTGCAGGTCAATCCGCCAACACTCTAGATTTGTTTCTTACCTCTGACCCTGATAAATACACTATAAGTGTATTATACATCAGACCATTGTGTCATATCTGCGAATTTCTTGTGCCACCAAAACACAGTTAAAGAAAAAACTCCCAAGAGAACCGTTTGGCAGTACGAGAAAGTCAACTGGGACGGTCTCAATGTTTTCTTCAGGAACTTTAACTGGTCACTATGCTTCCTCGATAGTGACGTAGATTCCAGTGCAGATATGATTACAAACTTAATTCTTTGTGGAATGAGAAATTTTATCCCGAATAGGGTGAAATCTATCAAACCCAAAGAAAACTCATGGTTTGATTCGAGCTGTAAGGAGGTTATTAGGGTTAGAGAAGTAAGCTTCCGAAGTTATAAAGCCAACCCTACTGAGGAAAACCGGAAAAAGTTTCAACCAGCTAGAAAGACCTGTAACGTTCATATTCGACGAACCAAATTTTTACATGATCAAAAATTACGGCAAAAAATTCTACAATGTCCCAAAGGTAGTACAAATTTTTGGTCATTTGTAAGAAACATACGAAATACCACCTCGTCCTCGGTTCCAACGCCCGTCTTCAAGGATACTCCTTTTGTCAGCTCAATCGATAAAGCCAATTTGCTTGCAGCACAGTTTGCTGTTAATTCGTCATTCCCTGTAAGTGTTATGACTCCTCCTGTACTTGAGAGCGCAAATGATTCTATGGGACAAATCTTCTTCCGCACTCGTGCAGTTGCCAGAGTTCTGAAAGATCTCGATATACACAAATCCGCTGGCCCGGATAGTATCCCTTCTATTGTTCTGAAGAGGTGTTCTTCAACGCTGGCAAAACCACTTCATAAGCTTTTCCATCTGTCATACTCTACTGGTCTCTTTCCGAGTGGATGGAAAACAGCATTTGTCCAGCCTGTCCCTAAAAAAAGCGTATCTTCTTCCCCCTCCAACTATCGGCCAATTACGTTTACGTCCCTTCTTTCCAAGGTCATGGAAACGCTGATTAATTTTCAGCTCAAGAAATATCTCGAAGAACGAAAGCTTCTTAATGACCGGCAGTACGGCTACCGTTGCAATAGGTCCACTGGTGATCTGATGGTATGTCTCACCGAACAGTGGCACAAATCTTTACATCGTTTTGGAGAAAGTAAGATCATTGCGCTTGATATTTCTAAAGCATTTCATGGAGATTGCCATCAAGCTCTCTTATCGAAAATGCGTGTATTTGATATCGATGAATCTCTTCTTCATTGGATTAGAAATAACCTTTCGGACCGTTCAATACAAGTTGTATTGGATGGTTTCAAGTCTGAAATTCACAAAATAAATGCTGGTGTGCCCCAGGGCTCCGTTCTGTCTCCGACTCTCTTCCTTATATTCATAAATGATCTTTTATCTGAAACTTCTAATCCATTAAATTGTTTTGCTGATGACAGTACCCTCAGCTTTTCAAATTCGTTCTTAGATTCACATCCATGTCTTTCAGATGTGGAACTCGAACGGCAGCGTATGATAAGCTCATTAAATTCTGATCTCGACAGCATGGGGAATCAAAAATCGTGTAGAATTTAATGCTTCAAAAACTCAATGCTGTCTACTGTCGTTAAAACGAAACCCACCCCCATTCAACAATCCATGAGTGGCACTTGCATTTAGGAAACCGAAAAGCTTTCAGTCCTCGGTATGTGTGTCACAGACCACCTTTTATGGAACGTCCACATATTCGACATCGCCAAAAATGCTGCTAAGTGTTCAGGTTTTCTCCGTCGATGCAAGAAATTTGTCTCCCCTTCTGATCTGGCTGTGATCTACAAAGCCCTTATTCGTCCAAAACTTGAGTACAACTCCCATATTTGGACAGGTGCTCCAATAACCCACTTGAGTTTATTGGAAAGAATTGAAGAGAGCTCTTAAAATGATAGGTGAAAAAACTATAACGGAAACATTCTCATCTCTTAAGCACCGTCGAAATGTTTCATGTCTTTCGTTATTTTACTGTTATTTCCATAAACAATGCTCTAGTGAAATAGCCAGTTGCATTCCTCGCGCATACTCGCGCTTCTAGGAATGCCCATCAGTTTACCCTTGAGCCCAATTTCGGACGTACTGTTAAGTACAGATATTCTTTCTTTAGTCGCACTACTCGAATGTGGAATGCTCTACCCAGCCCAATTTTCCCCTCCCATTGTGATCTAGAGACGTTCAAAACCAATGTGCATCGGTATCTTCTTTTAAATCCCCACCAATCTACCTAATCGCTCGTGCTGTGTATATCATGTTAAATATAAAAAAAAAACTTAAATGATTTAATTTAATTTAACTCCTAATCAAGAACACGTCAGCCCTAGCAATGGCATTCATCATTGATATTCTAGGTTTTAGAGGACCTAATGATAAGTGTATAGTTATTACAACGGATAAAGCAACTTTTAAATGAAAACGGTGATGTACTAAATGTTGAAACTATAAACTGCCCCAGCTTCAAAGAACTAAAAAGGCTTTTTCCAAGCGAAGCAAGATGCTTATCACATAGCAAATGCTGTGCCCTCCAAAACGTATTATTACTAAATAATTTTTTACACAGTCAGCTTTCACAACAGTTTTCCTGAATTTTGTTTTTGTTTTATGAAATAAGTTGCACATTGTATCATTGTATTTTTTCTTTCGTTTTTTATTTAAGTTTATATTTTATTCTTACGTATTATAAGTTTTTCATGTAATAAAATAAAAATAAATAATTACAATTTACTGAAAACTAGAAGAACTATTTTTATTAGGTTATTCTTAAATGATCTCGAGCATAGGTACTGTTATTGGTAAAGATAGTTGCGTCAAAAATGGTCGTTATAGACGAATCATTTATGGAATCAGTATAATCTTATAAACTGAAACAGTCATTAAACTGCTCCTCATATTAATACACCTATCTTAAAACTGCCCTGTATTGAACAGCCCTGTATTGAACTGCCCTGTATTGAACAGACCTGTATGGAACAGCCCTGTGTTGAGCAGCCCTGTGGGTCATATATATTGTGTCATGTAAATATGTATATCACCGTTATATGTCGCTTGTGGAACGTAGTTATATAGTAAGTTTGCTATATATATATACAGGGTGTCCCATTAACAATGGTCCAAACCAAAACTGGTGAAAGGCCAGGCCATGGCCTTTCAGAATTTGGTAACTTTTCTATACCGAATCATAGCGGTTTTCGAGTAACTGCTATTTTTTGAAATTTGAAAAAAATCTAACTTTGAACCAGTTTTTTGCTCACCCTGTCCATAATTGATTTTTGTTTTTTACAAATTTTGCATTAAAAAATTTACTTATAGTTTCACTAACTTTACTGAGTAAAATATTTTTAATTGGCATCACCATTTGCCTACAAATCATTAGTTAATATTGAAATTTGCCAAAATTAATTTTTGACCTCAATCTTCTGATGAGCCCCCTGAATAAAATTCGTATGGCTCAATACAGGTTTTATATTTCAAAAATTGCCTATTTTTCTGTAGTTTCAAAAAAGGTATTAAACTAGCCAAAGCTATGTTTAAATAGACAGTTATAACCGTTTGAACCCAATCAAACAGGTTCAAAATCAAACAAAAATAAAACATTTTTGTTCAAATATTTCGATAAAATTAGAATTTCACTTCAAATATAACTCCGAAAGAGCTGAATTTTGGTGGAGATCTTCGTTTTGATGTCTTAAATAAATACCTTTAATTTGGACAAGGACCTTCTAATTTCTGTGGTGAAAGCGTAAAAATCCAGTATTTTTGAAAAATTTTCGAAAACCATCAGTTTTTTTAAGAAGTGTCTTTGGAAAACTTGTAGCTTATAGCATTCTAAAAAAAACCATTAGGATACATTTTTCCGTTAGACCAAAAATTTTGAGACAAATGTGCGCAAATGCAACGGTGTGGAAAATACCACATCAAAGTATAAAAACACATTTTGTCCCCGTTTTCTCAAAATCTCTTGCTCCAACGAAAAAAGGAGTTAATCTTTTTTCTGTAGAATTTTATAAGTTACATGTTTTCCAAAGACACTCCTTAAAAAACCTGATGATTTTCGAAAAATGTTCAAATATACTAGATTTATACTCTTTCACCACAGAAAATTAAAAGTCCTTGTCAAAATTTAAGGTATTTATTTAAGAAATGCGTAAGACATCAAAACGAAGATCTCCAACAAAATTCAGCTCTTTCGGAGTTATATTTGAAGTGAAATTCTAATTTTACCGAAATATTTGAACAAAAATGTTTTATTTTTGTTTGATTTTGAAACTGTTTGATTGGGTTCAAACGGTTATAACTGTCTATTTAAACATAGCTTTGGCAAGTTTAATATCTTTTTTGAAACTACAGACAAATAGGCAATTTTTGAAATACAAAACCTGTAATGAGCCATACGAATTTTATTCAGGGGGCTCATGAGAGGATTGAGGTCAAAAATTAATTTTGGCAAAGTTCAATACTAACTAATGATTTGTAGGCAAATGGTGCTGCCAATTAAAAATATTTTACTCAGTAAAGTTAGTGAAACTATAAGTGAATTTTTTAATGCAAAATTTGTAAAAAACAAAAATCAATTATGGACAGGGTGAGCAAAAAACTGGTTTAAATTTAGATTTTTTTCAAATTTCAAAAAATAGCCGTTACTCGAGAACCGCTATGATTCGGTATGGAAAAGTTACCAAATTCTGATAGTTCATCACCTGGCCTATCACCAATTTCAGTTTGGACCATTGTTAATGGGACACCCTGTATATATATATATATATATATATATGACAATGTAATAGCACCTTTATAAAGACAAAATATATGAACAAATATATGCTCCTCAAACCTTCAATAAAGATACTGAAAGAATTAGTTTTCCTTAAAGTATTATTTCCCTCCAACCTACCAATGCATCTCAAAGTCAATGAACTCACATATTATGTCACATGATCTCACTACCATTCAAAACTGATATCAACATAAACATTATGTTCAAACATATGTATATTATATTATTATCAACACCTGTTCCTCTAAGTGAGTCAAATCATATGGCATAACATAAATTCAGTACCAGCTAACTCCCTACTCTGTACAAGAATCTATAAATAAACACACAAAAGTACGCACATATTTTGACATACTTTAAATCATGTACACCACTTCACATCAACAACAAAGGGCATAGGTTAATGACTTGTACTTTTAATTGTTTTCAATTGTTATTACTTTCAAAATACTGTTGGCTGTTTTTATGACCTTTATTTCCAATATGTTTAAACCATAACAACAAAAAAAAATCTTGAATTTTTCATTTTCCTAACCTTGGAGATTTTTTAACAGATGAATTTTATGGCCTTGGCTCTCAACATCATGGTCCCCCATTTATTTTTACTGCTTAACGTTACGCATGATCTCCTTTTTTAATTAACAGATGTACATACCTATATATTATTGTCAACCCCCTGTCCCTCTAAGTGAGTCCAACTGAATTCATTTTCAGCAAACTCCCTACTCTGTACAAGAATCTACACATAAACACACAAAAGAACCTATATTGACATATGTACTTTAAATCATGCACAAAGCTGATTTTAGATTTAGGACATGGGGTTAATGACCTGTACTTTTAATTGCTTTCAAATTGTATTGCTTTCATAATAGTGTCGGCTATTTTTATGACCTTGATTGCCAATATGTTTAAACCATAACAAAAAAATCTTGGATTTTTCATTTTCCTAACCTTGAAGATTTTTTAACAGAAGAATTTTATGACCTTGGTTCCCTAAATCATGGTCCCTCTTATATTTTTACTGCTTAACGTTACGCATGATCGCCTTTTTTTATTTTACTTGGATTTCGAATACAGTTTTATTACTTTTACCACGCGATTTTATTGCTTTTTAACGACCTAATTTAATAACCTTGACCCCTTAGGTCTTCGCTACCGGGTTATATAACTACTAAAATAGTAAAGATTTTACCGATCCCCATACTCTCATATCTCTTTTTATAGCGTTAGTTAGATCTTTTCTTGAGTATGCCGATATTATTTGAAATCCAACTTACAAAGTACATTCTTTTCGAATCGAAAACGTTCAAAGGCGTTTCACTTAATATATATTTTGGAAAATGCGTTGGGATGTTTCCCCTTCTTACTCAGCTAGATGCCAGTTACTCGGTATACTGACTCTTGATAGCACAACGAAAGCTCACGAAATCATGTTTATTAGAGATGTGTTATGTTATCATAAAGTTTGCCCTCCACTTCTATCTGTTATTCCTATTTATGTCCCGGCTAGATCACTTAGGGAAAAACATTTTCTTTTTCAACAACAGCATCGAACAAATTATGGAAGGAATTAACCTATCTCTAGATCTATCAGATGTTTTAATACGTTTTGTCTATCTTTAGTCCTGCATTTTTCTAGGGAACGTTGCAAAAACATCTTATTTAATCTATTGTCTCTTGATTAAAATAATTTATATCTTATTTTGTCTTTTTATGTACATATTTACAATTTTTGTTTATTGCATTTTATACAGTATTTATTTTCTGTATGAAAATTGTAAATAGTCTGTAAAGCTTAGCTTGTAGATGAATAAATAAATAAATAAATAAAAAAAAATATCAGAATTCTCCCGCAAAATTACAGGATGCTCTTTGGAAAATTATCTCAAAGCTAGAAATTGTATCTTTCTACATTTCTTAGTGCAAACCCGGTCACCCTTGTACCAATAGTTTAAATTTCCCACGCTCTGAAAGATCTCATAACATTCTTTTGCCAAGATTCAATTACTTAATCTCATCCCGTTTATTTTCTATTCATGCCATAAGGCTATGGAATACACTGCCCATCTCAATAAAAAAAAATTTAAATATTTCAAATTTCAAAAAAGCCATCATGAACACCTTTCTACGCAGCAATAAATTCAATTAATGCAATAGATTCAATTGATTTAATAAGATTCAATATATATAAAAGATTTAATGTAGGTTCAATGTAATTATTAGATTTAATTTTTGATTTATATTTTTGAATTTTCACAAATTATGAAATAATTCCTATTGAACAATGTGTTTGTAGTTTATCACATCTTAATCACAAAATTTATTTGTTTATATCTAAGTTAGCTTTTCATATCATGCAGTATTCATTTAAATGTTTGTACTATAAAAGAACTTGTTCTTAATGTACAATTCTTACTAGGCTTTAAAAAACTACAACTGAAACTGAAACTGTTACTCAGATGCTGACTGGGCAGGAGACCAAGAAAGCAGAAAATCCACACCCGGAAATATTATTATGTTTGGAGGGCCTATTTCTTGGACGAGTAGACGCCAAGATTGTGTTTCCCTTTCATCTATGGAGGCTGAGTATGTGTCACTCAGCGAAGCTACTCAAGAAGTAGTGTGGCTGCGACGTCTTCTTAAAGATTTTGGCAAACCTCAAAGTAAAGCTACTCCAATGAATGTGGATAACCAGAGCTGCATAGTTTTTGTCAATACAGAACGATTAAGTCGACGATCGAAACACATAGAACCCAGAGAAAGATTTGTACGGGATATATGTTAAAACAAAGAAGTCTACATGCAATACTGTCCAACGCATTCAATGCTTGCTGACATCTTCAAAAAGCCGCTGGGACTTGTAAAGCAGTTAGGTTTTTGTAAACTACTTAATCTTTTTATATAATGGCTCATCGAGGAGGAGTGTTGAAGCGAACAAACAGAACTAAGCGGAAGCGATGAACCAAGATGTATCTCTGAACTCTTTTATTTTTGAGATACATACTTCTCTGTATGCAACGGCCGGCGCGGCGTCACTTCTAATCTAACCGCCATCCATTTCGCATCTTAATTTAACTTATTCTTTTTACTCATATACTTTTCATTGTTAAACATTAATCATTCTTTATTTTAATCAATAAACACAATAAGTATAACTTTGTGTCTTGCGTTTTTGCTAACAATGACGATATGTGCTGAAGGTGAATCTGAGTCTGCAAGGCTGACAAAAAGAGTGCAAAGAACTTGGTATCTTTTTTTTTACTGCTTAACGTTACGCATGATCTCCTTTTTTAATTAACAGATGTACATACCTATATATTATTGTCAACCCCCTGTCCCTCTAAGTGAGTCCAACTGAATTCATTTTCAGCAAACTCCCTACTCTGTACAAGAATCTACACATAAACACACAAAAGAACCTATATTGACATATGTACTTTAAATCATCCACAAAGCTGATTTTAGATTTAGGAAATGGGGTTAATGACCTGTACTTTTAATTGCTTTCAAATTGTATTGCTTTCATAATAGTGTCGGCTATTTTTATGACCTTGATTGCCAATATGTTTAAACCATAACAATAAAATCTTGGATTTTTCATTTTCCTAACCTTGAAGATTTTTTAACAGAAGAATTTTATGACCTTGGGTCCCTAAATCATGGTCCCTCTTATATTTTTACTGCTTAACGTTACGCATGATCGCCTTTTTTTATTTTACTTGGATTTCGAATACAGTTTTATTACTTTTACCACGCGATTTTATTGCTTTTTAACGACCTAATTTAATAACCTTGACCCCTTAGGTCTTCGCTACCGGGTTATATAACTACTAAAATAGTAAAGATTTTACCGATCCCCATACTCTCATATCTCTTTTTATAGCGTTAGTTAGATCTATTCTTGAGTATGCCGATATTATTTGAAATCCAACTTACAAAGTACATTCTTTTCGAATCGAAAACGTTCAAAGGCGTTTCACTTAATATATATTTTGGAAAATGCGTTGGGATGTTTCCCCTTCTTACTCAGGTAGATGCCTCGGTATACTGACTCTTGATAGCACAACGAAAGCTCACGAAATCATGTTTATTAGAGATGTGTTATGTTATCATAAAGTTTGCCCTCCACTTCTATCTTTTATTCCTATTTATGTCCCGGCTAGATCACTTAGGGAAAAACATTTTCTTTTTCAACAACAGCATCGAACAAATTATGGAAGGAATTAACCTATCTCTAGATCTATCAGATGTTTTAATACGTTTTGTCTATCTTTAGTCCTGCATTTTTCTAGGGAACGTTGCAAAAACATCTTATTTAATCTATTGTCTCTTGATTAAAATAATTTATATCTTATTTTTACTTTTTATGTACATATTTACAATTTTTTTTTATTGCATTTTATACAGTATTTATTTTCTGTATGAAAATTGTAAATAGTCTGTAAAGCTTAGCTTGTAGATGAATAAATAAATAAATAAATAAAAAAAAATATCAGAATTCTCCCGCAAAATTACAGGATGCTCTTTGGAAAATTATCTCAAAGCTAGAAATTGTATCTTTCTACATTTCTTAGTGCAAACCCGGTCACCCTTGTACCAATAGTTTAAATTTCCCACGCTCTGAAAGATCTCATAACATTCTTTTGCCAAGATTCAATTACTTAATCTCATCCCGTTTATTTTGTATTCATGCCATAAGGCTATGGAATACACTGCCCATCTCAATAAAAAAAAATTTAAATATTTCAAATTTCAAAAAAGCCATCATGAACACTTTTCTACGCAGCAATAAATTCAATTAATGCAATAGATTCAATTGATTTAATAAGATTCAATATATATAAAAGATTTAATGTAGGTTCAATGTAATTATTAGATTTAATTTTTGATTTATATTTTTGAATTTTCACAAATTATGAAATAATTCCTATTGAACAATGTGTTTGTAGTTTATCACATCTTAATCACAAAATTTATTTGTTTATATCTAAGTTAGCTTTTCATATCATGCAGTATTTATTTAAATGTTTGTACTATAAAAGAACTTGTTCTTAATGTACAATTCTTACTAGGCTTTAAAAAACTACAACTGAAACTGAAACTGAAACTGTTACTCAGATGCTGACTGGGCAGGAGACCAAGAATGCAGAAAATCCACACCCGGAAATATTATTATGTTTGGAGGGCCTATTTCTTGGACGAGTAGACGCCAAGATTGTGTTTCCCTTTCATCTATGGAGGCTGAGTATGTGTCACTCAGCGAAGCTACTCAAGAAGTAGTGTGGCTGCGACGTCTTCTTAAAGATTTTGGCAAACCTCAAAGTAAAGCTACTCCAATGAATGTGGATAACCAGAGCTGCATAGTTTTTGTCAATACAGAACGATTAAGTCGACGATCGAAACACATAGAACCCAGAGAAAGATTTGTACGGGATCTATGTTAAAACAAAGAAGTCTACATGCAATACTGTCCAACGCATTTAATGCTTGCTGACATCTTCAAAAAGCCGCTGGGACTTGTAAAGCAGTTAGGTTTTTGTAAAACTACTTAATTTTTTTATATAATGGCTCATCAAGGAGGAGTGTTGAAGCGAACAAACAGAACTAAGCGGAAGCGATGAACCAAGATGTATCTCTGAACTTTTTTATTTTTGAGATACATACTTCTCTGTATGCAACGGCCGGCGAGGCGTCACTTCTAATCTAACCGCCATCCATTTCGCATCTTAATTTAACTTATTCTTTTTACTCATATACTTTTCATTGATAAACATTAATCATTCTTTATTTTAATCAATAAACACAATAAGTATAACTTTGTGTCTTGCGTTTTTGCTAACAATGACGATATGTGCTGAAGGTGAATCTGAGTCTGCAAGGCTGACAAAAAGAGTGCAAAGAACTTGGTATCTCTTGTATTACAGAATCGGTTTTGGTGATCTTATGGGCGACGCGTTGGTGGGGTGAAACAAGGAAGGCTTTGATAATCACACTTATGGTCGTGTGCGGGTAGATGATGATGTACTGCAACAACTTGTCAGCAATTTGGGCCGTTGCTTGCAGAATTTAAAATGGTGATGCGATGCTATGGGATATCGTGTATTACCTAACCAGTTTTCGTGATCTTGGTTCTAGGGTGATGCATTGGTGGGGCGAGTTGATGAAAGCTCTGATGGTCGTATACGGGTAGATGATGACAATTTATGAGCAATTCGGAGAATGGCTTACAGATTTGACGATGATGACGGCTTCTGAAGTATTTTCGGCGGATTGAGGCTGCAGATTGCGGATATCTTTTGAGATAAATTTGGATGTTCCAAAAATGTTTATTTAAGAGCCAACTGATGAATCTTGTTCGATTGATGATTTTGTGCAAATTTTGGAAATATGCATATGGGATGCGATTTTTCTCTCTAAAGCTAGGTTTGGCTGTTTGTTTGAAGATTTCGATGATATTTCACTTGATAAGTTTGGTTTTCAGAGCACGTTTTTGGGTCTAGTGCTAAGAATTTGATGGATAGTTATGTAAGAGATAATTATCTTCTCTTTGATGAATGAGAGCGGCGATTTTTGTAGTTTTTAACTAGTAGCCCAGTCAACCAGACAAAATGTTTTTCAGGTATATGTTTTATTGGAAATGTTCAGAACAGTGTCCTTAATCAACTGTGAAAAGTCCAAGCAATCCGCGTTGGCATCTTGCACTCTTTGTTTGTGGCTATATCTCTTGAACTTATTGCCCTAGAAAGACCATTTAAGTGACAAATTGACGGGCTTAGATAGCCAAAATCAGGAAAGTAAATACAAATTCGTTACAGGTATTGTATGGCTACTGTTTTAAATACAATGAATTTAACAGACTAAATTGCAGTGCAAATTCGAAAAAAATTACCCATAAATATTTATTATAAAGCTGACATTTTGTGGACATGGTCAGAACAGTACCAACAATCATATGTGTAAGCTACCAACAAATCCCTGTTAGGGTTAGACCACCATTTAAAAAAAAGGTACCATAATCTGTATTTTTCGGTTTCTTGGCTATATCTGGGGTATCGAATTGTCCTAGAAATACCACTAAAGCGTAAAATGCTCAGGCACTGGTACCAGGTGTTTTATGGCTTAACTGTTTTGAATGAAACTACTTTAACCGACTGAAATGCACTACAACTAGATAAAAAATATCAGGACGCTGAAGATATTGCTAAATACGAAGGTAATGAACATGTTTGCGGTAATAAGGTGTTTCATTGTTCCGTTGTTATTTCCAGATATCGAGGAGAGCAACCGAAGCTGCTGAACAAATTTTAAAATTTGTATCACGATGTTTCTTCTAAGAACTTAATAAATAAGTTTGTCTTCTTCAGACCAATGTTTTATGTTTCTCTGTTTTCTTTTTTTAATAATAACTTGTTCTAAAGTTCCTTTATTTTATTGTTATAATTTATACACTTAAAAAAACTTAGCATATATAATTATTGGTACTCTTCTGAAAATGTCCACTAAATGTCAGCTTTTTAATAAATAATTTTGGACATGGGTATTTTGTTTCTTCGAATTTGCACTTCAATTATTTACTCTGTTATAGTAGTTTCATTCAAAACAGTTTAGCTATAAAACTAATAGTTATAAATGAAAATATCGGAAAGATCGGGTGGTGTTATCTTTTTTTCACTGTTGCATTTTTTCTACAGGTTTTCGAAGCTGCAAAGTAAGCTACAGAATTACATCCCGCTTTGCAATTTGATGGTCGAATTTGACTGACCTATATGTAAATAAATGTATGGGGGTGTTGTCATAAATGCAGGGGCTCATAAATGCAGGAGTGTTTATTTGTGAAAGTTGGTTCCAGTTATCATTTACTCCAGAGCTCTGAACAGGTTGTGACCTAGGGGGAGTGGGTCAAAAATTGGACGGGGTCATGAATGTAGGAGGGGTCATGGACCACTCCTATTATCAACCAATGATAACTGTATACATATACGAAAAGAAAAAAAATTTCGGGGTGTTCCCGGGGACGGATTTTGTCCGATTATGGATATGTTGTTGACTAGGGGTTGCTAATCAAAAACTAAACAATTCAACCGTAATACTCGCGCTTCTAGAAATGACCATCAGCTAACCCTCGAGCCCAACTTCGGACGTACTGTTAAGTACAGAGATTCTTTCTTCAGTCGCACCACACGAATTAGAAATGCTTTATCCGATTCAACTTCCCCCTCTCATTTTGATGTGCAAGCATTCAAAACCAATGTGCATCGGTATCTCATTCCAAATCCTCTTCTACTTACCCAATCGCTCCTGCTGCGTTAAAAACATTTTAAGGGTAGCCATAACCCTTTTGTGCGCGTGGAATATAAAAAAAATGCTTTTGTTGCAATTTTGCCCACGTTAACTCTCATATTGCCTGGACTATTGTTAGAGTTATGATTTTACATAATAGAGGCTGTTTATGAAATTACACTGGACGTCCAGTATTACGAATGCCGAAATAACGAATGTCCAGTATAACGAATCACCTTTTGAAGTCCAGTGATATCTCTAAATAACGAATAATGGAAATAACGAATGCTGTTCAATTTCAATGAAAAGAGACAAAACAAAACATGAGAACCGTTATTTTTTCTTCAGATCTCAGTAGTTTTTTCCTGGGCTTTAAGTTGTTTGCACAACAAAACGGTTCATGTACTGTTTATTTTTTTTTATTGCTTACAAGTCTTTGGAATTTTTCCGCAGTTGTTGTTCCTTTATTGCAGTTCGAATTTGTTTTTAGATAAGTTTATGTTTTTTTTAAGTTTTAAGATATGAGCAAACCAAAACCTTCAGACAAACTTAAATACCGAAATTACATTTTTTCTTCTCAAAATTGATTCAATTTCTGCAATTATAAGAAGTTGATATGATAAAGACTTTGTTAATTATTTGTAAATACATATAATTTTTTTTTTTTTTTTTTTGAGTTGAAAAAACTGGTTTCGGTATAACGAATCTTTCGATATAAAAATTTTTATTTGTTGTGGTGTAGTCTCTATGTTGTGTATTATTGAGAAATATATTAAAATAAATATTATGAAAATAAAATTTTTTTATAAAACTAGATTTTTCTTTATTTAATTTTTAAGAATTTAATTATTTCACAACATAATATATTTATTTATATTTGGCGACGCGTTTCTGATTAACGTATTCATCATCGGGCACGGGCTTATGCGTTGGAACTGTGTTGTTGTTGATCAGTTGTTGTTGGTGTCTTCGAAGGTTGAATTTGTTGGTCTATTTATTTATGTATCTAGTTTTATAAAAAAAATTTATTTTCATATTATTAATTTTAATATATTTCTCAATAAAAAATTTGCTCAACATTATATCTTTCGTTATGCTGGACGTCCAGTGTATATAAATTGTGTTTGACGTTTTAAACCTATCCCAGTATTCATAGAAACCCAAACAAAATTTCTTCGCAATTAGTTAAAATTTCACACATTTAATTTTTTCTTTTTTCCCATTAAAAAAAAACAGGCCAGAATGAAATCACGAATGCAGTGCACTTATATACATACACTAGCGGGAACACCCGGCGTTGCCCGGGTCCTTTTGTTAAAGTATTGTTTGTTATCAAATCTTAAAAAAAAAAAATTCTGCGGAAAATAGTTTTCCTTGAAAATATTTCTGCTATCGTAAATATCTCTGAAATAAATTCGATGAAATGACCGCCCAACCCCCAAACAAAACTCATTTACGATATCAATAAATTTCCAACACCATTCATGTTCTCAATTTTCAAAGGATAGAAATATTGTGCAAGTGTTAATTATTATTAATATAAAAGCTTAACTACATATTCGCGTACTTCTTAATATCTATGTTAAAGACACCTACTTGTAAGAAAATATTTGTAAAATTTGTATGGTTTGCTATCTCGCCCCCAACTATCAACTGTCAAAGCAAAAGGTGTTATTTTTCGGGTTTTTGACATTTCGCCACCATCCCTGTCAACTGTCAAGTGTGATTTTTTTGGTTTCCACTGGACTTACAGTGCTGGCCGTGACAAAAGGAAAAATCCATCACCTTAATCGATTGGCGCTCTCAGATCTTGACATTTCGACACCTGTCAAATTGAAAAGTGGAATTTCTTAGTTTCTGTTGGTGCTAAAGTGCTGGCCGAGAGAGTAGGTAATAACACCCTCCTTAATCGATTGGCGCCCTTAAATTTTGACATTACGACACACGACTTGCAACGCACAGAAGAGAGGAGCTGTAATACGGCAGGATTTGCTGTTATTTAGCATTGCTGTAACCATTTTTGTTATCATTGTGCATGATTTGCTCTACGGAGCACTGATTTGGGAGATTGTGAAAGTATGCGGCGTGTTGATTTCAACATAACTAAATTTCCACCGATCATGTAAATCAAACATGATTGGTTAAGGTTTTACCTTCCACCACAGTTCAATCAACAACCAGCGCATTTTTAATTACTTAAAAATTATAGCATGCCATTCAATAGCCTTTCACCACTACTTATTATATTTGCCAACATTCCAACATTTACACATTCAACAAAAACCAGGCAAAAAACTCATACGCACTTGAAATGTCAAATCTCATAGCTAAGCTTTGTACAACGCTCATGTCTTGTTCAAAAAGTTATATTTTTCGTTAAATCGGGCTTTTTGGTCACTTCCTTCTATGTGCAAATAAATAATTTTTATTTCATACTTCTTCCCTTCGTTTCGTCGTAATTTCTCGACTTCATCAGGGGTAGTTTATTAAATCTGTATAAACTTAAAATTAATCATTTACATTTTTAATTTTTTTAAGTTAAACTTACATGAAAAAAACTTCAGTTACATTTAATAATAATTATTGGTATGCGATGATAATTTTAAAAACTTTGGAATTTTCTAAAATAATAAAAATGAACTATTTAATTTTATTTGAAAATAAATAACGAAAAAACAGAAGAGAATCCACTGGTTTATCACAGTAGATACTAGGAACTGGACACTCTGCAGTCTCTGGACATGTTTATAGTCCTGCCATCTGTTTAAGCGTATTAGTCTTTTAAAATTGTATAGTTGTCTATTAATATTTTGTATGTATTTAAATAGTGAGACAATGACCTTTCCATAAACATCTAAATTTTGAAATTCGGATAAGTACTTTCCGACTTATAGCCTAGATTTTATCTCTAAAAAAATATTTCTAATGTAAAATTTTAATATTTGAAATTATTTAAATTATTTTGTGAAGCTTGTGAGCAACGCACAGTTATGTTTTGTATATCAAAATTTTTATTAGATTTTTAACATTTATACTTTTTTGAATTCGAAAATATTGTATGGGCGTGAGTATGTGTCACTCAGCGAAGCTACTCAAGAAGCAGTGTGGCTGCGACGTCTTCTTAAAGATTTTGGCGAACCTCAAAGTAAAACCAGAGCTGCATAGTTTTTGTCAATACAGAACGATTAAGTCGACGATCGAAACACAAAGAAACCAGAGAACGATTTGCACGGGATCTAGGTTAAAACAAAGAAGTCTACCTGCAATACTGTCCAACGGATTCAATGCTTGCTGACATCTTCACAAGGCCGCTGGGACCTGTAAAGCAGTTAGGTTTTTGTAAACTACTTAATCTTTTTAAATAATGGCTCATCGAGGAGGAGTGTTGAAGCGAACAAACAGAACTAAGCGGAAGCGATGAACCAAGATGTATCTCTGAACTCTTTTATTTTTGAGATACATACTTCTCTGTATGCAACGGCCGGCGCGGCGTCACTTCTAATCTAACCGCCATCCATTTCGCATCTTAATTCAACTTATTCTTTTTACTCATACACTTTTCATTGTTAAACATTAATCATTCTTTATTGTATTCAATAAACACAATAAGTATAACTTTGTGTCTTGCGTTTTTGCTAACAATGACGATATGTGCTGAAGGTGAATCTGATTCTGCAAGGCTGACAAAAGAGTGCAAAGAACTTGGTATCTCTTGTATTACAGAATCGGTTTTGGTGATCTTATGGGCGATGCGTTGATGGGGCGAAACAAGGAAGGCTTTGATAATCACACTTATCACTGGTCGTGTGCGGGTAGATGATGGTGTACCGCAACAACTTGTCAGCAATTTGGGCCGTTGCTTGCAGAATTTAAAATGGCGATGCAATGCTATGGAATATCGTGTATTACCGAACCAGTTTTCGTGATCTTGGTTCTAGTTGATGAAAGCTCTGATGGTCATTTACGGGTAGATGATGACAATTTATGAGCAATTCGGAGAATGGCTTACAGATTTGACGATAATGACGGCTTCTGAAGTATTTTCGGCGGATTGAGGCTGCAGATTGCGGATATCTTTTGAGATCAATTTGGATGTTCCAAAAATGTTGATTTAAGAGCCAACTGATGAATCTTGTTCGATTGATGATTTTGTGCAAATTTTGGAAATATGCATATGGGATGCGATTTTTCTCTTTAAAGCTAGGTTTGTTTGAAGATTTCGATGATATTTCACTTGATAAGTTTGGTTTTCAGAGCACGTTTTTGGGTTTAGTGCTAAGAATTTGATGGATAGTTATGTAAGGGATAATTCTCTTGTCTTTGATGAATGAGAGCGGCGATTTTTGTAGTTTTAAACTAGTAGACCAGTCAACCGGACGAAATGTTTTTCAGGTATATTTTTTAGTGGAAATATTCAGAACAGTGTCCTTAATCAACTGTGAAAAGTCCCAAGCAATCCGCGTTGGCATCTTGCACTCTTTGTTTGTGGCTATATCTCTTGAACTTATTGCCCTAGAAAGACCATTCAAGTGACAAATTGACGGGCTTAGATAGCCAAAATCAGGAAAGTAAATACAAATTAGTCACAGGTATTGTATGGTTACTTATTTAAATACAATAAATTGCAGTGCAAATTCGAAAAAAAATTACCCATAAATATTTATTATAAAGCTGACATTTTGTGGACATGGTCAGAACAGTACCAACAATCATATGTGTAAGCTACCAACAAATCCCTGTTAGGGTTAGACCACCATTTAAAAAAAGGTACCATAATCTGTATTTTTCGGTTTCTTGGCTATATCTGGGGTATCGAATTGTCCTAGAAAGATCACTAAAGCGTAAAATGCCCAGGCACTGGTAACAGGTGTTTTATGGCTTAACTGTTTTGAATGAAACTACTTAAACCGACTGAAATGCACTACAACTAGATACAAAATATCAGGACGCTGAAGATATTGCTAAATACGAAGGTAATGATTGTAAAACATGTTTGCGGTAATAAGGTGTTTCATTGTTCCGTTGTTATTTCCAGATATCGAGGAGAGCAACCGAAGCTGCTGAACAAATTTTAAAATTTGTATCACGATGTTTCTTCTAAGAACTTAATAAATAAGTTTGTCTTCTTCAGACCAATGTTTTATGTTTCTCTGTTTTCTTTTTTTAATAATAACTTGTTCTAAAGTTCCTTTATTTTATTGTTATAATTTATACACTTAAAAAAACTTAGCATATATAATTATTGGTACTCTTCTGAAAATGTCCACTAAATGTCAGCTTTTTAATAAATAATTTTGGACATGGGTATTTTGTTTCTTCGAATTTGCACTTCAATTATTTACTCTGTTATAGTAGTTTCATTCAAAACAGTTTAGCTATAAAACTAATAGTTATAAATGAAAATATCGGAAAGATCGGGTGGTGTTATCTTTTTTTCACTGTTGCATTTTTTCTACAGGTTTTCGAAGCTGCAAAGTAAGCTACAGAATTACATCCCGCTTTGCAATTTGATGGTCGAATTTGACTGACCTATATGTAAATAAATGTATGGGGGTGTTGTCATAAATGCAGGGGCTCATAAATGCAGGAGTGTTTATTTGTGAAAGTTGGTTCCAGTTATCATTTTCTCCAGAGCTCTGAACAGGTTGTGACCTAGGGGGAGTGGGTCAAAAATTGGACGGGGTCATGAATGTAGGAGGGGTCATGGACCACTCCTTTTATCAACCAATGATAACTGTATACATATACGAAAAGAAAAATCGCATCCTTATAAAAATAACAATCAAAAACAACATACCAATAAATCCGCCATTTAAAACCCTTTTTTTCGGGGTGTTCCCGGGGACGGATTTTGTCCGATTACGGATATGTTGTTGACTAGGGGTTGCTAATCATAAACTAAACAATTCAACCGTAATACTCACGCTTCTAGAAATGCCCATCAGCTAACCCTCGAGCCCAACTTCGGACGTACTGTTAAGTACAGAGATTCTTTCTTCAGTCGCACCACACGAATTAGAAATGCTTTATCCGATTCAACTTTCCCCTCTCATTTTGATGTGCAAGCATTCAAAACCAATGTGCATCGGTATCTCATTCCAAATCCTCTTCTACTTACCCAATCGCTCCTGCTGCGTTAAAAACATTTTAAGGGTAGCCATAACCCTTTTGTGCGCGTGGAATATAAAAAAAATGCTTTTGTTGCAATTTTGCCCACGTTAAGTCTCATATTGCCTGGACTATTGTTAGAGTTATGATTTTACATAATAGAGGCTGTTTATGAAAATACACTGGACGTCCAGTATTACGAATGCCGAAATAACGAATGTCCAGTATAACGAATCACCTTTTGAAGTCCAGTGATATCTCTAAATAACGAATAATGGAAATAACGAATGCTGTTCAATTTCAATGAAAAGAGACAAAACAAAACATGAGAACCGTTATTTTTTCTTCAGATCTCAGTAGTTTTTTCCTGGGCTTTAAGTTGTTTGGAATCTTTGGAATTTTTCCGCAGTTGTTGTTCCTTTATTGCAGTTCGAATTTGTTTTTAGATAAGTTTATGTTTTTTTTTTTTTAAGTTTTAAGATATGAGCAAACCAAAACCTTCAGACAAACTTAAATACCGAAATGACATTTTTTCTTCTCAAAATTGATTCAATTTCTGCAATTATAAGAAGTTGATATGATAAAGACTTTGTAAATTATTTGTAAATACATATAATTTTTTTTTTTTTTTTTTTGAGTTGAAAAACCTGGTTTCGGTATAACGAATCTTTCGATATAAAAATTTTTATTTGTTGTGGTGTAGTCTCTATGTTGTGTATTATTGAGAAATATATTAAAATAAATATTATGAAAATAAAATTTTTTTATAAAACTAGATTTTTCTTTATTTAATTTTTAAGAATTTAATTATTTCACAACATAATATATTTATTTATATTTGGCGACGCGTTTCTGATTAACGTATTCATCATCGGGCACGGGCTTATGCGTTGGAACTGTGTTGTTGTTGATCAGTTGTTGTTGGTGTCTTCGAAGGTTGAATTTGTTGGTCTATTTATTTATGTATCTAGTTTTATAAAAAAAATTTATTTTCATATTATTAATTTTAATATATTTCTCAATAAAAAATTTGCTCAACATTATATCTTTCGTTATGCTGGACGTCCAGTGTATATAAATTGTGTTTGACGTTTTAAACCTATCCCAGTATTCATAGAAACCCAAACAAAATTTCTTCGCAATTAGTTAAAATTTCACACATTTAATTTTTTCTTTTTTCCCATTAAAAAAAAACAGGCCAGAATGAAATCACGAATGCAGTGCACTTATATACATACACTAGCGGGAACACCCGGCGTTGCCCGGGTCCTTTTGTTAAAGTATTGTTTGTTATCAAATCTTAAAAAAAAAAAAATTCTGCGGAAAATAGTTTTCCTTGAAAATATTTCTGCTATCGTGAATATCTCTGAAATAAATTCGATGAAATGACCGCCCAACTCCCAAACAAAACTCATTTACGATATCAATAAAATTCCAACACCATTCATGTTCTCAATTTTCAAAGGATAGAAATATTGTGCAAGTGTTAATTATTATTAATATAAAAGCTTAACTACATATTCGCGTACTTCTTAATATCTATGTTAAAGACACCTACTTGTAAGAAAATATTTGTAAAATTTGTATGGTTTGCTATCTCGCCCCCAACTATCAACTGTCAAAGCAAAAGGTGTTATTTTTCGGGTTTTTGACATTTCGCCACCATCCCTGTCAACTGTCAAGTGTGATTTTTTTGGTTTCCACTGGACTTACAGTGCTGGCCGTGACAAAAGGAAAAATCCATCTCCTTAATCGATTGGCGCTCTCAGATCTTGACATTTCGACACCTGTCAAATTGAAAAGTGGAATTTCTTAGTTTCTGTTGGTGCTAAAGTGCTGGCCGAGAGAGTAGGTAATAACACCCTCCTTAATCGATTGGCGCCCTTAAATTTTGACATTACGACACACGACTTGCAACGCACAGAAGAGAGGAGCTGTAATACGGCAGGATTTGCTGTTATTTAGCATTGCTGTAACCATTTTTGTTATCATTGTGCATGATTTGCTCTACGGAGCACTGATTTGGGAGATTGTGAAAGTATGCGGCGTGTTGATTTCAACATAACTAAATTTCCACCGATCATGTAAATCAAACATGATTGGTTAAGGTTTTACCTTCCACCACAGTTCAATCAACAACCAGCGCATTTTTAATTACTTAAAAATTATAGCATGCCATTCAATAGCCTTTCACCACTACTTATTATATTTGCCAACATTCCAACATTTACACATTCAACAAAAACCAGGCAAAAAACTCATACGCACTTGAAATGTCAAATCTCATAGCTAAGCTTTGTACAACGCTCATGTCTTGTTCAAAAAGTTATATTTTTCGTTAAATCGGGCTTTTTGGTCACTTCCTTCTATGTGCAAATAAATAATTTTTATTTCATACTTCTTCCCTTCGTTTCGTCGTAATTTCTCGACTTCATCAGGGGTAGTTTATTAAATCTGTATAAACTTAAAATTAATCATTTACATTTTTAATTTTTTTAAGTTAAACTTACATGAAAAAAACTTCAGTTACATTTAATAATAATTATTGGTATGCGATGATAATTTTAAAAACTTTGGAATTTTCTAAAATAATAAAAATGAACTATTTAATTTTATTTGAAAATAAATAACAAAAAAACAGAAGAGAATCCACTGGTTTATCACAGTAGATACTAGGAACTGGACACTCTGCAGTCTCTGGACATGTTTATAGTCCTGCCATCTGTTTAAGCGTATTAGTCTTTTAAAATTGTATAGTTGTCTATTAATATTTTGTATGTATTTAAATAGTGAGACAATGACCTTTCCATAAACATCTAAATTTTGAAATTCGGATAAGTACTTTCCGACTTATAGCCTAGATTTTATCTCTAAAAAAATATTTCTAATGTAAAATTTTAATATTTGAAATTATTTAAATTATTTTGTGAAGCTTGTGAGCAACGCACAGTTATGTTTTGTATATCAAAATTTTTATTAGATTTTTAACATTTATACTTTTTTGAATTCGAAAATATTGTATGGGCGTGAGTATGTGTCACTCAGCGAAGCTACTCAAGAAGCAGTGTGGCTGCGACGTCTTCTTAAAGATTTTGGCGAACCTCAAAGTAAAACCAGAGCTGCATAGTTTTTGTCAATACAGAACGATTAAGTCGACGATCGAAACACAAAG
The DNA here is from genome assembly GCA_949320155.1 of Melangyna quadrimaculata. Lineage (NCBI taxonomy): Eukaryota > Metazoa > Arthropoda > Insecta > Diptera > Syrphidae > Melangyna > Melangyna quadrimaculata. The sequence continues at coordinate 308,664,097 of OX439483.1, read as the reverse complement.
AAACCAGAGAACGATTTGCACGGGATCTAGGTTAAAACAAAGAAGTCTACCTGCAATACTGTCCAACGGATTCAATGCTTGCTGACATCTTCACAAGGCCGCTGGGACCTGTAAAGCAGTTAGGTTTTTGTAAACTACTTAATGTTTTTAAATAATGGCTCATCGAGGAGGAGTGTTGAAGCGAACAAACAGAACTAAGCGGAAGCGATGAACCAAGATGTATCTCTGAACTCTTTTATTTTTGAGATACATACTTCTCTGTATGCAACGGCCGGCGCGGCGTCACTTCTAATCTAACCGCCATCCAATTCGCATCTTAATTCAACTTATTCTTTTTACTCATACACTTTTCATTGTTAAACATTAATGATTCTTTATTGTATTCAATAAACACAATAAGTATAACTTTGTGTCTTGCGTTTTTGCTAACAATGACGATATGTGCTGAAGGTGAATCTGATTCTGCAAGGCTGACAAAAGAGTGCAAAGAACTTGGTATCTCTTGTATTACAGAATCGGTTTTGGTGATCTTATGGGCGATGCGTTGATGGGGCGAAACAAGGAAGGCTTTGATAATCACACTTATCACTGGTCGTGTGCGGGTAGATGATGGTGTACCGCAACAACTTGTCAGCAATTTGGGCCGTTGCTTGCAGAATTTAAAATGGCGATGCAATGCTATGGAATATCGTGTATTACCGAACCAGTTTTCGTGATCTTGGTTCTAGGGTGATGCATTTGTGGGGCGAGTTGATGAAAGCTCTGATGGTCATATACGGGTAGATGATGACAATTTATGAGCAATTCGGAGAATGGCTTACAGATTTGACGATAATGACGGCTTCTGAAGTATTTTCGGCGGATTGAGGCTGCAGATTGCGGATATCTTTTGAGATCAATTTGGATGTTCCAAAAATGTTGAATTAAGAGCCAACTGATGAATCTTGTCCGATTGATGATTTTGTGCAAATTTTGGAAATATGCATATGGGATGCGATTTTTCTCTTTAAAGCTAGGTTTGTTTGAAGATTTCGATGATATTTCACTTGATAAGTTTGGTTTTCAGAGCACGTTTTTGGGTTTAGTGCTAAGAATTTGATGGATAGTTATGTAAGGGATAATTCTCTTGTCTTTGATGAATGAGAGCGGCGATTTTTGTAGTTTTAAACTAGTAGACCAGTCAACCGGACGAAATGTTTTTCAGGTATATTTTTTAGTGGAAATATTCAGAACAGTGTCCTTAATCAACTGTGAAAAGTCCCAAGCAATCCGCGTTGGCATCTTGCACTCTTTGTTTGTGGCTATATCTCTTGAACTTATTGCCCTAGAAAGACCATTCAAGTGACAAATTGACGGGCTTAGATAGCCAAAATCAGGAAAGTAAATACAAATTAGTCACAGGTATTGTATGGTTACTTATTTAAATACAATGAATTTAACAGACTAAATTGCAGTGCAAATTCGAAAAAAAATTACCCATAAATATTTATTGTAAAGCTGACATTTTGTGGACATGGTCAGAACAGTACCAACAATCATATGTGTAAGCTACCAACAAATCCCTGTTAGGGTTAGACCACCATTTAAAAAAAGGTACCATAATCTGTATTTTTCGGTTTCTTGGCTATATCTGGGGTATCGAATTGTCCTAGAAAGATCACTAAAGCGTAAAATGCCCAGGCACTGGTAACAGGTGTTTTATGGCTTAACTGTTTTGAATGAAACTACTTAAACCGACTGAAATGCACTACAACTAGATACAAAATATCAGGACGCTGAAGATATTGCTAAATACGAAGGTAATGATTGTAAAACATGTTTGCGGTAATAAGGTGTTTCATTGTTCCGTTGTTATTTCCAGATATCGAGGAGAGCAACCGAAGCTGCTGAACAAATTTTAAAATTTGTATCACGATGTTTCTTCTAAGAACTTAATAAATAAGTTTGTCTTCTTCAGACCAATGTTTTATGTTTCTCTGTTTTCTTTTTTTAAGATAACTTGTTCTAATGTTCCTTTATTTTATTGTTATAATTTATACACTTAAAAAAACTTAGCATATATAATTATTGGTACTCTTCTGAAAATGTCCACTAAATGTCAGCTTTTTAATAAATAATTTTGGACATGGGTATTTTGTTTCTTCGAATTTGCACTTCAATTATTTACTCTGTTATAGTAGTTTCATTCAAAACAGTTTAGCTATAAAACTAATAGTTATAAATGAAAATATCGGAAAGATCGGGTGGTGTTATCTTTTTTTCACTGTTGCATTTTTTCTACAGGTTTTCGAAGCTGCAAAGTAAGCTACAGAATTACATCCCGCTTTGCAATTTGATGGTCGAATTTGACTGACCTATATGTAAATAAATGTATGGGGGTATTGTCATAAATGCAGGGGCTCATAAATGCAGGAGTGTTTATTTGTGAAAGTTGGTTCCAGTTATCATTTTCTCCAGAGCTCTGAACAGGTTGTGACCTAGGGGGAGTGGGTCAAAAATTGGACGGGGTCATGAATGTAGGAGGGGTCATGGACCACTCCTTTTATCAACCAATGATAACTGTATACATATACGAAAAGAAAAATCGCATCCTTATAAAAATAACAATCAAAAACAACATACCAATAAATCCGCCATTTAAAACCCTTTTTTTCGGGGTGTTCCCGGGGACGGATTTTGTCCGATTACGGATATGTTGTTGACTAGGGGTTGCTAATCATAAACTAAACAATTCAACCGTAATACTCGCGCTTCTAGAAATGCCCATCAGCTAACCCTCGAGCCCAACTTCGGACGTACTGTTAAGTACAGAGATTCTTTCTTCAGTCGCACCACACGAATTAGAAATGCTTTATCCGATTCAACTTTCCCCTCTCATTTTGATGTGCAAGCATTCAAAACCAATGTGCATCGGTATCTCATTCCAAATCCTCTTCTACTTACCCAATCGCTCCTGCTGCGTTAAAAACATTTTAAGGGTAGCCATAACCCTTTTGTGCGCGTGGAATATAAAAAAAATGCTTTTGTTGCAATTTTGCCCACGTTAAGTCTCATATTGCCTGGACTATTGTTAGAGTTATGATTTTACATAATAGAGGCTGTTTATGAAATTACACTGGACGTCCAGTATTACGAATGCCGAAATAACGAATGTCCAGTATAACGAATCACCTTTTGAAGTCCAGTGATATCTCTAAATAACGAATAATGGAAATAACGAATGCTGTTCAATTTCAATGAAAAGAGACAAAACAAAACATGAGAACCGTTATTTTTTCTTCAGATCTCAGTAGTTTTTTCCTGGGCTTTAAGTTGTTTGCACAACAAAACGGTTCATGTACTGTTTATTTTTTTTTATTGCTTACAAGTCTTTGGAATTTTTCCGCAGTTGTTGTTCCTTTATTGCAGTTCGAATTTGTTTTTAGATAAGTTTATGTTTTTTTTTTTTTAAGTTTTAAGATATGAGCAAACCAAAACCTTCAGACAAACTTAAATACCGAAATGACATTTTTTCTTCTCAAAATTGATTCAATTTCTGCAATTATAAGAAGTTGATATGATAAAGACTTTGTAAATTATTTGTAAATACATATAATTTTTTTTTTTTTTTTTTTGAGTTGAAAAACCTGGTTTCGGTATAACGAATCTTTCGATATAAAAATTTTTATTTGTTGTGGTGTAGTCTCTATGTTGTGTATTATTGAGAAATATATTAAAATAAATATTATGAAAATAAAATTTTTTTATAAAACTAGATTTTTCTTTATTTAATTTTTAAGAATTTAATTATTTCACAACATAATATATTTATTTATATTTGGCGACGCGTTTCTGATTAACGTATTCATCATCGGGCACGGGCTTATGCGTTGGAACTGTGTTGTTGTTGATCAGTTGTTGTTGGTGTCTTCGAAGGTTGAATTTGTTGGTCTATTTATTTATGTATCTAGTTTTATAAAAAAAATTTATTTTCATATTATTAATTTTAATATATTTCTCAATAAAAAATTTGCTCAACATTATATCTTTCGTTATGCTGGACGTCCAGTGTATATAAATTGTGTTTGACGTTTTAAACCTATCCCAGTATTCATAGAAACCCAAACAAAATTTCTTCGCAATTAGTTAAAATTTCACACATTTAATTTTTTCTTTTTTCCCATTAAAAAAAACAGGCCAGAATGAAATCACGAATGCAGTGCACTTATATACATACACTAGCGGGAACACCCGGCGTTGCCCGGGTCCTTTTGTTAAAGTATTGTTTGTTATCAAATCTTAAAAAAAAAAAAATTCTGCGGAAAATAGTTTTCCTTGAAAATATTTCTGCTATCGTGAATATCTCTGAAATAAATTCGATGAAATGACCGCCCAACTCCCAAACAAAACTCATTTACGATATCAATAAAATTCCAACACCATTCATGTTCTCAATTTTCAAAGGATAGAAATATTGTGCAAGTGTTAATTATTATTAATATAAAAGCTTAACTACATATTCGCGTACTTCTTAATATCTATGTTAAAGACACCTACTTGTAAGAAAATATTTGTAAAATTTGTATGGTTTGCTATCTCGCCCCCAACTATCAACTGTCAAAGCAAAAGGTGTTATTTTTCGGGTTTTTGACATTTCGCCACCATCCCTGTCAACTGTCAAGTGTGATTTTTTTGGTTTCCACTGGACTTACAGTGCTGGCCGTGACAAAAGGAAAAATCCATCTCCTTAATCGATTGGCGCTCTCAGATCTTGACATTTCGACACCTGTCAAATTGAAAAGTGGAATTTCTTAGTTTCTGTTGGTGCTAAAGTGCTGGCCGAGAGAGTAGGTAATAACACCCTCCTTAATCGATTGGCGCCCTTAAATTTTGACATTACGACACACGACTTGCAACGCACAGAAGAGAGGAGCTGTAATACGGCAGGATTTGCTGTTATTTAGCATTGCTGTAACCATTTTTGTTATCATTGTGCATGATTTGCTCTACGGAGCACTGATTTGGGAGATTGTGAAAGTATGCGGCGTGTTGATTTCAACATAACTAAATTTCCACCGATCATGTAAATCAAACATGATTGGTTAAGGTTTTACCTTCCACCACAGTTCAATCAACAACCAGCGCATTTTTAATTACTTAAAAATTATAGCATGCCATTCAATAGCCTTTCACCACTACTTATTATATTTGCCAACATTCCAACATTTACACATTCAAAAAAACCAGGCAAAAAACTCATACGCACTTGAAATGTCAAATCTCATAGCTAAGCTTTGTACAACGCTCATGTCTTGTTCAAAAAGTTATATTTTTCGTTAAATCGGGCTTTTTGGTCACTTCCTTCTATGTGCAAATAAATAATTTTTATTTCATACTTCTTCCCTTCGTTTCGTCGTAATTTCTCGACTTCATCAGGGGTAGTTTATTAAATCTGTATAAACTTAAAATTAATCATTTACATTTTTAATTTTTTTAAGTTAAACTTACATGAAAAAAACTTCAGTTACATTTAATAATAATTATTGGTATGCGATGATAATTTTAAAAACTTTGGAATTTTCTAAAATAATAAAAATGAACTATTTAATTTTATTTGAAAATAAATAACGAAAAAACAGAAGAGAATCCACTGGTTTATCACAGTAGATACTAGGAACTGGACACTCTGCAGTCTCTGGACATGTTTATAGTCCTGCCATCTGTTTAAGCGTATTAGTCTTTTAAAATTGTATAGTTGTCTATTAATATTTTGTATGTATTTAAATAGTGAGACAATGACCTTTCCATAAACATCTAAATTTTGAAATTCGGATAAGTACTTTCCGACTTATAGCCTAGATTTTATCTCTAAAAAAATATTTCTAATGTAAAATTTTAATATTTGAAATTATTTAAATTATTTTGTGAAGCTTGTGAGCAACGCACAGTTATGTTTTGTATATCAAAATTTTTATTAGATTTTTAACATTTATACTTTTTTGAATTCGAAAATATTGTATGGGCGTGAGTATGTGTCACTCAGCGAAGCTACTCAAGAAGCAGTGTGGCTGCGACGTCTTCTTAAAGATTTTGGCGAACCTCAAAGTAAAACCAGAGCTGCATAGTTTTTGTCAATACAGAACGATTAAGTCGACGATCGAAACACAAAGAAACCAGAGAACGATTTGCACGGGATCTAGGTTAAAACAAAGAAGTCTACCTGCAATACTGTCCAACGGATTCAATGCTTGCTGACATCTTCACAAGGCCGCTGGGACCTGTAAAGCAGTTAGGTTTTTGTAAACTACTTAATCTTTTTAAATAATGGCTCATCGAGGAGGAGTGTTGAAGCGAACAAACAGAACTAAGCGGAAGCGATGAACCAAGATGTATCTCTGAACTCTTTTATTTTTGAGATACATACTTCTCTGTATGCAACGGCCGGCGCGGCGTCACTTCTAATCTAACCGCCATCCATTTCGCATCTTAATTCAACTTATTCTTTTTACTCATACACTTTTCATTGTTAAACATTAATCATTCTTTATTGTATTCAATAAACACAATAAGTATAACTTTGTGTCTTGCGTTTTTGCTAACAATGACGATATGTGCTGAAGGTGAATCTGATTCTGCAAGGCTGACAAAAGAGTGCAAAGAACTTGGTATCTCTTGTATTACAGAATCGGTTTTGGTGATCTTATGGGCGATGCGTTGATGGGGCGAAACAAGGAAGGCTTTGATAATCACACTTATCACTGGTCGTGTGCGGGTAGATGATGGTGTACCGCAACAACTTGTCAGCAATTTGGGCCGTTGCTTGCAGAATTTAAAATGGCGATGCAATGCTATGGAATATCGTGTATTACCGAACCAGTTTTCGTGATCTTGGTTCTAGGGTGATGCATTTGTGGGGCGAGTTGATGAAAGCTCTGATGGTCATATACGGGTAGATGATGACAATTTATGAGCAATTCGGAGAATGGCTTACAGATTTGACGATAATGACGGCTTCTGAAGTATTTTCGGCGGATTGAGGCTGCAGATTGCGGATATCTTTTGAGATCAATTTGGATGTTCCAAAAATGTTGAATTAAGAGCCAACTGATGAATCTTGTCCGATTGATGATTTTGTGCAAATTTTGGAAATATGCATATGGGATGCGATTTTTCTCTTTAAAGCTAGGTTTGTTTGAAGATTTCGATGATATTTCACTTGATAAGTTTGGTTTTCAGAGCACGTTTTTGGGTTTAGTGCTAAGAATTTGATGGATAGTTATGTAAGGGATAATTCTCTTGTCTTTGATGAATGAGAGCGGCGATTTTTGTAGTTTTAAACTAGTAGACCAGTCAACCGGACGAAATGTTTTTCAGGTATATTTTTTAGTGGAAATATTCAGAACAGTGTCCTTAATCAACTGTGAAAAGTCCCAAGCAATCCGCGTTGGCATCTTGCACTCTTTGTTTGTGGCTATATCTCTTGAACTTATTGCCCTAGAAAGACCATTCAAGTGACAAATTGACGGGCTTAGATAGCCAAAATCAGGAAAGTAAATACAAATTAGTCACAGGTATTGTATGGTTACTTATTTAAATACAATGAATTTAACAGACTAAATTGCAGTGCAAATTCGAAAAAAAATTACCCATAAATATTTATTGTAAAGCTGACATTTTGTGGACATGGTCAGAACAGTACCAACAATCATATGTGTAAGCTACCAACAAATCCCTGTTAGGGTTAGACCACCATTTAAAAAAAGGTACCATAATCTGTATTTTTCGGTTTCTTGGCTATATCTGGGGTATCGAATTGTCCTAGAAAGATCACTAAAGCGTAAAATGCCCAGGCACTGGTAACAGGTGTTTTATGGCTTAACTGTTTTGAATGAAACTACTTAAACCGACTGAAATGCACTACAACTAGATACAAAATATCAGGACGCTGAAGATATTGCTAAATACGAAGGTAATGATTGTAAAACATGTTTGCGGTAATAAGGTGTTTCATTGTTCCGTTGTTATTTCCAGATATCGAGGAGAGCAACCGAAGCTGCTGAACAAATTTTAAAATTTGTATCACGATGTTTCTTCTAAGAACTTAATAAATAAGTTTGTCTTCTTCAGACCAATGTTTTATGTTTCTCTGTTTTCTTTTTTTAAGATAACTTGTTCTAATGTTCCTTTATTTTATTGTTATAATTTATACACTTAAAAAAACTTAGCATATATAATTATTGGTACTCTTCTGAAAATGTCCACTAAATGTCAGCTTTTTAATAAATAATTTTGGACATGGGTATTTTGTTTCTTCGAATTTGCACTTCAATTATTTACTCTGTTATAGTAGTTTCATTCAAAACAGTTTAGCTATAAAACTAATAGTTATAAATGAAAATATCGGAAAGATCGGGTGGTGTTATCTTTTTTTCACTGTTGCATTTTTTCTACAGGTTTTCGAAGCTGCAAAGTAAGCTACAGAATTACATCCCGCTTTGCAATTTGATGGTCGAATTTGACTGACCTATATGTAAATAAATGTATGGGGGTGTTGTCATAAATGCAGGGGCTCATAAATGCAGGAGTGTTTATTTGTGAAAGTTGGTTCCAGTTATCATTTTCTCCAGAGCTCTGAACAGGTTGTGACCTAGGGGGAGTGGGTCAAAAATTGGACGGGGTCATGAATGTAGGAGGGGTCATGGACCACTCCTTTTATCAACCAATGATAACTGTATACATATACGAAAAGAAAAATCGCATCCTTATAAAAATAACAATCAAAAACAACATACCAATAAATCCGCCATTTAAAACCCTTTTTTTCGGGGTGTTCCCGGGGACAGATTTTGTCCGATTACGGATATGTTGTTGACTAGGGGTTGCTAATCATAAACTAAACAATTCAACCGTAATACTCACGCTTCTAGAAATGCCCATCAGCTAACCCTCGAGCCCAACTTCGGACGTACTGTTAAGTACAGAGATTCTTTCTTCAGTCGCACCACACGAATTAGAAATGCTTTATCCGATTCAACTTTCCCCTCTCATTTTGATGTGCAAGCATTCAAAACCAATGTGCATCGGTATCTCATTCCAAATCCTCTTCTACTTACCCAATCGCTCCTGCTGCGTTAAAAACATTTTAAGGGTAGCCATAACCCTTTTGTGCGCGTGGAATATAAAAAAAATGCTTTTGTTGCAATTTTGCCCACGTTAAGTCTCATATTGCCTGGACTATTGTTAGAGTTATGATTTTACATAATAGAGGCTGTTTATGAAAATACACTGGACGTCCAGTATTACGAATGCCGAAATAACGAATGTCCAGTATAACGAATCACCTTTTGAAGTCCAGTGATATCTCTAAATAACGAATAATGGAAATAACGAATGCTGTTCAATTTCAATGAAAAGAGACAAAACAAAACATGAGAACCGTTATTTTTTCTTCAGATCTCAGTAGTTTTTTCCTGGGCTTTAAGTTGTTTGGAATCTTTGGAATTTTTCCGCAGTTGTTGTTCCTTTATTGCAGTTCGAATTTGTTTTTAGATAAGTTTATGTTTTTTTTTTTTTAAGTTTTAAGATATGAGCAAACCAAAACCTTCAGACAAACTTAAATACCGAAATGACATTTTTTCTTCTCAAAATTGATTCAATTTCTGCAATTATAAGAAGTTGATATGATAAAGACTTTGTAAATTATTTGTAAATACATATAATTTTTTTTTTTTTTTTTTTGAGTTGAAAAACCTGGTTTCGGTATAACGAATCTTTCGATATAAAAATTTTTATTTGTTGTGGTGTAGTCTCTATGTTGTGTATTATTGAGAAATATATTAAAATAAATATTATGAAAATAAAATTTTTTTATAAAACTAGATTTTTCTTTATTTAATTTTTAAGAATTTAATTATTTCACAACATAATATATTTATTTATATTTGGCGACGCGTTTCTGATTAACGTATTCATCATCGGGCACGGGCTTATGCGTTGGAACTGTGTTGTTGTTGATCAGTTGTTGTTGGTGTCTTCGAAGGTTGAATTTGTTGGTCTATTTATTTATGTATCTAGTTTTATAAAAAAAATTTATTTTCATATTATTAATTTTAATATATTTCTCAATAAAAAATTTGCTCAACATTATATCTTTCGTTATGCTGGACGTCCAGTGTATATAAATTGTGTTTGACGTTTTAAACCTATCCCAGTATTCATAGAAACCCAAACAAAATTTCTTCGCAATTAGTTAAAATTTCACACATTTAATTTTTTCTTTTTTCCCATTAAAAAAAAACAGGCCAGAATGAAATCACGAATGCAGTGCACTTATATACATACACTAGCGGGAACACCCGGCGTTGCCCGGGTCCTTTTGTTAAAGTATTGTTTGTTATCAAATCTTAAAAAAAAAAAAATTCTGCGGAAAATAGTTTTCCTTGAAAATATTTCTGCTATCGTGAATATCTCTGAAATAAATTCGATGAAATGACCGCCCAACTCCCAAACAAAACTCATTTACGATATCAATAAAATTCCAACACCATTCATGTTCTCAATTTTCAAAGGATAGAAATATTGTGCAAGTGTTAATTATTATTAATATAAAAGCTTAACTACATATTCGCGTACTTCTTAATATCTATGTTAAAGACACCTACTTGTAAGAAAATATTTGTAAAATTTGTATGGTTTGCTATCTCGCCCCCAACTATCAACTGTCAAAGCAAAAGGTGTTATTTTTCGGGTTTTTGACATTTCGCCACCATCCCTGTCAACTGTCAAGTGTGATTTTTTTGGTTTCCACTGGACTTACAGTGCTGGCCGTGACAAAAGGAAAAATCCATCTCCTTAATCGATTGGCGCTCTCAGATCTTGACATTTCGACACCTGTCAAATTGAAAAGTGGAATTTCTTAGTTTCTGTTGGTGCTAGAGTGCTGGCCGAGAGAGTAGGTAATAACACCCTCCTTAATCGATTGGCGCCCTTAAATTTTGACATTACGACACACGACTTGCAACGCACAGAAGAGAGGAGCTGTAATACGGCAGGATTTGCTGTTATTTAGCATTGCTGTAACCATTTTTGTTATCATTGTGCATGATTTGCTCTACGGAGCACTGATTTGGGAGATTGTGAAAGTATGCGGCGTGTTGATTTCAACATAACTAAATTTCCACCGATCATGTAAATCAAACATGATTGGTTAAGGTTTTACCTTCCACCACAGTTCAATCAACAACCAGCGCATTTTTAATTACTTAAAAATTATAGCATGCCATTCAATAGCCTTTCACCACTACTTATTATATTTGCCAACATTCCAACATTTACACATTCAACAAAAACCAGGCAAAAAACTCATACGCACTTGAAATGTCAAATCTCATAGCTAAGCTTTGTACAACGCTCATGTCTTGTTCAAAAAGTTATATTTTTCGTTAAATCGGGCTTTTTGGTCACTTCCTTCTATGTGCAAATAAATAATTTTTATTTCATACTTCTTCCCTTCGTTTCGTCGTAATTTCTCGACTTCATCAGGGGTAGTTTATTAAATCTGTATAAACTTAAAATTAATCATTTACATTTTTAATTTTTTTAAGTTAAACTTACATGAAAAAAACTTCAGTTACATTTAATAATAATTATTGGTATGCGATGATAATTTTAAAAACTTTGGAATTTTCTAAAATAATAAAAATGAACTATTTAATTTTATTTGAAAATAAATAACAAAAAAACAGAAGAGAATCCACTGGTTTATCACAGTAGATACTAGGAACTGGACACTCTGCAGTCTCTGGACATGTTTATAGTCCTGCCATCTGTTTAAGCGTATTAGTCTTTTAAAATTGTATAGTTGTCTATTAATATTTTGTATGTATTTAAATAGTGAGACAATGACCTTTCCATAAACATCTAAATTTTGAAATTCGGATAAGTACTTTCCGACTTATAGCCTAGATTTTATCTCTAAAAAAATATTTCTAATGTAAAATTTTAATATTTGAAATTATTTAAATTATTTTGTGAAGCTTGTGAGCAACGCACAGTTATGTTTTGTATATCAAAATTTTTATTAGATTTTTAACATTTATACTTTTTTGAATTCGAAAATATTGTATGGGCGTGAGTATGTGTCACTCAGCGAAGCTACTCAAGAAGCAGTGTGGCTGCGACGTCTTCTTAAAGATTTTGGCGAACCTCAAAGTAAAACCAGAGCTGCATAGTTTTTGTCAATACAGAACGATTAAGTCGACGATCGAAACACAAAGAAACCAGAGAACGATTTGCACGGGATCTAGGTTAAAACAAAGAAGTCTACCTGCAATACTGTCCAACGGATTCAATGCTTGCTGACATCTTCACAAGGCCGCTGGGACCTGTAAAGCAGTTAGGTTTTTGTAAACTACTTAATGTTTTTAAATAATGGCTCATCGAGGAGGAGTGTTGAAGCGAACAAACAGAACTAAGCGGAAGCGATGAACCAAGATGTATCTCTGAACTCTTTTATTTTTGAGATACATACTTCTCTGTATGCAACGGCCGGCGCGGCGTCACTTCTAATCTAACCGCCATCCAATTCGCATCTTAATTCAACTTATTCTTTTTACTCATACACTTTTCATTGTTAAACATTAATGATTCTTTATTGTATTCAATAAACACAATAAGTATAACTTTGTGTCTTGCGTTTTTGCTAACAATGACGATATGTGCTGAAGGTGAATCTGATTCTGCAAGGCTGACAAAAGAGTGCAAAGAACTTGGTATCTCTTGTATTACAGAATCGGTTTTGGTGATCTTATGGGCGATGCGTTGATGGGGCGAAACAAGGAAGGCTTTGATAATCACACTTATCACTGGTCGTGTGCGGGTAGATGATGGTGTACCGCAACAACTTGTCAGCAATTTGGGCCGTTGCTTGCAGAATTTAAAATGGCGATGCAATGCTATGGAATATCGTGTATTACCGAACCAGTTTTCGTGATCTTGGTTCTAGGGTGATGCATTTGTGGGGCGAGTTGATGAAAGCTCTGATGGTCATATACGGGTAGATGATGACAATTTATGAGCAATTCGGAGAATGGCTTACAGATTTGACGATAATGACGGCTTCTGAAGTATTTTCGGCGGATTGAGGCTGCAGATTGCGGATATCTTTTGAGATCAATTTGGATGTTCCAAAAATGTTGAATTAAGAGCCAACTGATGAATCTTGTCCGATTGATGATTTTGTGCAAATTTTGGAAATATGCATATGGGATGCGATTTTTCTCTTTAAAGCTAGGTTTGTTTGAAGATTTCGATGATATTTCACTTGATAAGTTTGGTTTTCAGAGCACGTTTTTGGGTTTAGTGCTAAGAATTTGATGGATAGTTATGTAAGGGATAATTCTCTTGTCTTTGATGAATGAGAGCGGCGATTTTTGTAGTTTTAAACTAGTAGACCAGTCAACCGGACGAAATGTTTTTCAGGTATATTTTTTAGTGGAAATATTCAGAACAGTGTCCTTAATCAACTGTGAAAAGTCCCAAGCAATCCGCGTTGGCATCTTGCACTCTTTGTTTGTGGCTATATCTCTTGAACTTATTGCCCTAGAAAGACCATTCAAGTGACAAATTGACGGGCTTAGATAGCCAAAATCAGGAAAGTAAATACAAATTAGTCACAGGTATTGTATGGTTACTTATTTAAATACAATGAATTTAACAGACTAAATTGCAGTGCAAATTCGAAAAAAAATTACCCATAAATATTTATTGTAAAGCTGACATTTTGTGGACATGGTCAGAACAGTACCAACAATCATATGTGTAAGCTACCAACAAATCCCTGTTAGGGTTAGACCACCATTTAAAAAAAGGTACCATAATCTGTATTTTTCGGTTTCTTGGCTATATCTGGGGTATCGAATTGTCCTAGATAGATCACTAAAGCGTAAAATGCCCAGGCACTGGTAACAGGTGTTTTATGGCTTAACTGTTTTGAATGAAACTACTTAAACCGACTGAAATGCACTACAACTAGATACAAAATATCAGGACGCTGAAGATATTGCTAAATACGAAGGTAATGATTGTAAAACATGTTTGCGGTAATAAGGTGTTTCATTGTTCCGTTGTTATTTCCAGATATCGAGGAGAGCAACCGAAGCTGCTGAACAAATTTTAAAATTTGTATCACGATGTTTCTTCTAAGAACTTAATAAATAAGTTTGTCTTCTTCAGACCAATGTTTTATGTTTCTCTGTTTTCTTTTTTTAAGATAACTTGTTCTAATGTTCCTTTATTTTATTGTTATAATTTATACACTTAAAAAAACTTAGCATATATAATTATTGGTACTCTTCTGAAAATGTCCACTAAATGTCAGCTTTTTAATAAATAATTTTGGACATGGGTATTTTGTTTCTTCGAATTTGCACTTCAATTATTTACTCTGTTATAGTAGTTTCATTCAAAACAGTTTAGCTATAAAACTAATAGTTATAAATGAAAATATCGGAAAGATCGGGTGGTGTTATCTTTTTTTCACTGTTGCATTTTTTCTACAGGTTTTCGAAGCTGCAAAGTAAGCTACAGAATTACATCCCGCTTTGCAATTTGATGGTCGAATTTGACTGACCTATATGTAAATAAATGTATGGGGGTATTGTCATAAATGCAGGGGCTCATAAATGCAGGAGTGTTTATTTGTGAAAGTTGGTTCCAGTTATCATTTTCTCCAGAGCTCTGAACAGGTTGTGACCTAGGGGGAGTGGGTCAAAAATTGGACGGGGTCATGAATGTAGGAGGGGTCATGGACCACTCCTTTTATCAACCAATGATAACTGTATACATATACGAAAAGAAAAATCGCATCCTTATAAAAATAACAATCAAAAACAACATACCAATAAATCCGCCATTTAAAACCCTTTTTTTCGGGGTGTTCCCGGGGACGGATTTTGTCCGATTACGGATATGTTGTTGACTAGGGGTTGCTAATCATAAACTAAACAATTCAACCGTAATACTCGCGCTTCTAGAAATGCCCATCAGCTAACCCTCGAGCCCAACTTCGGACGTACTGTTAAGTACAGAGATTCTTTCTTCAGTCGCACCACACGAATTAGAAATGCTTTATCCGATTCAACTTTCCCCTCTCATTTTGATGTGCAAGCATTCAAAACCAATGTGCATCGGTATCTCATTCCAAATCCTCTTCTACTTACCCAATCGCTCCTGCTGCGTTAAAAACATTTTAAGGGTAGCCATAACCCTTTTGTGCGCGTGGAATATAAAAAAAATGCTTTTGTTGCAATTTTGCCCACGTTAAGTCTCATATTGCCTGGACTATTGTTAGAGTTATGATTTTACATAATAGAGGCTGTTTATGAAATTACACTGGACGTCCAGTATTACGAATGCCGAAATAACGAATGTCCAGTATAACGAATCACCTTTTGAAGTCCAGTGATATCTCTAAATAACGAATAATGGAAATAACGAATGCTGTTCAATTTCAATGAAAAGAGACAAAACAAAACATGAGAACCGTTATTTTTTCTTCAGATCTCAGTAGTTTTTTCCTGGGCTTTAAGTTGTTTGCACAACAAAACGGTTCATGTACTGTTTATTTTTTTTTATTGCTTACAAGTCTTTGGAATTTTTCCGCAGTTGTTGTTCCTTTATTGCAGTTCGAATTTGTTTTTAGATAAGTTTATGTTTTTTTTTTTTTAAGTTTTAAGATATGAGCAAACCAAAACCTTCAGACAAACTTAAATACCGAAATGACATTTTTTCTTCTCAAAATTGATTCAATTTCTGCAATTATAAGAAGTTGATATGATAAAGACTTTGTAAATTATTTGTAAATACATATAATTTTTTTTTTTTTTTTTTTGAGTTGAAAAACCTGGTTTCGGTATAACGAATCTTTCGATATAAAAATTTTTATTTGTTGTGGTGTAGTCTCTATGTTGTGTATTATTGAGAAATATATTAAAATAAATATTATGAAAATAAAATTTTTTTATAAAACTAGATTTTTCTTTATTTAATTTTTAAGAATTTAATTATTTCACAACATAATATATTTATTTATATTTGGCGACGCGTTTCTGATTAACGTATTCATCATCGGGCACGGGCTTATGCGTTGGAACTGTGTTGTTGTTGATCAGTTGTTGTTGGTGTCTTCGAAGGTTGAATTTGTTGGTCTATTTATTTATGTATCTAGTTTTATAAAAAAAATTTATTTTCATATTATTAATTTTAATATATTTCTCAATAAAAAATTTGCTCAACATTATATCTTTCGTTATGCTGGACGTCCAGTGTATATAAATTGTGTTTGACGTTTTAAACCTATCCCAGTATTCATAGAAACCCAAACAAAATTTCTTCGCAATTAGTTAAAATTTCACACATTTAATTTTTTCTTTTTTCCCATTAAAAAAAACAGGCCAGAATGAAATCACGAATGCAGTGCACTTATATACATACACTAGCGGGAACACCCGGCGTTGCCCGGGTCCTTTTGTTAAAGTATTGTTTGTTATCAAATCTTAAAAAAAAAAAAATTCTGCGGAAAATAGTTTTCCTTGAAAATATTTCTGCTATCGTGAATATCTCTGAAATAAATTCGATGAAATGACCGCCCAACTCCCAAACAAAACTCATTTACGATATCAATAAAATTCCAACACCATTCATGTTCTCAATTTTCAAAGGATAGAAATATTGTGCAAGTGTTAATTATTATTAATATAAAAGCTTAACTACATATTCGCGTACTTCTTAATATCTATGTTAAAGACACCTACTTGTAAGAAAATATTTGTAAAATTTGTATGGTTTGCTATCTCGCCCCCAACTATCAACTGTCAAAGCAAAAGGTGTTATTTTTCGGGTTTTTGACATTTCGCCACCATCCCTGTCAACTGTCAAGTGTGATTTTTTTGGTTTCCACTGGACTTACAGTGCTGGCCGTGACAAAAGGAAAAATCCATCTCCTTAATCGATTGGCGCTCTCAGATCTTGACATTTCGACACCTGTCAAATTGAAAAGTGGAATTTCTTAGTTTCTGTTGGTGCTAAAGTGCTGGCCGAGAGAGTAGGTAATAACACCCTCCTTAATCGATTGGCGCCCTTAAATTTTGACATTACGACACACGACTTGCAACGCACAGAAGAGAGGAGCTGTAATACGGCAGGATTTGCTGTTATTTAGCATTGCTGTAACCATTTTTGTTATCATTGTGCATGATTTGCTCTACGGAGCACTGATTTGGGAGATTGTGAAAGTATGCGGCGTGTTGATTTCAACATAACTAAATTTCCACCGATCATGTAAATCAAACATGATTGGTTAAGGTTTTACCTTCCACCACAGTTCAATCAACAACCAGCGCATTTTTAATTACTTAAAAATTATAGCATGCCATTCAATAGCCTTTCACCACTACTTATTATATTTGCCAACATTCCAACATTTACACATTCAAAAAAACCAGGCAAAAAACTCATACGCACTTGAAATGTCAAATCTCATAGCTAAGCTTTGTACAACGCTCATGTCTTGTTCAAAAAGTTATATTTTTCGTTAAATCGGGCTTTTTGGTCACTTCCTTCTATGTGCAAATAAATAATTTTTATTTCATACTTCTTCCCTTCGTTTCGTCGTAATTTCTCGACTTCATCAGGGGTAGTTTATTAAATCTGTATAAACTTAAAATTAATCATTTACATTTTTAATTTTTTTAAGTTAAACTTACATGAAAAAAACTTCAGTTACATTTAATAATAATTATTGGTATGCGATGATAATTTTAAAAACTTTGGAATTTTCTAAAATAATAAAAATGAACTATTTAATTTTATTTGAAAATAAATAACGAAAAAACAGAAGAGAATCCACTGGTTTATCACAGTAGATACTAGGAACTGGACACTCTGCAGTCTCTGGACATGTTTATAGTCCTGCCATCTGTTTAAGCGTATTAGTCTTTTAAAATTGTATAGTTGTCTATTAATATTTTGTATGTATTTAAATAGTGAGACAATGACCTTTCCATAAACATCTAAATTTTGAAATTCGGATAAGTACTTTCCGACTTATAGCCTAGATTTTATCTCTAAAAAAATATTTCTAATGTAAAATTTTAATATTTGAAATTATTTAAATTATTTTGTGAAGCTTGTGAGCAACGCACAGTTATGTTTTGTATATCAAAATTTTTATTAGATTTTTAACATTTATACTTTTTTGAATTCGAAAATATTGTATGGGCGTGAGTATGTGTCACTCAGCGAAGCTACTCAAGAAGCAGTGTGGCTGCGACGTCTTCTTAAAGATTTTGGCGAACCTCAAAGTAAAACCAGAGCTGCATAGTTTTTGTCAATACAGAACGATTAAGTCGACGATCGAAACACAAAGAAACCAGAGAACGATTTGCACGGGATCTAGGTTAAAACAAAGAAGTCTACCTGCAATACTGTCCAACGGATTCAATGCTTGCTGACATCTTCACAAGGCCGCTGGGACCTGTAAAGCAGTTAGGTTTTTGTAAACTACTTAATCTTTTTAAATAATGGCTCATCGAGGAGGAGTGTTGAAGCGAACAAACAGAACTAAGCGGAAGCGATGAACCAAGATGTATCTCTGAACTCTTTTATTTTTGAGATACATACTTCTCTGTATGCAACGGCCGGCGCGGCGTCACTTCTAATCTAACCGCCATCCAATTCGCATCTTAATTCAACTTATTCTTTTTACTCATACACTTTTCATTGTTAAACATTAATCATTCTTTATTGTATTCAATAAACACAATAAGTATAACTTTGTGTCTTGCGTTTTTGCTAACAATGACGATATGTGCTGAAGGTGAATCTGATTCTGCAAGGCTGACAAAAGAGTGCAAAGAACTTGGTATCTCTTGTATTACAGAATCGGTTTTGGTGATCTTATGGGCGATGCGTTGATGGGGCGAAACAAGGAAGGCTTTGATAATCACACTTATCACTGGTCGTGTGCGGGTAGATGATGGTGTACCGCAACAACTTGTCAGCAATTTGGGCCGTTGCTTGCAGAATTTAAAATGGCGATGCAATGCTATGGAATATCGTGTATTACCGAACCAGTTTTCGTGATCTTGGTTCTAGGGTGATGCATTGGTGGGGCGAGTTGATGAAAGCTCTGATGGTCATATACGGGTAGATGATGACAATTTATGAGCAATTCGGAGAATGGCTTACAGATTTGACGATAATGACGGCTTCTGAAGTATTTTCGGCGGATTGAGGCTGCAGATTGCGGATATCTTTTGAGATCAATTTGGATGTTCCAAAAATGTTGAATTAAGAGCCAACTGATGAATCTTGTCCGATTGATGATTTTGTGCAAATTTTGGAAATATGCATATGGGATGCGATTTTTCTCTTTAAAGCTAGGTTTGTTTGAAGATTTCGATGATATTTCACTTGATAAGTTTGGTTTTCAGAGCACGTTTTTGGGTTTAGTGCTAAGAATTTGATGGATAGTTATGTAAGGGATAATTCTCTTGTCTTTGATGAATGAGAGCGGCGATTTTTGTAGTTATAACTAGTAGACCAGTCAACCGGACGAAATGTTTTTCAGGTATATTTTTTAGTGGAAATATTCAGAACAGTGTCCTTAATCAACTGTGAAAAGTCCCAAGCAATCCGCGTTGGCATCTTGCACTCTTTGTTTGTGGCTATATCTCTTGAACTTATTGCCCTAGAAAGACCATTCAAGTGACAAATTGACGGGCTTAGATAGCCAAAATCAGGAAAGTAAATACAAATTAGTCACAGGTATTGTATGGTTACTTATTTAAATACAATGAATTTAACAGACTAAATTGCAGTGCAAATTCGAAAAAAAATTACCCATAAATATTTATTATAAAGCTGACATTTTGTGGACATGGTCAGAACAGTACCAACAATCATATGTGTAAGCTACCAACAAATCCCTGTTAGGGTTAGACCACCATTTAAAAAAAAGGTACCATAATCTGTATTTTTCTGTTTCTTGGCTATATCTGGGGTATCGAATTGTCCTAGAAAGATCACTAAAGCGTAAAATGCCCAGGCACTGGTAACAGGTGTTTTATGGCTTAACTGTTTTGAATGAAACTACTTAAACCGACTGAAATGCACTACAACTAGATACAAAATATCAGGACGCTGAAGATATTGCTAAATACGAAGGTAATGATTGTAAAACATGTTTGCGGTAATAAGGTGTTTCATTGTTCCGTTGTTATTTCCAGATATCGAGGAGAGCAACCGAAGCTGCTGAACAAATTTTAAAATTTGTATCACGATGTTTCTTCTAAGAACTTAATAAATAAGTTTGTCTTCTTCAGACCAATGTTTTATGTTTCTCTGTTTTCTTTTTTTAAGATAACTTGTTCTAAAGTTCCTTTATTTTATTGTTATAATTTATACACTTAAAAAAACTTAGCATATATAATTATTGGTACTCTTCTGAAAATGTCCACTAAATGTCAGCTTTTTAATAAATAATTTTGGACATGGGTATTTTGTTTCTTCGAATTTGCACTTCAATTATTTACTCTGTTATAGTAGTTTCATTCAAAACAGTTTAGCTATAAAACTAATAGTTATAAATGAAAATATCGGAAAGATCGGGTGGTGTTATCTTTTTTTCACTGTTGCATTTTTTCTACAGGTTTTCGAAGCTGCAAAGTAAGCTACAGAATTACATCCCGCTTTGCAATTTGATGGTCGAATTTGACTGACCTATATGTAAATAAATGTATGGGGGTATTGTCATAAATGCAGGGGCTCATAAATGCAGGAGTGTTTATTTGTGAAAGTTAGTTCCAGTTATCATTTTCTCCAGAGCTCTGAACAGGTTGTGACCTAGGGGGAGTGGGTCAAAAATTGGACGGGGTCATGAATGTAGGAGGGGTCATGGACCACTCCTTTTATCAACCAATGATAACTGTATACATATACGAAAAGAAAAATCGCATCCTTATAAAAATAACAATCAAAAACAACATACCAATAAATCCGCCATTTAAAACCCTTTTTTTCGGGGTGTTCCCGGGGACGGATTTTGTCCGATTACGGATATGTTGTTGACTAGGGGTTGCTAATCATAAACTAAACAATTCAACCGTAATACTCGCGCTTCTAGAAATGCCCATCAGCTAACCCTCGAGCCCAACTTCGGACGTACTGTTAAGTACAGAGATTCTTTCTTCAGTCGCACCACACGAATTAGAAATGCTTTATCCGATTCAACTTTCCCCTCTCATTTTGATGTGCAAGCATTCAAAACCAATGTGCATCGGTATCTCATTCCAAATCCTCTTCTACTTACCCAATCGCTCCTGCTGCGTTAAAAACATTTTAAGGGTAGCCATAACCCTTTTGTGCGCGTGGAATATAAAAAAAATGCTTTTGTTGCAATTTTGCCCACGTTAAGTCTCATATTGCCTGGACTATTGTTAGAGTTATGATTTTACATAATAGAGGCTGTTTATGAAATTACACTGGACGTCCAGTATTACGAATGCCGAAATAACGAATGTCCAGTATAACGAATCACCTTTTGAAGTCCAGTGATATCTCTAAATAACGAATAATGGAAATAACGAATGCTGTTCAATTTCAATGAAAAGAGACAAAACAAAACATGAGAACCGTTATTTTTTCTTCAGATCTCAGTAGTTTTTTCCTGGGCTTTAAGTTGTTTGCACAACAAAACGGTTCATGTACTGTTTATTTTTTTTTATTGCTTACAAGTCTTTGGAATTTTTCCGCAGTTGTTGTTCCTTTATTGCAGTTCGAATTTGTTTTTAGATAAGTTTATGTTTTTTTTTTTTTAAGTTTTAAGATATGAGCAAACCAAAACCTTCAGACAAACTTAAATACCGAAATGACATTTTTTCTTCTCAAAATTGATTCAATTTCTGCAATTATAAGAAGTTGATATGATAAAGACTTTGTAAATTATTTGTAAATACATATAATTTTTTTTTTTTTTTTTTTGAGTTGAAAAACCTGGTTTCGGTATAACGAATCTTTCGATATAAAAATTTTTATTTGTTGTGGTGTAGTCTCTATGTTGTGTATTATTGAGAAATATATTAAAATAAATATTATGAAAATAAAATTTTTTTATAAAACTAGATTTTTCTTTATTTAATTTTTAAGAATTTAATTATTTCACAACATAATATATTTATTTATATTTGGCGACGCGTTTCTGATTAACGTATTCATCATCGGGCACGGGCTTATGCGTTGGAACTGTGTTGTTGTTGATCAGTTGTTGTTGGTGTCTTCGAAGGTTGAATTTGTTGGTCTATTTATTTATGTATCTAGTTTTATAAAAAAAATTTATTTTCATATTATTAATTTTAATATATTTCTCAATAAAAAATTTGCTCAACATTATATCTTTCGTTATGCTGGACGTCCAGTGTATATAAATTGTGTTTGACGTTTTAAACCTATCCCAGTATTCATAGAAACCCAAACAAAATTTCTTCGCAATTAGTTAAAATTTCACACATTTAATTTTTTCTTTTTTCCCATTAAAAAAAAACAGGCCAGAATGAAATCACGAATGCAGTGCACTTATATACATACACTAGCGGGAACACCCGGCGTTGCCCGGGTCCTTTTGTTAAAGTATTGTTTGTTATCAAATCTTAAAAAAAAAAAAATTCTGCGGAAAATAGTTTTCCTTGAAAATATTTCTGCTATCGTGAATATCTCTGAAATAAATTCGATGAAATGACCGCCCAACTCCCAAACAAAACTCATTTACGATATCAATAAAATTCCAACACCATTCATGTTCTCAATTTTCAAAGGATAGAAATATTGTGCAAGTGTTAATTATTATTAATATAAAAGCTTAACTACATATTCGCGTACTTCTTAATATCTATGTTAAAGACACCTACTTGTAAGAAAATATTTGTAAAATTTGTATGGTTTGCTATCTCGCCCCCAACTATCAACTGTCAAAGCAAAAGGTGTTATTTTTCGGGTTTTTGACATTTCGCCACCATCCCTGTCAACTGTCAAGTGTGATTTTTTTGGTTTCCACTGGACTTACAGTGCTGGCCGTGACAAAAGGAAAAATCCATCTCCTTAATCGATTGGCGCTCTCAGATCTTGACATTTCGACACCTGTCAAATTGAAAAGTGGAATTTCTTAGTTTCTGTTGGTGCTAAAGTGCTGGCCGAGAGAGTAGGTAATAACACCCTCCTTAATCGATTGGCGCCCTTAAATTTTGACATTACGACACACGACTTGCAACGCACAGAAGAGAGGAGCTGTAATACGGCAGGATTTGCTGTTATTTAGCATTGCTGTAACCATTTTTGTTATCATTGTGCATGATTTGCTCTACGGAGCACTGATTTGGGAGATTGTGAAAGTATGCGGCGTGTTGATTTCAACATAACTAAATTTCCACCGATCATGTAAATCAAACATGATTGGTTAAGGTTTTACCTTCCACCACAGTTCAATCAACAACCAGCGCATTTTTAATTACTTAAAAATTATAGCATGCCATTCAATAGCCTTTCACCACTACTTATTATATTTGCCAACATTCCAACATTTACACATTCAACAAAAACCAGGCAAAAAACTCATACGCACTTGAAATGTCAAATCTCATAGCTAAGCTTTGTACAACGCTCATGTCTTGTTCAAAAAGTTATATTTTTCGTTAAATCGGGCTTTTTGGTCACTTCCTTCTATGTGCAAATAAATAATTTTTATTTCATACTTCTTCCCTTCGTTTCGTCGTAATTTCTCGACTTCATCAGGGGTAGTTTATTAAATCTGTATAAACTTAAAATTAATCATTTACATTTTTAATTTTTTTAAGTTAAACTTACATGAAAAAAACTTCAGTTACATTTAATAATAATTATTGGTATGCGATGATAATTTTAAAAACTTTGGAATTTTCTAAAATAATAAAAATGAACTATTTAATTTTATTTGAAAATAAATAACGAAAAAACAGAAGAGAATCCACTGGTTTATCACAGTAGATACTAGGAACTGGACACTCTGCAGTCTCTGGACATGTTTATAGTCCTGCCATCTGTTTAAGCGTATTAGTCTTTTAAAATTGTATAGTTGTCTATTAATATTTTGTATGTATTTAAATAGTGAGACAATGACCTTTCCATAAACATCTAAATTTTGAAATTCGGATAAGTACTTTCCGACTTATAGCCTAGATTTTATCTCTAAAAAAATATTTCTAATGTAAAATTTTAATATTTGAAATTATTTAAATTATTTTGTGAAGCTTGTGAGCAACGCACAGTTATGTTTTGTATATCAAAATTTTTATTAGATTTTTAACATTTATACTTTTTTGAATTCGAAAATATTGTATGGGCGTGAGTATGTGTCACTCAGCGAAGCTACTCAAGAAGCAGTGTGGCTGCGACGTCTTCTTAAAGATTTTGGCGAACCTCAAAGTAAAACCAGAGCTGCATAGTTTTTGTCAATACAGAACGATTAAGTCGACGATCGAAACACAAAGAAACCAGAGAACGATTTGCACGGGATCTAGGTTAAAACAAAGAAGTCTACCTGCAATACTGTCCAACGGATTCAATGCTTGCTGACATCTTCACAAGGCCGCTGGGACCTGTAAAGCAGTTAGGTTTTTGTAAACTACTTAATCTTTTTAAATAATGGCTCATCGAGGAGGAGTGTTGAAGCGAACAAACAGAACTAAGCGGAAGCGATGAACCAAGATGTATCTCTGAACTCTTTTATTTTTGAGATACATACTTCTCTGTATGCAACGGCCGGCGCGGCGTCACTTCTAATCTAACCGCCATCCAATTCGCATCTTAATTCAACTTATTCTTTTTACTCATACACTTTTCATTGTTAAACATTAATCATTCTTTATTGTATTCAATAAACACAATAAGTATAACTTTGTGTCTTGCGTGTTTGCTAACAATGACGATATGTGCTGAAGGTGAATCTGATTCTGCAAGGCTGACAAAAGAGTGCAAAGAACTTGGTATCTCTTGTATTACAGAATCGGTTTTGGTGATCTTATGGGCGATGCGTTGATGGGGCGAAACAAGGAAGGCTTTGATAATCACACTTATCACTGGTCGTGTGCGGGTAGATGATAGTGTACCGCAACAACTTGTCAGCAATTTGGGCCGTTGCTTGCAGAATTTAAAATGGCGATGCAATGCTATGGAATATCGTGTATTACCGAACCAGTTTTCGTGATCTTGGTTCTAGGGTGATGCATTGGTGGGGCGAGTTGATGAAAGCTCTGATGGTCATATACGGGTAGATGATGACAATTTATGAGCAATTCGGAGAATGGCTTACAGATTTGACGATAATGACGGCTTCTGAAGTATTTTCGGCGGATTGAGGCTGCAGATTGCGGATATCTTTTGAGATCAATTTGGATGTTCCAAAAATGTTGAATTAAGAGCCAACTGATGAATCTTGTCCGATTGATGATTTTGTGCAAATTTTGGAAATATGCATATGGGATGCGATTTTTCTCTTTAAAGCTAGGTTTGTTTGAAGATTTCGATGATATTTCACTTGATAAGTTTGGTTTTCAGAGCACGTTTTTGGGTTTAGTGCTAAGAATTTGATGGATAGTTATGTAAGGGATAATTCTCTTGTCTTTGATGAATGAGAGCGGCGATTTTTGTAGTTTTAAACTAGTAGACCAGTCAACCGGACGAAATGTTTTTCAGGTATATTTTTTAGTGGAAATATTCAGAACAGTGTCCTTAATCAACTGTGAAAAGTCCCAAGCAATCCGCGTTGGCATCTTGCACTCTTTGTTTGTGGCTATATCTCTTGAACTTATTGCCCTAGAAAGACCATTCAAGTGACAAATTGACGGGCTTAGATAGCCAAAATCAGGAAAGTAAATACAAATTAGTTACAGGTATTGTATGGTTACTTATTTAAATACAATGAATTTAACAGACTAAATTGCAGTGCAAATTCGAAAAAAAATTACCCATAAATATTTATTATAAAGCTGACATTTTGTGGACATGGTCAGAACAGTACCAACAATCATATGTGTAAGCTACCAACAAATCCCTGTTAGGGTTAGACCACCATTTAAAAAAAAGGTACCATAATCTGTATTTTTCTGTTTCTTGGCTATATCTGGGGTATCGAATTGTCCTAGAAAGATCACTAAAGCGTAAAATGCCCAGGCACTGGTAACAGGTGTTTTATGGCTTAACTGTTTTGAATGAAACTACTTAAACCGACTGAAATGCACTACAACTAGATACAAAATATCAGGACGCTGAAGATATTGCTAAATACGAATGTAATGATTGTAAAACATGTTTGCGGTAATAAGGTGTTTCATTGTTCCGTTGTTATTTCCAGATATCGAGGAGAGCAACCGAAGCTGCTGAACAAATTTTAAAATTTGTATCACGATGTTTCTTCTAAGAACTTAATAAATAAGTTTGTCTTCTTCAGACCAATGTTTTATGTTTCTCTGTTTTCTTTTTTTAATAATAACTTGTTCTAAAGTTCCTTTATTTTATTGTTATAATTTAACACTTAAAAAAACTTAGCATATATAATTATTGGTACTCTTCTGAAAATGTCCACTAAATGTCAGCTTTTTAATAAATAATTTTGGACATGGGTATTTTGTTTCTTCGAATTTGCACTTCAATTATTTACTCTGTTATAGTAGTTTCATTCAAAACAGTTTAGCTATAAAACTAATAGTTATAAATGAAAATATCGGAAAGATCGGGTGGTGTTATCTTTTTTCACTGTTGCATTTTTTCTACAGGTTTTCGAAGCTGCAAAGTAAGCTACAGAATTACATCCCGCTTTGCAATTTGATGGTCGAATTTGACTGACCTATATGTAAATAAATGTATGGGGGTGTTGTCATAAATGCAGGGGCTCATAAATGCAGGAGTGTTTATTTGTGAAAGTTGGTTCCAGTTATCATTTTCTCCAGAGCTCTGAACAGGTTGTGACCTAGGGGGAGTGGGTCAAAAATTGGACGGGGTCATGAATGTAGGAGGGGTCATGGACCACTCCTTTTATCAACCAATGATAACTGTATACATATACGAAAAGAAAAATCGCATCCTTATAAAAATAACAATCAAAAACAACATACCAATAAATCCGCCATTTAAAACCCTTTTTTTCGGGGTGTTCCCGGGGACGGATTTTGTCCGATTACGGATATGTTGTTGACTAGGGGTTGCTAATCAAAAACTAAACAATTCAACCGTAATACTCGCGCTTCTAGAAATGCCCATCAGCTAACCCTCGAGCCCAACTTCGGACGTACTGTTAAGTACAGAGATTCTTTCTTCAGTCGCACCACACGAATTAGAAATGCTTTATCCGATTCAACTTTCTCCTCTCATTTTGATGTGCAAGCATTCAAAACCAATGTGCATCGGTATCTCATTCCAAATCCTCTTCTACTTACCCAATCGCTCCTGCTGCGTTAAAAACATTTTAAGGGTAGCCATAACCCTTTTGTGCGCGTGGAATATAAAAAAAATGCTTTTGTTGCAATTTTGCCCACGTTAAGTCTCATATTGCCTGGACTTTTGTTAGAGTTATGATTTTACATAATAGAGGCGGTTTATGAAATTACACTGGACGTCCAGTATTACGAATGCCGAAATAACGAATGTCCAGTATAACGAATCACCTTTTGAAGTCCAGTGATATCTCTAAATAACGAATAATGGAAATAACGAATGCTGTTCAATTTCAATGAAAAGAGACAAAACAAAACATGAGAACCGTTATTTTTTCTTCAGATCTCAGTAGTTTTTTCCTGGGCTTTAAGTTGTTTGCACAACAAAACGGTTCATGTACTGTTTATTTTTTTTTATTGCTTACAAGTCTTTGGAATTTTTCCGCAGTTGTTGTTCCTTTATTGCAGTTCGAATTTGTTTTTAGATAAGTTTATGTTTTTTTTTTTTTTTTAAGTTTTAAGATATGAGCAAACCAAAACCTTCAGACAAACTTAAATACCGAAATGACATTTTTTCTTCTCAAAATTGATTCAATTTCTGCAATTATAAGAAGTTGATATGATAAGGACTTTGTAAATTATTTGTAAATACATATAATTTTTTTTTTTTTAAAGAAGTCTACCTGCAATACTGTCCAACGGATTCAATGCTTGCTGACATCTTCACAAGGCCGCTGGGACCTGTAAAGCAGTTAGGTTTTTGTAAACTGCTTAATCTTTTTAAATAATGGCTCATCGAGGAGGAGTGTTGAAGCGAACAAACAGAACTAAGCGGAAGCGATGAACCAAGATGTATCTCTGAACTCTTTTATTTTTGAGATACATACTTCTCTGTATACAACGGCCGGCGCGGCGTCACTTCTAATCTAACCGCCATCCATTTCGCATCTTAATTCAACTTATTCTTTTTACTCATACACTTTTCATTGTTAAACATTAATCATTCTTTATTGTATTCAATAAACACAATCAGCCTTATTTATTAACTCGGTTTAGCGGCAGTGTAAAGTTACTCCGACTTTACAACGCCTCTTAACCTGGAAAGCTTATTTAATAAAAATATATACCAGGAATAGAGGCGGAGTAAGCTAAAACTGGTTCATAGGAGGTTTTAAGCCGGAGTAAAGCCGTTTTAGCATCTAAATGTCATTTTGACATGACATCGTCTGAAATGAAAGAGAAGTGCAAACAATTTTTTTCCTGTTTTTTTACTACGAAAGAATGGATATTTATTTTAAATTCTTTAAACGGTTTAACTAACACTACTGGAAGAAGTAGAAGGCCAAAACAGTACAAAACTGCTTTAGATCCCATGAAACTGAGGGATTATTAGTTGTCGGAGAAATATCTACATTATGAACATAAACCAAAATATTTATTTTTGTCTGTTTTATTCTGGAAATTATATTATGTACATATATTTACTAATGTATGCATCTTTTTTCAACTATCCCGGTTTTTCAGAATGTTTTCTTTTATTTGTATTATGTTATACATTTTTTATAATTTTTTTTACAAAAATATGTCTACAATTAACTCTACCAATAACTTAACAACTAAAACGAATAATAATGGAAATCAACTGTGGTCTGTTTACGTTTATAATAACCAGAGTTTTAGATTGGTGACTTTTTTGATAGAATATTTGACATAAGGCAGGCGTAACTAAAACGGCTGACAAAATATTTTATAAATATGGATTAGTTTGACGTGGCGTAAACCCGGAGTAAGTGCTTAGACTTGGTTTAACTATTCCGAGGTTGAACCGAGTATTAGTGAAATCTAATAAATACGGCTGAATAAGTATAACTTTGTGTCTTGCGTTTTTGCTAACAATGACGATATGTGCTGAAGGTGAATCTGATTCTGCAAGGCTGACAAAAGAGTGCAAAGAACTTGGTATCTCTTGTATTACAGAATCGGTTTTGGTGATCTTATGGGCGATGCGTTGATGGGGCGAAACAAGGAAGGCTTTGATAATCACACTTATCACTGGTCGTGTGCGGGTAGATGATGGTGTACCGCAACAACTTGTCAGCAATTTGGGCCGTTGCTTGCAGAATTTAAAATGGCGATGCAATGCTATGGAATATCGTGTATTACCGAATCAGTTTTCGTGATCTTGGTTCTAGGGTGATGCATTGGTGGGGCGAGTTGATGAAAGCTCTGATGGTCATTTACGGGTAGATGATGACAATTTATGAGCAATTCGGAGAATGGCTTACAGATTTGACGATAATGACGGCTTCTGAAGTATTTTCGGCGGATTGAGGCTGCAGATTGCGGATATCTTTTGAGATCAATTTGGATGTTCCAAAAATGTTGATTTAAGAGCCAACTGATGAATCTTGTTCGATTGATGATTTTGTGCAAATTTTGGAAATATGCATATGGGATGCGATTTTTCTCTTTAAAGCTAGGTTTGTTTGAAGATTTCGATGATATTTCACTTGATAAGTTTGGTTTTCAGAGCACGTTTTTGGGTTTAGTGCTAAGAATTTGATGGATAGTTATGTAAGGGATAATTCTCTTGTCTTTGATGAATGAGAGCGGCGATTTTTGTAGTTTTAAACTAGTAGACCAGTCAACCGGACGAAATGTTTTTCAGGTATATTTTTTAGTGGAAATATTCAGAACAGTGTCCTTAATCAACTGTGAAAAGTCCCAAGCAATCCGCGTTGGCATCTTGCACTCTTTGTTTGTGGCTATATCTCTTGAACTTATTGCCCTAGAAAGACCATTCAAGTGACAAATTGACGGGCTTAGATAGCCAAAATCAGGAAAGTAAATACAAATTAGTCACAGGTATTGTATGGTTACTTATTTAAATACAATAAATTGCAGTGCAAATTCGAAAAAAAATTACCCATAAAGATTTATTATAAAGCTGACATTTTGTGGACATGGTCAGAACAGTACCAACAATCATATGTGTAAGCTACCAACAAATCCCTGTTAGGGTTAGACCACCATTTAAAAAAAGGTACCATAATCTGTATTTTTCGGTTTCTTGGCTATATCTGGGGTATCGAATTGTCCTAGAAAGATCACTAAAGCGTAAAATGCCCAGGCACTGGTAACAGGTGTTTTATGGCTTAACTGTTTTGAATGAAACTACTTAAACCGACTGAAATGCACTACAACTAGATACAAAATATCAGGACGCTGAAGATATTGCTAAATACGAAGGTAATGATTGTAAAACATGTTTGCGGTAATAAGGTGTTTCATTGTTCCGTTATTATTTCCAGATATCGAGGAGAGCAACCGAAGCTGCTGAACAAATTTTAAAATTTGTATCACGATGTTTCTTCTAAGAACTTAATAAATAAGTTTGTCTTCTTCAGACCAATGTTTTATGTTTCTCTGTTTTCTTTTTTTAATAATAACTTGTTCTAAAGTTCCTTTATTTTATTGTTATAATTTATACACTTAAAAAAACTTAGCATATATAATTATTGGTACTCTTCTGAAAATGTCCACTAAATGTCAGCTTTTTAATAAATAATTTTGGACATGGGTATTTTGTTTCTTCGAATTTGCACTTCAATTATTTACTCTGTTATAGTAGTTTCATTCAAAACAGTTTAGCTATAAAACTAATAGTTATAAATGAAAATATCGGAAAGATCGGGTGGTGTTATCTTTTTTTCACTGTTGCATTTTTTCTACAGGTTTTCGAAGCTGCAAAGTAAGCTACAGAATTACATCCCGCTTTGCAATTTGATGGTCGAATTTGACTGACCTATATGTAAATAAATGTATGGGGGTGTTGTCATAAATGCAGGGGCTCATAAATGCAGGAGTGTTTATTTGTGAAAGTTGGTTCCAGTTATCATTTTCTCCAGAGCTCTGAACAGGTTGTGACCTAGGGGGAGTGGGTCAAAAATTGGACGGGGTCATGAATGTAGGAGGGGTCATGGACCACTCCTTTTATAAACCAATGATAACTGTATACATATACGAAAAGAAAAATCGCATCCTTATAAAAATAACAATCAAAAACAACATACCAATAAATCCGCCATTTAAAACCCTTTTTTTCGGGGTGTTCCCGGGGACGGATTTTGTCCGATTACGGATATGTTGTTGACTAGGGGTTGCTAATCATAAACTAAACAATTCAACCGTAATACTCGCGCTTCTAGAAATGCCCATCAGCTAACCCTCGAGCCCAACTACGGACGTACTGTTAAGTACAGAGATTCTTTCTTCAGTCGCACCACACGAATTAGAAATGCTTTATCCGATTCAACTTTCCCCTCTCATTTTGATGTGCAAGCATTCAAAACCAATGTGCATCGGTATCTCATTCCAAATCCTCTTCTACTTACCCAATCGCTCCTGCTGCGTTAAAAACATTTTAAGGGTATCCATAACCCTTTTGTGCGCGTGGAATATAAAAAAAATGCTTTTGTTGCAATTTTGCCCACGTTAAGTCTCATATTGCCTGGACTATTGTTAGAGTTATGATTTTACATAATAGAGGCGGTTTATGAAATTACACTGGACTTCCAGTATTACGAATGCCGAAATAACGAATGTCCAGTATAACGAATCACCTTTTGAAGTCCAGTGATATCTCTAAATAACGAATAATGGAAATAACGAATGCTGTTCAATTTCAATGAAAATAGACAAAACAAAACATGAGAACCGTTATTTTTTCTTCAGATCTCAGTAGTTTTTTCCTGGGCTTTAAGTTGTTTGCACAACAAAACGGTTCATGTACTGTTTATTTTTTTTTATTGCTTACAAGTCTTTGGAATTTTTCCGCAGTTGTTGTTCCTTTATTGCAGTTCGAATTTGTTTTTAGATAAGTTTATGTTTTTTTTTTTTTTAAGTTTTAAGATATGAGCAAACCAAAACCTTCAGACAAACTTAAATACCGAAATGACATTTTTTCTTCTCAAAATTGATTCAATTTCTGCAATTATAAGAAGTTGATATGATAAAGACTTTGTAAATTATTTGTAAATACATATAATTTTTTTTTTTTTTTTTTTGAGTTGAAAAACCTGGTTTCGGTATAACGAATCTTTCGATATAAAAATTTTTATTTGTTGTGGTGTAGTCTCTATGTTGTGTATTATTGAGAAATATATTAAAATAAATATTATGAAAATAAAATTTTTTTATAAAACTAGATTTTTCTTTATTTAATTTTTAAGAATTTAATTATTTCACAACATAATATATTTATTTATATTTGGCGACGCGTTTCTGATTAACGTATTCATCATCGGGCACGGGCTTATGCGTTGGAACTGTGTTGTTGTTGATCAGTTGTTGTTGGTGTCTTCGAAGGTTGAATTTGTTGGTCTATTTATTTATGTATCTAGTTTTATAAAAAAAATTTATTTTCATATTATTAATTTTAATATATTTCTCAATAAAAAATTTGCTCAACATTATATCTTTCGTTATGCTGGACGTCCAGTGTATATAAATTGTGTTTGACGTTTTAAACCTATCCCAGTATTCATAGAAACCCAAACAAAATTTCTTCGCAATTAGTTAAAATTTCACACATTTAATTTTTTCTTTTTTCCCATTAAAAAAAAACAGGCCAGAATGAAATCACGAATGCAGTGCACTTATATACATACACTAGCGGGAACACCCGGCGTTGCCCGGGTCCTTTTGTTAAAGTATTGTTTGTTATCAAATCTTAAAAAAAAAAAAATTCTGCGGAAAATAGTTTTCCTTGAAAATATTTCTGCTATCGTGAATATCTCTGAAATAAATTCGATGAAATGACCGCCCAACCCCCAAACAAAACTCATTTACGATATCAATAAAATTCCAACACCATTCATGTTCTCAATTTTCAAAGGATAGAAATATTGTGCAAGTGTTAATTATTATTAATATAAAAGCTTAACTACATATTCGCGTACTTCTTAATATCTATGTTAAAGACACCTACTTGTAAGAAAATATTTGTAAAATTTGTATGGTTTGCTATCTCGCCCCCAACTATCAACTGTCAAAGCAAAAGGTGTTATTTTTCGGGTTTTTGACATTTCGCCACCATCCCTGTCAACTGTCAAGTGTGATTTTTTTGGTTTCCACTGGACTTACAGTGCTGGCCGTGACAAAAGGAAAAATCCATCTCCTTAATCGATTGGCGCTCTCAGATCTTGACATTTCGACACCTGTCAAATTGAAAAGTGGAATTTCTTAGTTTCTGTTGGTGCTAAAGTGCTGGCCGAGAGAGTAGGTAATAACACCCTCCTTAATCGATTGGCGCCCTTAAATTTTGACATTACGACACACGACTTGCAACGCACAGAAGAGAGGAGCTGTAATACGGCAGGATTTGCTGTTATTTAGCATTGCTGTAACCATTTTTGTTATCATTGTGCATGATTTGCTCTACGGAGCACTGATTTGGGAGATTGTGAAAGTATGCGGCGTGTTGATTTCAACATAACTAAATTTCAATAGCCTTTCACCACTACTTATTATATTTGCCAACATTCCAACATTTACACATTCAACAAAAACCAGGCAAAAAACTCATACGCACTTGAAATGTCAAATCTCATAGCTAAGCTTTGTACAACGCTCATGTCTTGTTCAAAAAGTTATATTTTTCGTTAAATCGGGCTTTTTGGTCACTTCCTTCTATGTGCAAATAAATAATTTTTATTTCATACTTCTTCCCTTCGTTTCGTCGTAATTTCTCGACTTCATCAGGGGTAGTTTATTAAATCTGTATAAACTTAAAATTAATCATTTACATTTTTAATTTTTTTAAGTTAAACTTACATGAAAAAAACTTCAGTTACATTTAATAATAATTATTGGTATGCGATGATAATTTTAAAAACTTTGGAATTTTCTAAAATAATAAAAATGAACTATTTAATTTTATTTGAAAATAAATAACGAAAAAACAGAAGAGAATCCACTGGTTTATCACAGTAGATACTAGGAACTGGACACTCTGCAGTCTCGGGACATGTTTATAGTCCTGCCATCTGTTTAAGCGTATTAGTCTTTTAAAATTGTATAGTTGTCTATTAATATTTTGTATGTATTTAAATAGTGAGACAATGACCTTTCCATAAACATCTAAATTTTGAAATTCGGATAAGTACTTTCCGACTTATAGCCTAGATTTTATCTCTAAAAAAATATTTCTAATGTAAAATTTTAATATTTGAAATTATTTAAATTATTTTGTGAAGCTTGTGAGCAACGCACAGTTATGTTTTGTATATCAAAATTTTTATTAGATTTTTAACATTTATACTTTTTTGAATTCGAAAATATTGTATGGGCGTGAGTATGTGTCACTCAGCGAAGCTACTCAAGAAGCAGTGTGGCTGCGACGTCTTCTTAAAGATTTTGGCGAACCTCAAAGTAAAACCAGAGCTGCATAGTTTTTGTCAATACAGAACGATTAAGTCGACGATCGAAACACAAAGAAACCAGAGAACGATTTGCACGGGATCTAGGTTAAAACAAAGAAGTCTTCCTGCAATACTGTCCAACGGATTCAATGCTTGCTGACATCTTCACAAGGCCGCTGGGACCTGTAAAGCAGTTAGGTTTTTGTAAACTACTTAATCTTTTTAAATAATGGCTCATCGAGGAGGAGTGTTGAAGCGAACAAACAGAACTAAGCGGAAGCGATGAACCAAGATGTATCTCTGAACTCTTTTATTTTTGAGATACATACTTCTCTGTATGCAACGGCCGGCGCGGCGTCACTTCTAATCTAACCGCCATCCATTTCGCATCTTAATTCAACTTATTCTTTTTACTCATACACTTTTCATTGTTAAACATTAATCATTCTTTATTGTATTCAATAAACACAATAAGTATAACTTTGTGTCTTGCGTTTTTGCTAACAATGACGATATGTGCTGAAGGTGAATCTGATTCTGCAAGGCTGACAAAAGAGTGCAAAGAACTTGGTATCTCTTGTATTACAGAATCGGTTTTGGTGATCTTATGGGCGATGCGTTGATGGGGCGAAACAAGGAAGGCTTTGATAATCACACTTATCTCTGGTCGTGTGCGGGTAGATGATGGTGTACCGCAACAACTTGTCAGCAATTTGGGCCGTTGCTTGCAGAATTTAAAATGGCGATGCAATGCTATGGAATATCGTGTATTACCGAACCAGTTTTCTTGATCTTGGTTCTAGAGTGATGCATTGGTGGGGCGAGTTGATGAAAGCTCTGATGGTCATATACGGGTAGATGATGACAATTTATGAGCAATTCGGAGAATGGCTTACAGATTTGACGATAATGACGGCTTCTGAAGTATTTTCGGCGGATTGAGGCTGCAGATTGCGGATATCTTTTGAGATCAATTTGGATGTTCCAAAAATGTTGATTTAAGAGCCAACTGATGAATCTTGTTCGATTGATGATTTTGTGCAAATTTTGGAAATATGCATATGGGATGCGATTTTTCTCTTTAAAGCTAGGTTTGTTTGAAGATTTCGATGATATTTCACTTGATAAGTTTGGTTTTCAGAGCACGTTTTTGGGTTTAGTTCTAAGAATTTGATGGATAGTTATGTAAGGGAT
The DNA here is from genome assembly GCA_949320155.1 of Melangyna quadrimaculata. Classification (NCBI taxonomy): domain Eukaryota; kingdom Metazoa; phylum Arthropoda; class Insecta; order Diptera; family Syrphidae; genus Melangyna; species Melangyna quadrimaculata. The sequence goes on along the minus strand of OX439483.1, from coordinate 308,627,988 downwards.
AATTCTCTTGTCTTTGATGAATGAGAGCGGCGATTTTTGTAGTTTTAAACTAGTAGACCAGTCAACCGGACGAAATGTTTTTGAGGTATATTTTTTAGTGGAAATATTCAGAACAGTGTCCTTAATCAACTGTGAAAAGTCCCAAGCAATCCGCGTTGGCATCTTGCACTCTTTGTTTGTGGCTATATCTCTTGAACTTATTGCCCTAGAAAGACCATTCAAGTGACAAATTGACGGGCTTAGATAGCCAAAATCAGGAAAGTAAATACAAATTAGTCACAGGTATTGTATGGTTACTTTTTTAAATACAATAAATTGCAGTGCAAATTCGAAAAAAAATTACCCATAAATATTTATTATAAAGCTGACATTTTGTGGACATGGTCAGAACAGTACCAACAATCATATGTGTAAGCTACCAACAAATCCCTGTTAGGGTTAGACCACCATTTAAAAAAAAGGTACCATAATCTGTATTTTTCGGTTTCTTGGCTATATCTGGGGTATCGAATTGTCCTAGAAAGATCACTAAAGCGTAAAATGCCCAGGCACTGGTAACAGGTGTTTTATGGCTTAACTGTTTTGAATGAAACTACTTAAACCGACTGAAATGCACTACAACTAGATACAAAATATCAGGACGCTGAAGATATTGCTAAATACGAAGGTAATGATTGTAAAACATGTTTGCGGTAATAAGGTGTTTTATTTTTCCGTTGTTATTTCCAGATATCGAAAGTGAAAGTTGGTTCCAGTTATCATTTTCTCCAGAGCTCTGAACAGGTTGTGACCTAGGGGGAGTGGGTCAAAAATTGGACGGGGTCATGAATGTAGGAGGGGTCATGGACCACTCCTTTTATCAACCAATGATAACTGTATACATATACGAAAAGAAAAATCGCATCCTTATAAAAATAACAATCAAAAACAACATACCAATAAATCCGCCATTTAAAACCCTTTTTTTCGGGGTGTTCCCGGGGACGGATTTTGTCCGATTACGGATATGTTGTTGACTAGGGGTTGCTAATCAAAAACTAAACAATTCAACCGTAATACTCGCGCTTCTAGAAATGCCCATCAGCTAACCCTCGAGCCCAACTTCGGACGTACTGTTAAGTACAGAGATTCTTTCTTCAGTCGCACCACACGAATTAGAAATGCTTTATCCGATTCAACTTTCCCCTCTCATTTTGATGTGCAAGCATTCAAAACCAATGTGCATCGGTATCTCATTCCAAATCCTCTTCTACTTACCCAATCGCTCCTGCTGCGTTAAAAACATTTTAAGGGTAGCCATAACCCTTTTGTGCGCGTGGAATATAAAAAAAATGCTTTTGTTGCAATTTTGCCCACGTTAAGTCTCATATTGCCTGGACTATTGTTAGAGTTATGATTTTACATAATAGAGGCTGTTTATGAAATTACACTGGACGTCCAGTATTACGAATGCCGAAATAACGAATGTCCAGTATAACGAATCACCTTTTGAAGTCCAGTGATATCTCTAAATAACGAATAATGGAAATAACGAATGCTGTTCAATTTCAATGAAAAGAGACAAAACAAAACATGAGAACCGTTATTTTTTCTTCAGATCTCAGTAGTTTTTTCCTGGGCTTTAAGTTGTTTGCACAACAAAACGGTTCATGTACTGTTTATTTTTTTTTATTGCTTACAAGTCTTTGGAATTTTTCCGCAGTTGTTGTTCCTTTATTGCAGTTCGAATTTGTTTTTAGATAAGTTTATGTTTTTTTTTTTTTTAAGTTTTAAGATATGAGCAAACCAAAACCTTCAGACAAACTTAAATACCGAAATGACATTTTTTCTTCTCAAAATTGATTCAATTTCTGCAATTATAAGAAGTTGATATGATAAAGACTTTGTAAATTATTTGTAAATACATATAATTTTTTTTTTTTTTTTTGAGTTGAAAAACCTGGTTTCGGTATAACGAATCTTTCGATATAAAAATTTTTATTTGTTGTGGTGTAGTCTCTATGTTGTGTATTATTGAGAAATATATTAAAATAAATATTATGAAAATAAAATTTTTTTATAAAACTAGATTTTTCTTTATTTAATTTTTAAGAATTTAATTATTTCACAACATAATATATTTATTTATATTTGGCGACGCGTTTCTGATTAACGTATTCATCATCGGGCACGGGCTTATGCGTTGGAACTGTGTTGTTGTTGATCAGTTGTTGTTGGTGTCTTCGAAGGTTGAATTTGTTGGTCTATTTATTTATGTATCTAGTTTTATAAAAAAAATTTATTTTCATATTATTAATTTTAATATATTTCTCAATAAAAAATTTGCTCAACATTATATCTTTCGTTATGCTGGACGTCCAGTGTATATAAATTGTGTTTGACGTTTTAAACCTATCCCAGTATTCATAGAAACCCAAACAAAATTTCTTCGCAATTAGTTAAAATTTCACACATTTAATTTTTTCTTTTTTCCCATTAAAAAAAAACAGGCCAGAATGAAATCACGAATGCAGTGCACTTATATACATACACTAGCGGGAACACCCGGCGTTGCCCGGGTCCTTTTGTTAAAATATTGTTTGTTATCAAATCTTAAAAAAAAAAAAATTCTGCGGAAAATAGTTTTCCTTGAAAATATTTCTGCTATCGTGAATATCTCTGAAATAAATTCGATGAAATGACCGCCCAACCCCCAAACAAAACTCATTTACGATATCAATAAAATTCCAACACCATTCATGTTCTCAATTTTCAAAGGATAGAAATATTGTGCAAGTGTTAATTATTATTAATATAAAAGCTTAACTACATATTCGCGTACTTCTTAATATCTATGTTAAAGACACCTACTTGTAAGAAAATATTTGTAAAATTTGTATGGTTTGCTATCTCGCCCCCAACTATCAACTGTCAAAGCAAAAGGTGTTATTTTTCGGGTTTTTGACATTTCGCCACCATCCCTGTCAACTGTCAAGTGTGATTTTTTTGGTTTCCACTGGACTTACAGTGCTGGCCGTGACAAAAGGAAAAATCCATCTCCTTAATCGATTGGCGCTCTCAGATCTTGACATTTCGACACCTGTCAAATTGAAAAGTGGAATTTCTTAGTTTCTGTTGGTGCTAAAGTGTTGGCCGAGAGAGTAGGTAATAACACCCTCCTTAATCGATTGGCGCCCTTAAATTTTGACATTACGACACACGACTTGCAACGCACAGAAGAGAGGAGCTGTAATACGGCAGGATTTGCTGTTATTTAGCATTGCTGTAACCATTTTTGTTATCATTGTGCATGATTTGCTCTACGGAGCACTGATTTGGGAGATTGTGAAAGTATGCGGCGTGTTGATTTCAACATAACTAAATTTCCACCGATCATGTAAATCAAACATGATTGGTTAAGGTTTTACCTTCCACCACAGTTCAATCAACAACCAGCGCATTTTTAATTACTTAAAAATTATAGCATGCCATTCAATAGCCTTTCACCACTACTTATTATATTTGCCAACATTCCAACATTTACACATTCAACAAAAACCAGGCAAAAAACTCATACGCACTTGAAATGTCAAATCTCATAGCTAAGCTTTGTACAACGCTCATGTCTTGTTCAAAAAGTTATATTTTTCGTTAAATCGGGCTTTTTGGTCACTTCCTTCTATGTGCAAATAAATAATTTTTATTTCATACTTCTTCCCTTCGTTTCGTCGTAATTTCTCGACTTCATCAGGGGTAGTTTATTAAATCTGTATAAACTTAAAAAGATTTGCACCCATTCCTCAGTTTGATAAATATTTAAATAAAATTTTTAATGATACGAATAAGTTTTTAAAAAGACACCCTGAAATTTATATAGTTTCTGCTGATAAAGGCAACGTGACTGTAGCGTTATTAAAAATAGATTACCAAAATAAAATGCAAGAAATGATGGCAGATAGGAATACTTATACTGTCATGAGAACTGACCCAACAAATAAACTTCAAATACGGAATAACAATTTTGTTAAATACTTGCTCCAAAATGGAAACATAAACGAGAATGAGAAAAAGTCCATGACAACATATACTGCTAGTAGTCCAAAGATTTATGGATTGCCTAAGATTCATAAACAGAATGTTCCACTTAGACCAATATGCTCGTCTTTGAATGTTCCTTGTTATGAACTCTCAAAATATGTTGTAAAAATTCTAAATAATATAACAGAAAACTCAAAATATAACGTAAAAAATGCATCAACATTCATTTCAACCGTTTCCCGGATTATCTTAGATGAAGACGATATTCTGGTGTCTTTTGATGTTACATCATTATTCACAAACGTTCCCATTCCATTGGCAATGGAGTTGGTTGAAAAGAGTTGGGACTCAATTAAAGAATACACTTCAATTCCGAAGTCTAAATTCTTAGAAATTTTGCGATTCTGCGTTATTGATAATAATTATTTAGAATTTGATAAAATAATTTATCAACAGACTAATGGAGTTCCAATGGGCAGTCCCGCTTCTCCTATTTTAGCAGACTTAGTTATGGAAGCATTGCTAGATGAAGTGTTTGATAAACTTCCTAATAAACCAAAAATTATTACTAAATATGTTGATGACATATTTGTTATTCTTAGATCTAACGAAGTTAGTAATACTCTCACTGCACTTAACTTATTTTATCCAAGGATTCAATTTACAGTAGAAATTGAAAAAAATGGAACACTTCCATACCTAGATGTATTAGTAGTGAGAAAAAACAGTAGATTAATTTTTGATTGGTATAGAAAACCAACATCATCAGGCCGTCTTATTAACTTTAATTCAAAACAACCAAAACAGGTTATTATAAATACTGCAAAACAATTTATCAGCAGAGCATTAGATAAAAGTGACATTACCTTTCGTCATAAAAACATTAAAATAGTTATGGATACATTAACTTCGAATTCATTCCCTTTAAATATAATCAAAACACTAATAAATAGATTTTTTAATCCTTTAGTACAGATAAATGTACAACCAAATGTTCAACAGTATTCATATAAAAGTGTTTTGTATATTCCCAATCTTTCTAACCGTATATTAGATGCTCCAATATGGAATAAAGAAAATGTTCGTATAGCTTTTAAATCAGCTAATACTTCAAGAACATCTTTATTTTCAAAACTTAAAAGTAAACTACCAAAAGAAGATAAGTCAGACATTATATATAAAATAAAATGTTTGGGTGATGGAATATTGAGTTGTCCTTCTGTTTATGTTGGAACATCAATGCAAAAACTTAAAAACCGTATATCAGGTCATAAATCTGATATAAATAATGGGCATTCACAAAAAACGGCTTTAGCTTTACATTGTATAAATGAAGGGCATAGACCTGATTTCATTAATGTAGACATTTTACAAACCGAAAAACATTATAACAAAAGGATGTTAATAGAAATGCTACACATTTTAAACACAGATAATACAGTTAATAGACAATCAGACTGTGAAGGACTTAGCAGTATATATGGTCAACTCATTGAAAGGCAATAGACTAAAATTAAGATTTTATTTTTAACTTTGTTTGTAGGTTAGAATTATATAAAATATTTTGAATAAGTATTCAAAATATAATAAAATTAGATTTGAAATATTTATTATTATTCAGAATTTGATTTATGCAAACGTCTTTTTCAAGACATTTAATACAATTGAAAGAATAATAATTGATAAACCAAAACAAAAACCTAAAGATAAATAATAGAGGATAAACCTTGATTTAGAATTTTTATAAGAATAAAAGTCGTAAGTATTGTATGACTTCCAAATATGTAGATATAAATTATTAACAAAATTTTTTTAGAGACCTGAAGAAAAACGTAACCACGTTTGAAACGTCGTCTGATTATAAGAGAAAGCAAAAAAGACCTAAAGCCTACTTAGAATTTAAACACTTAAAATTAATCATTTACATTTTTAATTTTTTTAAGTTAAACTTACATGAAAAAAACTTCAGTTACATTTAATAATAATTATTGGTATGCGATGATAATTTTAAAAACTTTGGAATTTTCTAAAATAATAAAAATGAACTATTTAATTTTATTTGAAAATAAATAACGAAAAAACAGAAGAGAATCCACTGGTTTATCACAGTAGATACTAGGAACTGGACACTCTGCAGTCTCTGGACATGTTTATAGTCCTGCCATCTGTTTAAGCGTATTAGTCTTTTAAAATTGTATAGTTGTCTATTAATATTTTGTATGTATTTAAATAGTGAGACAATGACCTTTCCATAAACATCTAAATTTTGAAATTCGGATAAGTACTTTCCGACTTATAGCCTAGATTTTATCTCTAAAAAAATATTTCTAATGTAAAATTTTAATATTTGAAATTATTTAAATTATTTTGTGAAGCTTGTGAGCAACGCACAGTTATGTTTTGTATATCAAAATTTTTATTAGATTTTTAACATTTATACTTTTTTAAATTCGAAAATATTGTATGGGCGTGAGTATGTGTCACTCAGCGAAGCTACTCAAGAAGCAGTGTGGCTGCGACGTCTTCTTAAAGATTTTGGCGAACCTCAAAGTAAAACCAGAGCTGCATAGTTTTTGTCAATACAGAACGATTAAGTCGACGATCGAAACACAAAGAAACCAGAGAACGATTTGCACGGGATCTAGGTTAAAACAAAGAAGTCTACCTGCAATACTGTCCAACGGATTCAATGCTTGCTGACATCTTCACAAGGCCGCTGGGACCTGTAAGGCAGTTAGGTTTTTGTAAACTACTTAATCTTTTTAAATAATGGCTCATCGAGGAGGAGTGTTGAAGCGAACAAACAGAACTAAGCGGAAGCGATGAACCAAGATGTATCTCTGAACTCTTTTATTTTTGAGAAACATACTTCTCTGTATGCAACGGCCGGCGTGGCGTCACTTCTAATCTAACCGCCATCCATTTCGCATCTTAATTCAACTTATTCTTTTTACTCATACACTTTTCATTGTTAAACATTAATCATTCTTTATTGTATTCAATAAACACAATAAGTATAACTTTGTGTCTTGCGTTTTTGCTAACAATGACGATATGTGCTGAAGGTGAATCTGATTCTGCAAGGCTGACAAAAGAGTGCAAAGAACTTGGTATCTCTTGTATTACAGAATCGGTTTTGGTGATCTTATGGGCGATGCGTTGATGGGGCGAAACAAGGAAGGCTTTGATAATCACACTTATCACTGGTCGTGTGCGGGTAGATGATGGTGTACCGCAACAACTTGTCAGCAATTTGGGCCGTTGCTTGCAGAATTTAAAATGGCGATGCAATGCTATGGAATATCGTGTATTACCGAACCAGTTTTCGTGATCTTGGTTCTAGGGTGATGCATTGGTGGGGCGAGTTGATGAAAGCTCTGATGGTCATATACGGGTAGATGATGACAATTTATGAGCAATTCGGAGAATGGCTTACAGATTTGACGATAATGACGGCTTCTGAAGTATTTTCGGCGGATTGAGGCTGCAGATTGCGGATATCTTTTGAGATCAATTTGGATGTTTCAAAAATGTTGAATTAAGAGCCAACTGATGAATCTTGTCCGATTGATGATTTTGTGCAAATTTTGGAAATATGCATATGGGATGCGATTTTTCTCTTTAAAGCTAGGTTTGTTTGAAGATTTCGATGATATTTCACTTGATAAGTTTGGTTTTCAGAGCACGTTTTTGGGTTTAGTGCTAAGAATTTGATGGATAGTTATGTAAGGGATAATTCTCTTGTCTTTGATGAATGAGAGCGGCGATTTCTTCTTGAACTTATTGCCCTAGAAAGACCATTCAAGTGATAAATTGACGGGCTTAGATAGCCAAAATCAGGAAAGTAAATACAAATTAGTCACAGGTATTGTATGGTTACTTATTTAAATACAATGAATTTAACAGACTAAACTGCAGTGCAAATTCGAAAAAAAATTACCCATAAATATTTATTATAAAGCTGCTATTTTGTGGACATGGTCAGAACAGTACCAACAATCATATGTGTAAGCTACCAACAAATCCCTGTTAGGGTTAGACCACCATTTAAAAAAAAGGTACCATAATCTGTATTTTTCGGTTTCTTGGCTATATCTGGGGTATCGAATTGTCCTAGAAAGATCACTAAAGCGTTAAATGCCCAGGCACTGGTAACAGGTGTTTTATGGCTTAACTGTTTTGAATGAAACTACTTAAACCGACTGAAATGCACTACAACTAGATACAAAATATCAGGACGCTGAAGATATTGCTAAATACGAAGGTAATGATTGTAAAACATGTTTGCGGTAATAAGGTGTTTCATTGTTCCGTTGTTATTTCCAGATATCGAGGAGAGCAACCGAAGCTGCTGAACAAATTTTAAAATTTGTATCACGATGTTTCTTCTAAGAACTTAATAAATAAGTTTGTCTTCTTCAGACCAATGTTTTATGTTTCTCTGTTTTCTTTTTTTAATAATAACTTGTTCTAAAGTTCCTTTATTTTATTGTTATAATTTATACACTTAAAAAAACTTAGCATATATAATTATTGGTACTCTTCTGAAAATGTCCACTAAATGTCAGCTTTTTAATAAATAATTTTGGACATGGGTATTTTTTTTCTTCGAATTTGCACTTCAATTATATACTCTGTTATAGTAGTTTCATTCAAAACAGTTTAGCTATAAAACTAATAGTTATAAATGAAAATATCGGAAAGATCGGGTGGTGTTATCTTTTTTTCACTGTTGCATTTTTTCTACAGGTTTTCGAAGCTGCAAAGTAAGCTACAGAATTACATCCCGCTTTGCAATTTGATGGTCGAATTTGACTGACCTATATGTAAATAAATGTATGGGGGTGTTGTCATAAATGCAGGGTCTCATAAATGCAGGAGTGTTTATTTGTGAAAGTTGGTTCCAGTTATCATTTTCTCCAGAGCTCTGAACAGGTTGTGACCTAGGGGGAGTGGGTCAAAAATTGGACGGGGTCATGAATGTAGGAGGGGTCATGGACCACTCCTATTATCAACCAATGATAACTGTATACATATACGAAAAGAAAAATCGCATCCTTATAAAAATAACAATCAAAAACAACATACCAATAAATCCGCCATTTAAAACCCTTTTTTTCGGGGTGTTCCCGGGGACGGATTTTGTCCGATTATGGATATGTTGTTGACTGGGGGTTGCTAATCAAAAACTAAACAATTCAACCGTAATACTCGCGCTTCTAGAAATGCCCATCAGCTAACCCTCGAGCCCAACTTCGGACGTACTGTTAAGTACAGAGATTCTTTCTTCAGTGGCACCACACGAATTAGAAATGCTTTATCCGATTCAACTTTCCCCTCTCATTTTGATGTGCAAGCATTCAAAACCAATGTGCATCGGTATCTCATTCCAAATCCTCTTCCACTTACCCAATCGCTCCTGCTGCGTTAAAAACATTTTAAGGGTAGCCATAACCCTTTTGTGCGCGTGGAATATAAAAAAAATGCTTTTGTTGCAATTTTGCCCACGTTAAGTCTCATATTGCCTGGACTATTGTTAGAGTTATGATTTTACATAATAGAGGCTGTATGAAATTACACTGGACGTCCAGTATTACGAATGCCGAAATAACGAATGTCCAGTATAACGAATCACCTTTTGAAGTCCAGTGATATCTCTAAATAACGAATAATGGAAATAACGAATGCTGTTCAATTTCAATGAAAAGAGACAAAACAAAACATGAGAACCGTTATTTTTTCTTCAGATCTCAGTAGTTTTTTCCTGGGCTTTAAGTTGTTTGCACAACAAAACGGTTCATGTACTGTTTATTTTTTCTATTGCTTACAAGTCTTTGGAATTTTTCCGCAGTTGTTGTTCCTTTATTGCAGTTCGAATTTGTTTTTAGATAAGTTTTTGTTTTTTTTTTTTTAAGTTTTAAGATATGAGCAAACCAAAACCTTCAGACAAACTTAAATACCGAAATGACATTTTTTCTTCTCAAAATTGATTCAATTTCTGCAATTATAAGAAGTTGATATGATAAAGACTTTGTAAATTATTTGTAAATACATATAATTTTTTTCTTTTTTTTTGAGTTGAAAAAACTGGTTTCGGTATAACGAATCTTTCGATATAAAAATTTTTATTTCTTAAAATAAATATTATGAAAATAAAATTTTTTTATAAAACTAGATTTTTCTTTATTTAATTTTTAAGAATTTAATTATTTCACAACATAATATATTTATTTATATTTGGCGACGCGTTTCTGATTAACGTATTCATCATCGGGCACGGGCTTATGCGTTGGAACTGTGTTGTTGTTGATCAGTTGTTGTTGGTGTCTTCGAAGGTTGAATTTGTTGGTCTATTTATTTATGTATCTAGTTTTATAAAAAAAATTTATTTTCATATTATTAATTTTAATATATTTCTCAATAAAAAATTTGCTCAGCATTATATCTTTCGTTATGCTGGACGTCCAGTGTATATAAATTGTGATTGACGTTTTAAACCTATCCCAGTATTCATAGAAACCCAAACAAAATTTCTTCGCAATTAGTTAAAATTTCACACATTTAATGTTTTCTTTTTTCCCATTAAAAAAAAACAGGCCGGAATGAAATCACGAATGCAGTGCACTTATATACATACACTAGCGGAAACACCCGGCGTTGCCCGGGTCCTTTTGTTAAAGTATTGTTTGTTATCAAATCTTAAAAAAAAAAAAATTCTGCGGAAAATAGTTTTCCTTGAAAATATTTCTGCTATCGTGAATATCTCTGAAATAAATTCGATGAAATGACCGCCCAACCCCCAAGGAAAACTCATTTCCGATATCAATAAATTTCCAACACCATTCATGTTCTCAATTTTCAAAGGATAGAAATATTGTGCAAGTGTTAATTATTATTAATATAAAAGCTTAACTACATATTCGCGTACTTCTTAATATCTATGTTAAAGACACCTACTTGTAAGAAAATATTTGTAAAATTTGTATGGTTTGCTATCTCGCCCCCAACTATCAACTGTCAAAGCAAAAGGTGTTATTTTTCGGGTTTTTGACATTTCGCCACCATCCCTGTCAACTGTCAAGTGTGATTTTTTTGGTTTCCACTGGACTTACAGTGCTGGCCGTGACAAAAGGAAAAATCCATCTCCTTAATCGATTGGCGCTCTCAGATCTTGACATTTCGACACCTGTCAAATTGAAAAGTGGAATTTCTTAGTTTCTGTTGGTGCTAAAGTGCTGGCCGAGAGAGTAGGTAATAACACCCTCCTTAATCGATTGGCGCCCTTAAATTTTGACATTACGACACACGACTTGCAACGCACAGAAGAGAGGAGCTGTAATACGGCAGGATTTGCTGTTATTTAGCATTGCTGTAACCATTTTTGTTATCATTGTGCATGATTTGCTCTACGGAGCACTGATTTGGGAGATTGTGAAAGTATGCGGCGTGTTGATTTCAACATAACTAAATTTCCACCGACCATGTAAATCAAACATGATTGGTTAAGGTTTTACCTTCCACCACAGTTCAATCAACAACCAGCGCATTTTTAATTACTTAAAAATTATAGCATGCCATTCAATAGCCTTTCACCACTACTTATTATATTTGCCAACATTCCAACGTTTACACATTCAACAAAAACCAGGCAAAAAACTCATACGCACTTGAAATGTCAAATCTCATAGCTAAGCTTTGTACAACGCTCATGTCTTGTTCAAAAAGTTATATTTTTCGTTAAATCGGGCTTTTTGGTCACTTCCTTCTATGTGCAAATAAAAAATTTTTATTTCATACTTGTTCCCTTCGTTTCGTCGTAATTTCTCGACTTCATCAGGGGTAGTTTATTAAATCTGTATAAACTTAAAATTAATTATTTACATTTTTAATTTTTTTAAGTTAAACTTACATGAAAAAAACTTCAGTTACATTTAATAATAATTATTGGTATGCGATGATAATTTTAAAAACTTTGGAATTTTCTAAAATAATAAAAATGAACTATTTAATTTTATTTGAAAATAAATAACGAAAAAACAGAAGAGCATCCACTGGTTTATTACAGTAGATACTAGGAACTGGACACTCTGCAGTCTCTGGACATGTTTATAGTCCTGCCATCTGTTTAAGCGTATTAGTCTTTTAAAATTGTATAGTTGTCTATTAATATTTTGTATGTATTTAAATAGTGAGACAATGACCTTTCCATAAACATCTAAATTTTGAAATTCGGATAAGTACTTTCCGACTTATAGCCTAGATTTTATCTCTAAAAAAATTTTAATATTTGAAATTATTTAAATTATTTTGTGAAGCTTGTGAGCAACGCACAGTTATGTTTTGTATATCAAAATTTTTATTAGATTTTTAACATTTATACTTTTTTAAATTCGAAAATATTGTATGGGCGTGAGTATGTGTCACTCAGCGAAGCTACTCAAGAAGCAGTGTGGCTGCGACGTCTTCTTAAAGATTTTGGCGAACCTCAAAGTAAAACCAGAGCTGCATAGTTTTTGTCAATACAGAACGATTAAGTCGACGATCGAAACACAAAGAAACCAGAGAACGATTTGCACGGGATCTAGGTTAAAACAAAGAAGTCTACCTGCAATACTGTCCAACGGATTCAATGCTTGCTGACATCTTCACAAGGCCGCTGGGACCTGTAAAGCAGTTAGGTTTTTGTAAACTACTTAATCTTTTTAAATAATGGCTCATCGAGGAGGAGTGTTGAAGCGAACAAACAGAACTAAGCGGAAGCGATGAACCAAGATGTATCTCTGAACTCTTTTATTTTTGAGAAACATACTTCTCTGTATGCAACGGCCGGCGCGGCGTCACTTCTAATCTAACCGCCATCCATTTCGCATCTTAATTCAACTTATTCTTTTTACTCATACACTTTTCATTGTTAAACATTAATCATTCTTTATTGTATTCAATAAACACAATAAGTATAACTTTGTGTCTTGCGTTTTTGCTAACAATGACGATATGTGCTGAAGGTGAATCTGATTCTGCAAGGCTGACAAAAGAGTGCAAAGAACTTGGTATCTCTTGTATTACAGAATCGGTTTTGGTGATCTTATGGGCGATGCGTTGATGGGGCGAAACAAGGAAGGCTTTGATAATCACACTTATCACTGGTCGTGTGCGGGTAGATGATGGTGTACCGCAACAACTTGTCAGCAATTTGGGCCGTTGCTTGCAGAATTTAAAATGGCGATGCAATGCTATGGAATATCGTGTATTACCGAACCAGTTTTCGTGATCTTGGTTCTAGGGTGATACATTGGTGGGGCGAGTTGATGAAAGCTCTGATGGTCATATACGGGTAGATGATGACAATTTATGAGCAATTCGGAGAATGGCTTACAGATTTGACGATAATGACGGCTTCTGAAGTATTTTCGGCGGATTGAGGCTGCAGATTGCGGATATCTTTTGAGATCAATTTGGATGTTTCAAAAATGTTGAATTAAGAGCCAACTGATGAATCTTGTCCGATTGATGATTTTGTGCAAATTTTGGAAATATGCATATGGGATGCGATTTTTCTCTTTAAAGCTAGGTTTGTTTGAAGATTTCGATGATATTTCACTTGATAAGTTTGGTTTTCAGAGCACGTTTTTGGGTTTAGTGCTAAGAATTTGATGGATAGTTATGTAAGGGATAATTCTCTTGTCTTTGATGAATGAGAGCGGCGATTTCTTCTTGAACTTATTGCCCTAGAAAGACCATTCAAGTGATAAATTGACGGGCTTAGATAGCCAAAATCAGGAAAGTAAATACAAATTAGTCACAGGTATTGTATGGTTACTTATTTAAATACAATGAATTTAACAGACTAAATTGCAGTGCAAATTCGAAAAAAAATTACCCATAAATATTTATTATAAAGCTGCTATTTTGTGGACATGGTCAGAACAGTACCAACAATCATATGTGTAAGCTACCAACAAATCCCTGTTAGGGTTAGACCACCATTTAAAAAAAAGGTACCATAATCTGTATTTTTCGGTTTCTTGGCTATATCTGGGGTATCGAATTGTCCTAGAAAGATCACTAAAGCGTTAAATGCCCAGGCACTGGTAACAGGTGTTTTATGGCTTAACTGTTTTGAATGAAACTACTTAAACCGACTGAAATGCACTACAACTAGATACAAAATATCAGGACGCTGAAGATATTGCTAAATACGAAGGTAATGATTGTAAAACATGTTTGCGGTAATAAGGTGTTTCATTGTTCCGTTGTTATTTCCAGATATCGAGGAGAGCAACCGAAGCTGCTGAACAAATTTTAAAATTTGTATCACGATGTTTCTTCTAAGAACTTAATAAATAAGTTTGTCTTCTTCAGACCAATGTTTTATGTTTCTCTGTTTTCTTTTTTTAATAATAACTTGTTCTAAAGTTCCTTTATTTTATTGTTATAATTTATACACTTAAAAAACTTAGCATATATAATTATTGGTACTCTTCTGAAAATGTCCACTAAATGTCAGCTTTTTAATAAATAATTTTGGACATGGGTATTTTTTTTCTTCGAATTTGCACTTCAATTATATACTCTGTTATAGTAGTTTCATTCAAAACAGTTTAGCTATAAAACTAATAGTTATAAATGAAAATATCGGAAAGATCGGGTGGTGTTATCTTTTTTTCACTGTTGCATTTTTTCTACAGGTTTTCGAAGCTGCAAAGTAAGCTACAGAATTACATCCCGCTTTGCAATTTGATGGTCGAATTTGACTGACCTATATGTAAATAAATGTATGGGGGTGTTGTCATAAATGCAGGGGCTCATAAATGCAGGAGTGTTTATTTGTGAAAGTTGGTTCCAGTTATCATTTTCTCCAGAGCTCTGAACAGGTTGTGACCTAGGGGGAGTGGGTCAAAAATTGGACGGGGTCATGAATGTAGGAGGGGTCATGGACCACTCCTATTATCAACCAATGATAACTGTATACATATACGAAAAGAAAAATCGCATCCTTATAAAAATAACAATCAAAAACAACATACCAATAAATCCGCCATTTAAGACCCTTTTTTTCGGGGTGTTCCCGGGGACGGATTTTGTCCGATTATGGATATGTTGTTGACTGGGGGTTGCTAATCAAAAACTAAACAATTCAACCGTAATACTCGCGCTTCTAGAAATGCCCATCAGCTAACCCTCGAGCCCAACTTCGGACGTACTGTTAAGTACAGAGATTCTTTCTTCAGTGGCACCACACGAATTAGAAATGCTTTATCCGATTCAACTTTCCCCTCTCATTTTGATGTGCAAGCATTCAAAACCAATGTGCATCGGTATCTCATTCCAAATCCTCTTCTACTTACCCAATCGCTCCTGCTGCGTTAAAAACATTTTAAGGGTAGCCATAACCCTTTTGTGCGCGTGGAATATAAAAAAAATGCTTTTGTTGCAATTTTGCCCACGTTAAGTCTCATATTGCCTGGACTATTGTTAGAGTTATGATTTTACATAATAGAGGCTGTTTATGAAATTACACTGGACGTCCAGTATTACGAATGCCGAAATAACGAATGTCCAGTATAACGAATCACCTTTTGAAGTCCAGTGATATCTCTAAATAACGAATAATGGAAATAACGAATGCTGTTCAATTTCAATGAAAAGAGACAAAACAAAACATGAGAACCGTTATTTTTTCTTCAGATCTCAGTAGTTTTTTCCTGGGCTTTAAGTTGTTTGCACAACAAAACGGTTCATGTACTGTTTATTTTTTCTATTGCTTACAAGTCTTTGGAATTTTTCCGCAGTTGTTGTTCCTTTATTGCAGTTCGAATTTGTTTTTAGATAAGTTTTTGTTTTTTTTTTTTAAGTTTTAAGATATGAGCAAACCAAAACCTTCAGACAAACTTAAATACCGAAATGACATTTTTTCTTCTCAAAATTGATTCAATTTCTGCAATTATAAGAAGTTGATATGATAAAGACTTTGTAAATTATTTGTAAATACATATAATTTTTTTTTTTTTTTTTTTGAGTTGAAAAAACTGGTTTCGGTATAACGAATCTTTCGATATAAAAATTTTTATTTGTTGTGGTGTAGTCTCTATGTTGTGTATTATTGAGAAATATATTAAAATAAATATTATGAAAATAAAATTTTTTTATAAAACTAGATTTTTCTTTATTTAATTTTTAAGAATTTAATTATTTCACAACATAATATATTTATTTATATTTGGCGACGCGTTTCTGATTAACGTATTCATCATCGGGCACGGGCTTATGCGTTGGAACTGTGTTGTTGTTGATCAGTTGTTGTTGGTGTCTTCGAAGGTTGAATTTGTTGGTCTATTTATTTATGTATCTAGTTTTATAAAAAAAATTTATTTTCATATTATTAATTTTAATATATTTCTCAATAAAAAATTTGCTCAGCATTATATCTTTCGTTATGCTGGACGTCCAGTGTATATAAATTGTGATTGACGTTTTAAACCTATCCCAGTATTCATAGAAACCCAAACAAAATTTCTTCGCAATTAGTTAAAATTTCACACATTTAATGTTTTCTTTTTTCCCATTAAAAAAAAAACAGGCCGGAATGAAATCACGAATGCAGTGCACTTATATACATACACTAGCGGAAACACCCGGCGTTGCCCGGGTCCTTTTGTTAAAGTATTGTTTGTTATCAAATCTTAAAAAAAAAAAATTCTGCGGAAAATAGTTTTCCTTGAAAATATTTCTGCTATTGTGAATATCTCTGAAATAAATTCGATGAAATGACCGCCCAACCCCCAAGGAAAACTCATTTCCGATATCAATAAATTTCCAACACCATTCATGTTCTCAATTTTCAAAGGATAGAAATATTGTGCAAGTGTTAATTATTATTAATATAAAAGCTTAACTACATATTCGCGTACTTCTTAATATCTATGTTAAAGACACCTACTTGTAAGAAAATATTTGTAAAATTTGTATGGTTTGCTATCTCGCCCCCAACTATCAACTGTCAAAGCAAAAGGTGTTATTTTTCGGGTTTTTGACATTTCGCCACCATCCCTGTCAACTGTCAAGTGTGATTTTTTTGGTTTCCACTGGACTTACAGTGCTGGCCGTGACAAAAGGAAAAATCCATCTCCTTAATCGATTGGCGCTCTCAGATCTTGACATTTCGACACCTGTCAAATTGAAAAGTGGAATTTCTTAGTTTCTGTTGGTGCTAAAGTGCTGGCCGAGAGAGTAGGTATTAACACCCTCCTTAATCGATTGGCGCCCTTAAATTTTGACATTACGACACACGACTTGCAACGCACAGAAGAGAGGAGCTGTAATACGGCAGGATTTGCTGTTATTTAGCATTGCTGTAACCATTTTTGTTATCATTGTGCATGATTTGCTCTACGGAGCACTGATTTGGGAGATTGTGAAAGTATGCGGCGTGTTGATTTCAACATAACTAAATTTCCACCGACCATGTAAATCAAACATGATTGGTTAAGGTTTTACCTTCCACCACAGTTCAATCAACAACCAGCGCATTTTTAATTACTTAAAAATTATAGCATGCCATTCAATAGCCTTTCACCACTACTTATTATATTTGCCAACATTCCAACATTTACACATTCAACAAAAACCAGGCAAAAAACTCATACGCACTTGAAATGTCAAATCTCATAGCTAAGCTTTGTACAACGCTCATGTCTTGTTCAAAAAGTTATATTTTTCGTTAAATCGGGCTTTTTGGTCACTTCCTTCTATGTGCAAATAAAAAATTTTTATTTCATACTTGTTCCCTTCGTTTCGTCGTAATTTCTCGACTTCATCAGGGGTAGTTTATTAAATCTGTATAAACTTAAAATTAATTATTTACATTTTTAATTTTTTTAAGTTAAACTTACATGAAACTTCAGTTACATTTAATAATAATTATTGGTATGCGATGATAATTTTAAAAACTTTGGAATTTTCTAAAATAATAAAAATGAACTATTTAATTTTATTTGAAAATAAATAACGAAAAAACAGAAGAGCATCCACTGGTTTATTACAGTAGATACTAGGAACTGGACACTCTGCAGTCTCTGGACATGTTTATAGTCCTGCCATCTGTTTAAGCGTATTAGTCTTTTAAAATTGTACAGTTGTCTATTAATATTTTGTATGTATTTAAATAGTGAGACAATGACCTTTCCATAAACATCTAAATTTTGAAATTCGGATAAGTACTTTCCGACTTATAGCCTAGATTTTATCTCTAAAAAAATATTTCTAATGTAAAATTTTAATATTTGAAATTATTTAAATTATTTTGTGAAGCTTGTGAGCAACGCACAGTTATGTTTTGTATATCAAAATTTTTATTAGATTTTTAACATTTATACTTTTTTAAATTCGAAAATATTGTATGGGCGTGAGTATGTGTCACTCAGCGAAGCTACTCAAGAAGCAGTGTGGCTGCGACGTCTTCTTAAAGATTTTGGCGAACCTCAAAGTAAAACCAGAGCTGCATAGTTTTTGTCAATACATAACGATTAAGTCGACGATCGAAACACAAAGAAACCAGAGAACGATTTGCACGGGATCTAGGTTAAAACAAAGAAGTCTACCTGCAATACTGTCCAACGGATTCAATGCTTGCTGACATCTTCACAAGGCCGCTGGGACCTGTAAAGCAGTTAGGTTTTTGTAAACTACTTAATCTTTTTAAATAATGGCTCATCGAGGAGGAGTGTTGAAGCGAACAAACAGAACTAAGCGGAAGCGATGAACCAAGATGTATCTCTGAACTCTTTTATTTTTGAGATACATACTTCTCTGTATGCAACGGCCGGCGCGGCGTCACTTCTAATCTAACCGCCATCCATTTCGCATCTTAATTCAACTTATTCTTTTTACTCATACACTTTTCATTGTTAAACATTAATCATTCTTTATTGTATTCAATAAACACAATAAGTATAACTTTGTGTCTTGCGTTTTTGCTAACAATGACGATATGTGCTGAAGGTGAATCTGATTCTGCAAGGCTGACAAAAGAGTGCAAAGAACTTGGTATCTCTTGTATTACAGAATCGGTTTTGGTGATCTTATGGGCGATGCGTTGACGGGGCGAAACAAGGAAGGCTTTGATAATCACACTTATCAGTGGTCGTGTGCGGGTAGATGATGGTGTACCGCAACAACTTGTCAGCAATTTGGGCCGTTGCTTGCAGAATTTAAAATGGCGATGCAATGCTATGGAATATCGTGTATTACCGAACCAGTTTTCGTGATCTTGGTTCTAGGGTGATGCATTGGTGGGGCGAGTTGATGAAAGCTCTGATGGTCATATACGGGTAGATGATGACAATTTATGAGCAATTCGGAGAATGGCTTACAGATTTGACGATAATGACGGCTTCTGAAGTATTTTCGGCGGATTGAGGCTGCAGATTGCGGATATCTTTTGAGATCAATTTGGATGTTTCAAAAATGTTGAATTAAGAGCCAACTGATGAATCTTGTCCGATTGATGATTTTGTGCAAATTTTGGAAATATGCATATGGGATGCGATTTTTCTCTTTAAAGCTAGGTTTGTTTGAAGATTTCGATGATATTTCACTTGATAAGTTTGGTTTTCAGAGCACGTTTTTGGGTTTAGTGCTAAGAATTTGATGGATAGTTATGTAAGGGATAATTCTCTTGTCTTTGATGAATGAGAGCGGCGATTTCTTCTTGAACTTATTGCCCTAGAAAGACCATTCAAGTGATAAATTGACGGGCTTAGATAGCCAAAATCAGGAAAGTAAATACAAATTAGTCACAGGTATTGTATGGTTACTTATTTAAATACAATGAATTTAACAGACTAAATTGCAGTGCAAATTCGAAAAAAAATTACCCATAAATATTTATTATAAAGCTGCTATTTTGTGGACATGGTCAGAACAGTACCAACAATCATATGTGTAAGCTACCAACAAATCCCTGTTAGGGTTAGACCACCATTTAAAAAAAAGGTACCATAATCTGTATTTTTCGGTTTCTTGGCTATATCTGGGGTATCGAATTGTCCTAGAAAGATCACTAAAGCGTTAAATGCCCAGGCACTGGTAACAGGTGTTTTATGGCTTAACTGTTTTGAATGAAACTACTTAAACCGACCGAAATGCACTACAACTAGATACAAAATATCAGGACGCTGAAGATATTGCTAAATACGAAGGTAATGATTGTAAAACATGTTTGCGGTAATAAGGTGTTTCATTGTTCCGTTGTTATTTCCAGATATCGAGGAGAGCAACCGAAGCTGCTGAACAAATTTTAAAATTTGTATCACGATGTTTCTTCTAAGAACTTAATAAATAAGTTTGTCTTCTTCAGACCAATGTTTTATGTTTCTCTGTTTTCTTTTTTTAATAATAACTTGTTCTAAAGTTCCTTTATTTTATTGTTATAATTTATACACTTAAAAAAACTTAGCATATATAATTATTGGTACTCTTCTGAAAATGTCCACTAAATGTCAGCTTTTTAATAAATAATTTTGGACATGGGTATTTTTTTTCTTCGAATTTGCACTTCAATTATATACTCTGTTATAGTAGTTTCATTCAAAACAGTTTAGCTATAAAACTAATAGTTATAAATGAAAATATCGGAAAGATCGGGTGGTGTTATCTTTTTTTCACTGTTGCATTTTTTCTACAGGTTTTCGAAGCTGCAAAGTAAGCTACAGAATTACATCCCGCTTTGCAATTTGATGGTCGAATTTGACTGACCTATATGTAAATAAATGTATGGGGGTGTTGTCATAAATGCAGGGGCTCATAAATGCAGGAGTGTTTATTTGTGAAAGTTGGTTCCAGTTATCATTTTCTCCAGAGCTCTGAACAGGTTGTGACCTAGGGGGAGTGGGTCAAAAATTGGACGGGGTCATGAATGTAGGAGGGGTCATGGACCACTCCTATTATCAACCAATGATAACTGTATACATATACGAAAAGAAAAATCGCATCCTTATAAAAATAACAATCAAAAACAACATACCAATAAATCCGCCATTTAAAACCCTTTTTTTCTGGGTGTTCCCGGGGACGGATTTTGTCCGATTATGGATATGTTGTTGACTAGGGGTTGCTAATCAAAAACTAAACAATTCAACCGTAATACTCGCGCTTCTAGAAATGCCCATCAGCTAACCCTCGAGCCCAACTTCGGACGTACTGTTAAGTACAGAGATTCTTTCTTCAGTCGCACCACACGAATTAGAAATGCTTTATCCGATTCAACTTTCCCCTCTCATTTTGATGTGCAAGCATTCAAAACCAATGTGCATCGGTATCTCATTCCAAATCCTCTTCTACTTACCCAATCGCTCCTGCTGCGTTAAAAACATTTTAAGGGTAGCCATAACCCTTTTGTGCGCGTGGAATATAAAAAAAATGCTTTTGTTGCAATTTTGCCCACGTTAAGTCTCATATTGCCTGGACTATTGTTAGAGTTATGATTTTACATAATAGAGGCTGTTTATGAAATTACACTGGACGGCCAGTATTACGAATGCCGAAATAACGAATGTCCAGTATAACGAATCACCTTTTGAAGTCCAGTGATATCTCTAAATAACGAATAATGGAAATAACGAATGCTGTTCAATTTCAATGAAAAGAGACAAAACAAAACATGAGAACCGTTATTTTCTTCAGATCTCAGTAGTTTTTTCCTGGGCTTTAAGTTGTTTGCACAACAAAACGGTTCATGTACTGTTTATTTTTTTTATTGCTTACAAGTCTTTGGAATTTTTCCGCAGTTGTTGTTCCTTTATTGCAGTTCGAATTTGTTTTTAGATAAGTTTTTGTTTTTTTTTTTTTTAAGTTTTAAGATATGAGCAAACCAAAACCTTCAGACAAACTTAAATACCGAAATGACATTTTTTCTTCTCAAAATTGATTCAATTTCTGCAATTATAAGAAGTTGATATGATAAAGACTTTGTAAATTATTTGTAAATACATATAATTTTTTTCTTTTTTTTTGAGTTGAAAAAACTGGTTTCGGTATAACGAATCTTTCGATATAAAAATTTGTATTTGTTGTGGTGTAGTCTCTATGTTGTGTATTATTGAGAAATTTATTAAAATAAATATTATGAAAATAAAATTTTTTTATAAAACTAGATTTTTCTTTATTTAATTTTTAAGAATTTAATTATTTCACAACATAATATATTTATTTATATTTGGCGACGCGTTTCTGATTAACGTATTCATCATCGGGCACGGGCTTATGCGTTGGAACTGTGTTGTTGTTGATCAGTTGTTGTTGGTGTCTTCGAAGGTTGAATTTGTTGGTCTATTTATTTATGTATCTAGTTTTATAAAAAAAATTTATTTTCATATTATTAATTTTAATATATTTCTCAATAAAAAATTTGCTCAGCATTATATCTTTCGTTATGCTGGACGTCCAGTGTATATAAATTGTGTTTGACGTTTTAAACCTATCCCAGTATTCATAGAAACCCAAACAAAATTTCTTCGCAATTAGTTAAAATTTCACACATTTAATGTTTTCTTTTTTCCCATTAAAAAAAAACAGGCCGGAATGAAATCACGAATGCAGTGCACTTATATACATACACTAGCGGAAACACCCGGCGTTGCCCGGGTCCTTTTGTTAAAGTATTGTTTGTTATCAAATCTTAAAAAAAAAAAATTCTGCGGAAAATAGTTTTCCTTGAAAATATTTCTGCTATCGTGAATATCTCTGAAATAAATTCGATGAAATGACCGCCCAACCCCCAAGGAAAACTCATTTCCGATATCAATAAATTTCCAACACCATTCATGTTCTCAATTTTCAAAGGATAGAAATATTGTGCAAGTGTTAATTATTATTAATATAAAAGCTTAACTACATATTCGCGTACTTTTTAATATCTATGTTAAAGACACCTACTTGTAAGAAAATATTTGTAAAATTTGTATGGTTTGCTATCTCGCCCCCAACTATCAACTGTCAAAGCAAAAGGTGTTATTTTTCGGGTTTTTGACATTTCGCCACCATCCCTGTCAACTGCCAAGTGTGATTTTTTTGGTTTCCACTGGACTTACAGTGCTGGCCGTGACAAAAGGAAAAATCCATCTCCTTAATCGATTGGCGCTCTCAGATCTTGACATTTCGACACCTGTCAAATTGAAAAGTGGAATTTCTTAGTTTCTGTTGGTGCTAAAGTGCTGGCCGAGAGAGTAGGTAATAACACCCTCCTTAATCGATTGGCGCCCTTAAATTTTGACATTACGACACACGACCTGCAACGCACAGAAGAGAGGAGCTGTAATACGGCAGGATTTGCTGTTACTTAGCATTGCTGTAACCATTTTTG
This sequence comes from Melangyna quadrimaculata, assembly GCA_949320155.1. Taxonomy (NCBI): domain Eukaryota; kingdom Metazoa; phylum Arthropoda; class Insecta; order Diptera; family Syrphidae; genus Melangyna; species Melangyna quadrimaculata. The sequence continues at coordinate 308,604,611 of OX439483.1, read as the reverse complement.
TTATCATTGTGCATGATTTGCTCTACGGAGCACTGATTTGGGAGATTGTGAAAGTATGCGGCGTGTTGATTTCAACATAACTAAATTTCCACCGATCATGTAAATCAAACATGATTGGTTAAGGTTTTACCTTCCACCACAGTTCAATCAACAACCAGCGCATTTTTAATTACTTAAAAATTATAGCATGCCATTCAATAGCCTTTCACCACTACTTATTATATTTGCCAACATTCCAACATTTACACATTCAACAAAAACCAGGCAAAAAACTCATACGCACTTGAAATGTCAAATCTCATAGCTAAGCTTTGTACAACGCTCATGTCTTGTTCAAAAAGTTATATTTTTCGTTAAATCGGGCTTTTTGGTCACTTCCTTCTATGTGCAAATAAAAAATTTTTATTTCATACTTGTTCCCTTCGTTTCGTCGTAATTTCTCGACTTCATCAGGGGTAGTGTATTAAATCTGTATAAACTTAAAATTAATTATTTACATTTTTAATTTTTTTAAGTTAAACTTACATGAAAAAAACTTCAGTTACATTTAATAATAATTATTGGTATGCGATGATAATTTTAAAAACTTTGGAATTTTCTAAAATAATAAAAATGAACTATTTAATTTTATTTGAAAATAAATAACTAAAAAACAGAAGAGCATCCACTGGTTTATCACAGTAGATACTAGGAACTGGACACTCTGCAGTCTCTGGACATGTTTATAGTCCTGCCATCTGTTTAAGCGTATTAGTCTTTTGTATAGTTGTCTATTAATATTTTGTATGTATTTAAATAGTGAGACAATGACCTTTCCATAAACATCTAAATTTTGAAATTCGGATAAGTACTTTCCGACTTATAGCCTAGATTTTATCTCTAAAAAAATATTTCTAATGTAAAATTTTAATATTTGAAATTATTTAAATTATTTTGTGAAGCTTGTGAGCAACGCACAGTTATGTTTTGTATATCAAAATTTTTATTAGATTTTTAACATTTATACTTTTTTAAATTCGAAAATATTGTATGGACGTGAGTATGTGTCACTCAGCGAACCTACTCAAGAAGCAGTGTGGCTGCGACGTCTTCTTAAAGATTTTGGCGAACCTCAAAGTAAAACCAGAGCTGCATAGTTTTTGTCAATACAGAACGATTAAGTCGATGATCGAAACACAAAGAAACCAGAGAACGATTTGCACGGGATCTAGGTTAAAACAAAGAAGTCTACCTGCAATACTGTCCAACGGATGACATCTTCACAAGGCCGCTGGGACCTGTAAAGCAGTTAGGTTTTTGTAAACTACTTAATCTTTTTAAATAATGGCTCATCGAGGAGGAGTGTTGAAGCGAACAAACAGAACTAAGCGGAAGCGATGAACCAAGATGTATCTCTGAACTCTTTTATTTTTGAGAAACATACTTCTCTGTATGCAACGGCCGGCGCGGCGTCACTTCTAATCTAACCGCCATCCATTTCGCATCTTAATTCAACTTATTCTTTTTACTCATACACTTTTCATTGTTAAACATTAATCATTCTTTATTGTATTCAATAAACACAATAAGTATAACTTTGTGTCTTGCGTTTTTGCTAACAATGACGATATGTGCTGAAGGTGAATCTGATTCTGCAAGGCTGACAAAAGAGTGCAAAGAACTTGGTATCTCTTGTATTACAGAATCGGTTTTGGTGATCTTATGGGCGATGCGTTGATGGGGCGAAACAAGGAAGGCTTTGATAATCACACTTATCACTGGTCGTGTGCGGGTAGATGATGGTGTACCGCAACAACTTGTCAGCAATTTGGGCCGTTGCTTGCAGAATTTAAAATGGCGATGCAATGCTATGGAATATCGTGTATTACCGAACCAGTTTTCGTGATCTTGGTTCTAGGGTGATGCATTGGTGGGGCGAGTTGATGAAAGCTCTGATGGTCATATACGGGTAGATGATGACAATTTATGAGCAATTCGGAGAATGGCTTACAGATTTGACGATAATGACGGCCTCTGAAGTATTTTCGGCGGATTGAGGCTGCAGATTGCGGATATCTTTTGAGATCAATTTGGATGTTCCAAAAATGTTGAATTAAGAGCCAACTGATGAATCTTGTCCGATTGATGATTTTGTGCAAATTTTGGAAATATGCATATGGGATGCGATTTTTCTCTTTAAAGCTAGGTTTGTTTGAAGATTTCGATGATATTTCACTTGATAAGTTTGGTTTTCAGAGCACGTTTTTGGGTTTAGTGCTAAGAATTTGATGGATAGTTATGTAAGGGATAATTCTCTTGTCTTTGATGAATGAGAGCGGCGATTTTTGTAGTTTTAAACTAGTAGACCAGTCAACCGGACAAAATGTTTTTCAGGTATATTTTTTAGTGGAAATGTTCAGAACAGTGTCCTTAATCAACTGTGAAAAGTCCCAAGCAATCCGCGTTGGCATCTTGCACTCTTTGTTTGTGGCTATATCTCTTGAACTTATTGCCCTAGAAAGACCATTCAAGTGATAAATTGACGGGCTTAGATAGCCAAAATCAGGAAAGTAAATACAAATTAGTCACAGGTATTGTATGGTTACTTATTTAAATACAATAAATTGCAGTGCAAATTCGAAAAAAAATTACCCATAAATATTTATTATAAAGCTGACATTTTGTGGACATGGTCAGAACAGTACCAACAATCATATGTGTAAGCTACCAACAAATCCCTGTTAGGGTTAGACCACCATTTAAAAAAAAGGTACCATAATCTGTATTTTTCGGTTTCTTGGCTATATCTGGGGTATCGAATTGTCCTAGAAAGATCACTAAAGCGTAAAATGCCCAGGCACTGGTAACAGGTGTTTTATGGCTTAACTGTTTTGAATGAAACTACTTAAACCGACTGAAATGCACTACAACTAGATACAAAATATCAGGACGCTGAAGATATTGCTAAATACGAAGGTAATGATTGTAAAACATGTTTGCGGTAATAAGGTGTTTCATTGTTCCGTTGTTATTTCCAGATATCGAGGAGAGCAACCGAAGCTGCTGAACAAATTTGAAAATTTGTATCACGATGTTTCTTCTAAGAACTTAATAAATAAGTTTGTCTTCTTCAGACCAATGTTTTATGTTTCTCTGTTTTCTTTTTTTAATAATAACTTGTTCTAAAGTTCCTTTATTTTATTGTTATAATTTATACACTTAAAAAAACTTAGCATATATAATTATTGGTACTCTTCTGAAAATGTCCACTAAATGTCAGCTTTTTAATAAATAATTTTGGACATGGGTATTTTGTTTCTTCGAATTTGCACTTCAATTATTTACTCTGTTATAGTAGTTTCATTCAAAACAGTTTAGCTATAAAACTAATAGTTATAAATGAAAATATCGGAAAGATCGGGTGGTGTTATCTTTTTTCACTGTTGCATTTTTTCTACAGGTTTTCGAAGCTGCAAAGTAAGCTACAGAATTACATCCCGCTTTGCAATTTGATGGTCGAATTTGACTGACCTATATGTAAATAAATGTATGGGGGTGTTGTCATAAATGCAGGGGCTCATAAATGCAGGAGTGTTTATTTGTGAAAGTTGGTTCCAGTTATCATTTTCTCCAGAGCTCTGAACAGGTTGTGACCTAGGGGGAGTGGGTCAAAAATTGGACGGGGTCATGAATGTAGGAGGGGTCATGGACCACTCCTATTATCAACCAATGATAACTGTATATATATACGAAAAGAAAAATCGCATCCTTATAAAAATAACAATCAAAAACAACATACCAATAAATCCGCCATTTAAAACCCTTTTTTTCGGGGTGTTCCCGGGGACGGATTTTGTCCGATTATGGATATGTTGTTGACTAGGGGTTGCTAATCAAAAACTAAACAATTCAACCGTAATACTCGCGCTTCTAGAAATGCCCATCAGCTAACCCTCGAGCCCAACTTCGGACGTACTGTTAAGTACAGAGATTCTTTCTTCAGTCGCACCACACGAATTAGAAATGCTTTATCCGATTCAACTTTCCCCTCTCATTTTGATGTGCAAGCATTCAAAACCAATGTGCATCGGTATCTCATTCCAAATCCTCTTCTACTTACCCAATCGCTCCTGCTGCGTTAAAAACATTTTAAGGGTAGCCATAACCCTTTTGTGCGCGTGGAATATAAAAAAAATGCTTTTGTTGCAATTTTGCCCACGTTAAGTCTCATATTGCCTGGACTATTGTTAGAGTTATGATTTTACATAATAGAGGCTGTTTATGAAATTACACTGGACGTCCAGTATTACGAATGCCGAAATAACGAATGTCCAGTATAACGAATCACCTTTTGAAGTCCAGTGATATCTCTAAATAACGAATAATGGAAATAACGAATGCTGTTCAATTTCAATGAAAAGAGACAAAACAAAACATGAGAACCGTAATTTTTTCTTCAGATCTCAGTAGTTTTTTCCTGGGCTTTAAGTTGTTTGCACAACAAAACGGTTCATGTTCTGTTTATTTTTTTTATTGCTTACAAGTCTTTGGAATTTTTCCGCAGTTGTTGTTCCTTTATTGCAGTTCGAATTTGTTTTTAGATAAGTTTTTGTTTTTTTTTTTTTAAGTTTTAAGATATGAGCAAACCAAAACCTTCAGACAAACTTAAATACCGAAATGACATTTTTTCTTCTCAAAATTGATTCAATTTCTGCAATTATAAGAAGTTGATATGATAAAGACTTTGTAAATTATTTGTAAATACATATAATTTTTTTTTTTTTTTTGAGTTGAAAAAACTGGTTTCGGTATAACGAATCTTTCGATATAAAAATTTGTATTTGTTGTGGTGTAGTCTCTATGTTGTGTATTATTGAGAAATATATTAAAATAAATATTATGAAAATAAAATTTTTTTTATAAAACTAGATTTTTCTTTATTTAATTTTTAAGAATTTAATTATTTCACAACATAATATATTTATTTATATTTGGCGACGCGTTTCTGATTAACGTATTCATCATCGGGCACGGGCTTATGCGTTGGAACTGTGTTGTTGTTGATCAGTTGTTGTTGGTGTCTTCGAAGGTTGAATTTGTTGGTCTATTTATTTATGTATCTAGTTTTATAAAAAAAATTTATTTTCATATTATTAATTTTAATATATTTCTCAATAAAAAATTTGCTCAACATTATATCTTTCGTTATGCTGGACGTCCAGTGTATATAAATTGTGTTTGACGTTTTAAACCTATCCCAGTATTCATAGAAACCCAAACAAAATTTCTTCGCAATTAGTTAAAATTCCACACATTTAATTTTTTCTTTTTTCCCATTAAAAAAAAACAGGCCGGAATGAAATCACGAATGCAGTGCACTTATATACATACACTAGCGGGAACACCCGGCGTTGCCCGGGTCCTTTTGTTAAAGTATTGTTTGTTATCAAATCTTAAAAAAAAAAAAAATTCTGCGGAAAATAGTTTTGCTTGAAAATATTTCTGCTATCGTGAATATCTCTGAAATAAATTCGATGAAATGACCGCCCAACCCCCAAACAAAACTCATTTACGATATCAATAAAATTCCAACACCATTCATGTTCTCAATTTTCAAAGGATAGAAATATTGTGCAAGTGTTAATTATTATTAATATAAAAGCTTAACTACATATTCGCGTACTTCTTAATATCTATGTTAAAGACACCTACTTGTAAGAAAATATTTGTAAAATTTGTATGGTTTGCTATCTCGCCCCCAACTATCAACTGTCAAAGCAAAAGGTGTTATTTTTCGGGTTTTTGACATTTCGCCACCATCCCTGTCAACTGTCAAGTGTGATTTTTTTGGTTTCCACTGGACTTACAGTGCTGGCCGTGACAAAAGGAAAAATCCATCTCCTTAATCGATTGGCGCTCTCAGATCTTGACATTTCGACACCTGTCAAATTGAAAAGTGGAATTTCTTAGTTTCTGTTGGTGCTAAAGTGCTGGCCGAGAGAGTAGGTAATAACACCCTCCTTAATCGATTGGCGCCCTTAAATTTTGACATTACGACACACGACCTGCAACGCATAGAAGAGAGGAGCTGTAATACGGCAGGATTTGCTGTTATTTAGCATTGCTGTAACCATTTTTGTTATCATTGTGCATGATTTTCTCTACGGAGCACTGATTTGGGAGATTGTGAAAGTATGCGGCGTGTTGTTACATTTAATAATAATTATTGGTATGCGATGATAATTTTAAAAACTTTGGAATTTTCTAAAATAATAAAAATGAGCTATTTAATTTTATTTGAAAATAAATAACGAAAAAACAGAAGAGCATCCACTGGTTTATCACAGTAGATACTAGGAACTGGACACTCTGCAGTCTCTGGACATGTTTATAGTCCTGCCATCTGTTTAAGCGTATTAGTCTTTTAAGATTGTATAGTTGTCTATTAATATTTTGTATGTATTTAAATAGTGAGACAATGACCTTTCCATAAACATCTAAATTTTGAAATTCGGATAAGTACTTTCCGACTTATAGCCTAGATTTTATCTCTAAAAAAATATTTCTAATGTAAAATTTTAATATTTGAAATTATTTAAATTATTTTGTGAAGCTTGTGAGCAACGCACAGTTATGTTTTGTATATCAAAATTTTTATTAGATTTTTAACATTTATACTTTTTTAAATTCGAAAATATTGTATGGACGTGAGTATGTGTCACTCAGCGAACCTACTCAAGAAGCAGTGTGGCTGCGACGTCTTCTTAAAGATTTTGGCGAACCTCAAAGTAAAACCAGAGCTGCATAGTTTTTGTCAATACAGAACGATTAAGTCGACGATCGAAACACAAAGAAACCAGAGAACGATTTGCACGGGATCTAGGTTAAAACAAAGAAGTCTACCTGCAATACTGTCCAACGGATTCAATGCTTGCTGACATCTTCACAAGGCCGCTGGGACCTGTAAAGCAGTTAGGTTTTTGTAAACTACTTAATCTTTTTAAATAATGGCTCATCGAGGAGGAGTGTTGAAGCGAACAAACAGAACTAAGCGGAAGCGATGAACCAAGATGTATCTCTGAAATCTTTTATTTTTGAGAAACATACTTCTCTGTATGCAACGGCCGGCGCGGCGTCACTTCTAATCTAACCGCCATCCATTTCGCATCTTAATTCAACTTATTCTTTTTACTCATACACTTTTCATTGTTAAACATTAATCATTCTTTATTGTATTCAATAAACACAATAAGTATAACTTTGTGTCTTGCGTTTTTGCTAACAATGACGATATGTGCTGAAGGTGAATCTGATTCTGCAAGGCTGACAAAAGAGTGCAAAGAACTTGGTATCTCTTGTATTACAGAATCGGTTTTGGTGATCTTATGGGCGATGCGTTGATGGGGCGAAACAAGGAAGGCTTTGATAATCACACTTATCACTGGTCGTGTGCGGGTAGATGATGGTGTACCGCAACAACTTGTCAGCAATTTGGGCCGTTGCTTGCAGAATTTAAAATGGCGATGCAATGCTATGAAATATCGTGTATTACCGAACCAGTTTTCGTGATCTTGGTTCTAGGGTGATGCATTGGTGGGGCGAGTTGATGAAAGCTCTGATGGTCATATACGGGAAGATGATGACAATTTATGAGCAATTCGGAGAATGGCTTACAGATTTGACGATAATGACGGCTTCTGAAGTATTTTCGGCGGATTGAGGCTGCAGATTGCGGATATCTTTTGAGATCAATTTGGATGTTCCAAAAATGTTGAATTAAGAGCCAACTGATGAATCTTGTCCGATTGATGATTTTGTGCAAATTTTGGAAATATGCATATGGGATGCGATTTTTCTCTTTAAAGCTAGGTTTGTTTGAAGATTTCGATGATATTTCACTTGATAAGTTTGGTTTTCAGAGCACGTTTTTGGGTTTAGTGCTAAGAATTTGATGGATAGTTATGTAAGGGATAATTCTCTTGTCTTTGATGAATGAGAGCGGCGATTTTTGTAGTTTTAAACTAGTAGACCAGTCAACCGGACAAAATGTTTTTCAGGTATATTTTTTAGTGGAAATGTTCAGAACAGTGTCCTTAATCAACTGTGAAAAGTCCCAAGCAATCCGCGTTGGCATCTTGCACTCTTTGTTTGTGGCTATATCTCTTGAACTTATTGCCCTAGAAAGACCATTCAAGTGATAAATTGACGGGCTTAGATAGCCAAAATCAGGAAAGTAAATACAAATTAGTCACAGGTATTGTATGGTTACTTATTTAAATACAATGAATTTAACAGACTAAATTGCAGTGCAAATTCGAAAAAAAATTACCCATAAATATTTATTATAAAGCTGCTATTTTGTGGACATGGTCAGAACAGTACCAACAATCATATGTGTAAGCTACCAACAAATCCCTGTTAGGGTTAGACCACCATTTAAAAAAAAGGTACCATAATCTGTATTTTTCGGTTTCTTGGCTATATCTGGGGTATCGAATTGTCCTAGAAAGATCACTAAAGCGTAAAATGCCCAGGCACTGGTAACAGGTGTTTTATGGCTTAACTGTTTTGAATGAAACTACTTAAACCGACTGAAATGCACTACAACTAGATACAAAATATCAGGACGCTGAAGATATTGCTAAATACGAAGGTAATGATTGTAAAACATGTTTGCGGTAATAAGGTGTTTCATTGTTCCGTTGTTATTTCCAGATATCGAGGAGAGCAACCGAAGCTGCTGAACAAATTTTAAAATTTGTATCACGATGTTTCTTCTAAGAACTTAATAAATAAGTTTGTCTTCTTCAGACCAATGTTTTATGTTTCTCTGTTTTCTTTTTTTAATAATAACTTGTTCTAAAGTTCCTTTATTTTATTGTTATAATTTATACACTTAAAAAAACTTAGCATATATAATTATTGGTACTCTTCTGAAAATGTCCACTAAATGTCAGCTTTTTAATAAATAATTTTGGACATGGGTATTTTGTTTCTTCGAATTTGCACTTCAATTATTTACTCTGTTATAGTAGTTTCATTCAAAACAGTTTAGCTATAAAACTAATAGTTATAAATGAAAATATCGGAAAGATCGGGTGGTGTTATCTTTTTTTCACTGTTGCATTTTTTCTACAGGTTTTCGAAGCTGCAAAGTAAGCTACAGAATTACATCCCGCTTTGCAATTTGATGGTCGAATTTGACTGACCTATATGTAAATAAATGTATGGGGGTGTTGTCATAAATGCAGGGGCTCATAAATGCAGGAGTGTTTATTTGTGAAAGTTGGTTCCAGTTATCATTTTCTCCAGAGCTCTGAACAGGTTGTGACCTAGGGGGAGTGGGTCAAAAATTGGACGGGGTCATGAATGTAGGAGGGGTCATGGACCACTCCTATTATCAACCAATGATAACTGTATATATATACGAAAAGAAAAATCGCATCCTTATAAAAATAACAATCAAAAACAACATACCAATAAATCCGCCATTTAAAACCCTTTTTTTCGGGGTGTTCCCGGGGACGGATTTTGTCCGATTATGGATATGTTGTTGACTAGGGGTTGCTAATCAAAAACTAAACAATTCAACCGTAATACTCGCGCTTCTAGAAATGCCCATCAGCTAACCCTCGAGCCCAACTTCGGACGTACTGTTAAGTACAGAGATTCTTTCTTCAGTCGCACCACACGAATTAGAAATGCTTTATCCGATTCAACTTTCCCCTCTCATTTTGATGTGCAAGCATTCAAAACCAATGTGCATCGGTATCTCATTCCAAATCCTCTTCTACTTACCCAATCGCTCCTGCTGCGTTAAAAACATTTTAAGGGTAGCCATAACCCTTTTGTGCGCGTGGAATATAAAAAAAATGCTTTTGTTGCAATTTTGCCCACGTTAAGTCTCATATTGCCTGGACTATTGTTAGAGTTATGATTTTACATAATAGAGGCTGTTTATGAAATTACACTGGACGTCCAGTATTACGAATGCCGAAATAACGAATGTCCAGTATAACGAATCACCTTTTGAAGTCCAGTGATATCTCTAAATAACGAATAATGGAAATAACGAATGCTGTTCAATTTCAATGAAAAGAGACAAAACAAAACATGAGAACCGTAATTTTTTCTTCAGATCTCAGTAGTTTTTTCCTGGGCTTTAAGTTGTTTGCACAACAAAACGGTTCATGTACTGTTTATTTTTTTTATTGCTTACAAGTCTTTGGAATTTTTCCGCAGTTGTTGTTCCTTTATTGCAGTTCGAATTTGTTTTTAGATAAGTTTTTGTTTTTTTTAAGTTTTAAGATATGAGCAAACCAAAACCTTCAGACAAACTTAAATACCGAAATGACATTTTTTCTTCTCAAAATTGATTCAATTTCTGCAATTATAAGAAGTTGATATGATAAGGACTTTGTAAATTATTTGTAAATACATATAATTTTTTTTTTTTTTTTTTGAGTTGAAAAAACTGGTTTCGGTATAACGAATCTTTCGATATAAAAATTTGTATTTGTTGTGGTGTAGTCTCTATGTTGTGTATTATTGAGAAATATATTAAAATAAATATTATGAAAATAAAATTTTTTTTATAAAACTAGATTTTTCTTTATTTAATTTTTAAGAATTTAATTATTTCACAACATAATATATTTATTTATATTTGGCGACGCGTTTCTGATTAACGTATTCATCATCGGGCACGGGCTTATGCGTTGGAACTGTGTTGTTGTTGATCAGTTGTTGTTGGTGTCTTCGAAGGTTGAATTTGTTGGTCTATTTATTTATGTATCTAGTTTTATAAAAAAAATTTATTTTCATATTATTAATTTTAATATATTTCTCAATAAAAAATTTGCTCAACATTATATCTTTCGTTATGCTGGACGTCCAGTGTATATAAATTGTGTTTGACGTTTTAAACCTATCCCAGTATTCATAGAAACCCAAACAAAATTTCTTCGCAATTAGTTAAAATTCCACACATTTAATTTTTTCTTTTTTCCCATTAAAAAAAAACAGGCCGGAATGAAATCACGAATGCAGTGCACTTATATACATACACTAGCGGGAACACCCGGCGTTGCCCGGGTCCTTTTGTTAAAGTATTGTTTGTTATCAAATCTTAAAAAAAAAAAATTCTGCGGAAAATAGTTTTGCTTGAAAATATTTCTGCTATCGTGAATATCTCTGAAATAAATTCGATGAAATGACCGCCCAACCCCCAAACAAAACTCATTTACGATATCAATAAAATTCCAACACCATTCATGTTCTCAATTTTCAAAGGATAGAAATATTGTGCAAGTGTTAATTATTATTAATATAAAAGCTTAACTACATATTCGCGTACTTCTTAATATCTATGTTAAAGACACCTACTTGTAAGAAAATATTTGTAAAATTTGTATGGTTTGCTATCTCGCCCCCAACTATCAAGTGTCAAAGCAAAAGGTGTTATTTTTCGGGTTTTTGACATTTCGCCACCATCCCTGTCAACTGTCAAGTGTGATTTTTTTGGTTTCCACTGGACTTACAGTGCTGGCCGTGACAAAAGGAAAAATCCATCTCCTTAATCGATTGGCGCTCTCAGATCTTGACATTTCGACACCTGTCAAATTGAAAAGTGGAATTTCTTAGTTTCTGTTGGTGCTAAAGTGCTGGCCGAGAGAGTAGGTAATAACACCCTCCTTAATCGATTGGCGCCCTTAAATTTTGACATTACGACACACGACCTGCAACGCATAGAAGAGAGGAGCTGTAATACGGCAGGATTTGCTGTTATTTAGCATTGCTGTAACCATTTTTGTTATCATTGTGCATGATTTGCTCTACGGAGCACTGATTTGGGAGATTGTGAAAGTATGCGGCGTGTTGATTTCAACATAACTAAATTTCCACCGACCATGTAAATCAAACATGATTGGTTAAGGTTTTACCTTCCACCACAGTTCAATAAACAACCAGCGCATTTTTAATTACTTAAAAATTATAGCATGCCATTCAATAGCCTTTCACCACTACTTATTATATTTTCCAACATTCCAACATTTACACATTCAACAAAAACCAGGCAAAAAACTCATACGCACTTGAAATGTCAAATCTCATAGCTAAGCTTTGTACAACGCTCATGTCTTGTTCAAAAAGTTATATTTTTCGTTAAATCGGGCTTTTTGGTCTTTTCCTTCTATGTGCAAATAAAAAATTTTTATTTCATACTTCTTCCCTTCGTTTCGTCGTAATTTCTCGACTTCATCAGGGGTAGTTTATTAAATCTGTATAAACTTAAAATTAATCATTTACATTTTTAATTTTTTTAAGTTAAACTTACATGAAAAAAACTTCAGTTACATTTAATAATAAATATTGGTATGCGATGATAATTTTAAAAACTTTGGAATTTTCTAAAATAATAAAAATGAACTATTTAATTTTATTTGAAAATAAATAACGAAAAAACAGAAGAGAATCCACTGGTTTATCACAGCAGATACTAGGAACTGGACACTCTGCAGTCTCTGGACATGTTTATAGTCCTGCCATCTGTTTAAGCGTATTAGTCTTTTAAAATTGTATAGTTGTCTATTAATATTTTGTATGTATTTAAATAGTGAGACCTTTCCATAAACATCTAAATTTTGAAATTCGGATAAGTACTTTCCGACTTATAGCCTAGATTTTATCTCTAAAAAAATATTTCTAATGTAAAATTTTAATATTTGAAATTATTTTGTGAAGCTTGTGAGCAACGCACAGTTATGTTTTGTATATCAAAATTTTTATTAGATTTTCAACATTTATACTTTTTTGAATTCGAAAATATTGTATGGGCGTGAGTATGTGTCACTCAGCGAAGCTACTCAAGAAGCAGTGTGGCTGCGACGTCTTCTTAAAGATTTTGGCGAACCTCAAAGTAAAACCAGAGCTGCATAGTTTTTGTCAATACAGAACGATTAAGTCGACGATCGAAACACAAAGAAACCAGAGAACGATTTGCACGGGATCTAGGTTAAAACAAAGAAGTCTACCTGCAATACTGTCCAACGGATTCAATGCTTGCTGACATCTTCACAAGGCCGCTGGGACCTGTAAAGCAGTTAGGTTTTTGTAAACTACTTAATCTTTTTAAACCATTGCTCATCGAGGAGGAGTGTTGAAGCGAACAAACAGAACTAAGCGGAAGCGATGAACCAAGATGTATCTCTGAACTCTTTTATTTTTGAGATACATACTTCTCTGTATGCAACGGCCGGCGCGGCGTCACTTCTAATCTAACCGCCATCCATTTCGCATCTTAATTCAACTTATTCTTTTTACTCATACACTTTTCATTGTTAAACATTAATCATTCTTTATTGTATTCAATAAACACAATAAGTATAACTTTGTGTCTTGCGTTTTTGCTAACAATGACGATATGTGCTGAAGGTGAATCTGATTCTGCAAGGCTGACAAAAGAGTGCAAAGAACTTGGTATCTCTTGTATTACAGAATCGGTTTTGGTGATCTTATGGGCGATGCGTTGATGGGGCGAAACAAGGAAGGCTTTGATAATCACACTTATCACTGGTCGTGTGCGGGTAGATGATGGTGTACCGCAACAACTTGTCAGCAATTTGGGCCGTTGCTTGCAGAATTTAAAATGGTGATGCGATGCTATGGGATATCGTGTATTACCGAACCAGTTTTCGTGATCTTGGTTCTAGGGTGATGCATTGGTGGGGCGAGTTGATGAAAGCTCTGATGGTCGTATACGGGTAGATGATGACAATTTATGAGCAATTCGGAGAATGGTTTCCAGATTTGACGATAATGACGGCTTCTGAAGTATTTTCGGCGGATTGAGGCTGCAGATTGCGGATATCTTTTGAGATCATTTTGGATGTTCCAAAAATGTTGATTTAAGAGCCAACTGATGAATCTTGTTCGATTGATGATTTTGTGCAAATTTTGGAAATATGCATATGGGATGCGATTTTTCTCTTTAAAGCTAGGTTTGTTTGAAGATATCGATGATATTTCACTTGATAAGTTTGGTTTTCAGAGCACGTTTTTGGGTTTAGTGCTAAGAATTTGATGGATAGTTATGTAAGGGATAATTCTCTTGTCTTTGATGAATGAGAGCGGCGATTTTTATAGTTTTAAACTAGTAGCCCAGTCAACCGGACAAAATGTTTTTAGGTATATTTTTTAGTGGAAATGTTCAGAACAGTGTCCTTAATCAACTGTGAAAAGTCCCAAGCAATCCGCGTTGGCATCTTGCACTCTTTGTTTGTGGCTATATCTCTTGAACTTATTGCCCTAGAAAGACCATTCAAGTGACAAATTGACGGGCTTAGATAGCCAAAATCAGGAAAGTAAATACAAATTAGTCACAGGTATTGTATGGTTACTTATTTAAATACAATGAATTTAACAGACTAAATTGCAGTGCAAATTCGAAAAAAAATTACCCATAAATATTTATTATAAAGCTGATATTTTGTGGACATGGTCAGAACAGTACCAACAATCATATGTGTAAGCTATCAACAAATCCCTGTTAGGGTTAGACCACCATTTAAAAAAAAAGGTACCATAATCTGTATTTTTCGGTTTCTTGGCTATATCTGGGGTATCGAATTGTCCTAGAAAGATCACTAAAGCGTAAAATGCCCAGGCACTGGTAACAGGTGTTTTATGGCTTAACTGTTTTGAATGAAACTACTTAAACCGACTGAAATGCACTACAATTAGATACAAAATATCAGGACGCTGAAGATATTGCTAAATACGAAGGTAATGATTGTAAAACATGTTTGCGGTAATAATGTGTTTCATTGTTCCGTTGTTATTTCCAGATATCGAGGAGAGCAACCGAAGCTGCGGAACAAATTTTAAAATTTGTATCACGATGTTTCTTCTAAGAACTTAATAAATAAGTTTGTCTTCTTCAGACCAATGTTTTATGTTTCTCTGTTTTCTTTTTTTAATAATAACTTGTTCTAAAGTTCCTTTATTTTATTGTTATAATTTATACACTTAAAAAAACTTAGCATATATAATTATTGGTACTCTTCTGAAAATGTCCACTAAATGTCAGCTTTTTAATAAATAATTTTGGACATGGGTATTTTTTTTTTCTTCGAATTTGCACTTCAATTATTTACTCTGTTATAGTAGTTTCATTCAAAACAGTTTAGCTATAAAACTAATAGTTATAAATGAAAATATCGGAAAGATCGGGTGGTGTTATCTTTTTTTCACTGTTGCATTTTTTCTACAGGTTTTCGAAGCTGCAAAGTAAGCTACAGAATTACATCCCGCTTTGCAATTTGATGGTCGAATTTGACTGACCTATATGTAAATAAATGTATGGGGGTGTTGTCATAAATGCAGGGGCTCATAAATGCAGGAGTGTTTATTTGTGAAAGTTGGTTCCAGTTATCATTTTCTCCAGAGCTCTGAACAGGTTGTGACCTAGGGGGAGTGGGTCAAAAATTGGACGGGGTCATGAATGTAGGAGGGGTCATGGACCACTCCTATTATCAACCAATGATAACTGTATACATATACGAAAAGAAAAATCGCATCCTTATAAAAATAACAATCAAAAACAACATACCAATAAATCCGCCATTTAAAACCCTTTTTTTCGGGGTGTTCCCGGGGACGGATTTTGTCCGATTATGGATATGTTGTTGACTAGGGGTTGCTAATCAAAAACTAAACAATTCAACCGTAATACTCGCGCTTCTAGAAATGCCCATCAGCTAACCCTCGAGCCCAACTTCGGACGTACTGTTAAGTACAGAGATTCTTTCTTCAGTCGCACCACACGAATTAGAAATGCTTTATCCGATTCAACTTTCCCCTCTCATTTTGATGTGCAAGCATTCAAAACCAATGTGCATCGGTATCTCATTCCAAATCCTCTTCTACTTACCCAATCGCTCCTGCTGCGTTAAAAACATTTTAAGGGTAGCCATAACCCTTTTGTGCGCGTGGAATATAAAAAAAAAACTTTTGTTGCAATTTTGCCCACGTTAAGTCTCATATTGCCTGGACTATTGTTAGAGTTATGATTTTACATAATAGAGGCTGTTTATGAAATTACACTGGACGTCCAGTATTACGAATGCCGAAACAACGAATGTCCAGTATAACGAATCACCTTTTGAAGTCCAGTGATATCTCTAAATAACGAATAATGGAAATAACGAATGCTGTTCAATTTCAATGAAAAGAGACAAAACAAAACATGAAAACCGTTATTTTTTCTTCAGATCTCAGTAGTTTTTTCCTGGGCTTTAAGTTGTTTGCACAACAAAACGGTTCATGTACTGTTTATTTTTTTTATTGCTTACAAGTCTTTGGAATTTTTCCGCAGTTGTTGTTCCTTTATTGCAGTTCGAATTTGTTTTTAGATAAGTTTATGTTTTTTTTTTTTTTAAGTTTTAAGATATGAGCAAACCAAAACCTTCAGACAAACTTAAATACCGAAATGACATTTTTTCTTCTCAAAATTGATTCAATTTCTGCAATTATAAGAAGTTGATATGATAAAGACTTTGTAAATTATTTGTAAATACATATAATTTTTTTCTTTTTTTTTGAGTTGAAAAAACTGGTTTCGGTATAACGAATCTTTCGATATAAAAATTTGTATTTGTTGTGGTGTAGTCTCTATGTTGTGTATTATTGAGAAATATATTAAAATAAATATTATGAAAATAAAATTTTTTTTATAAAACTAGATTTTTCTTTATTTAATTTTTAAGAATTTAATTATTTCACAACATAATATATTTATTTATATTTGGCGACGCGTTTCTGATTAACGTATTCATCATCGGGCACGGGCTTATGCGTTGGAACTGTGTTGTTGTTGATCAGTTGTTGTTGGTGTCTTCGAAGGTTGAATTTGTTGGTCTATTTATTTATGTATCTAGTTTTATAAAAAAAATTTATTTTCATATTATTAATTTTAATATATTTCTCAATGAAAAATTTGCTCAACATTATATCTTTCGTTATGCTGGACGTCCAGTGTATATAAATTGTGTTTGACGTTTTAAACCTATCCCAGTATTCATAGAAACCCAAACAAAATTTCTTCGCAATTAGTTAAAATTCCACACATTTAATTTTTTTCTTTTTTCCCATTAAAAAAAACAGGCCGGAATGAAATCACGAATGCAGTGCACTTATATACATACACTAGCGGGAACACCCGGCGTTGCCCGGGTCCTTTTGTTAATGTATTGTTTGTTATCAAATCTTAAAAAAAAAAAATTCTGCGGAAAATAGTTTTGCTTGAAAATATTTCTGCTATCGTGAATATCTCTGAAATAAATTCGATGAAATGACCGCCCAACCCCCAAACAAAACTCATTTACGATATCAATAAAATTCCAACACCATTCATGTTCTCAATTTTCAAAGGATAGAAATATTGTGCAAGTGTTAATTATTATTAATATAAAAGCTTAACTACATATTCGCGTACTTCTTAATATCTATGTTAAAGACACCTACTTGTAAGAAAATATTTGTAAAATTTGTATGGTTTGCTATCTCGCCCCCAACTATCAACTGTCAAAGCAAAAGGTGTTATTTTTCGGGTTTTTGACATTTCGCCACCATCCCTGTCAACTGTCAAGTGTGATTTTTTTGGTTTCCACTGGACTTACAGTGCTGGCCGTGACAAAAGGAAAAATCCATCTCCTTAATCGATTGGCGCTCTCAGATCTTGACATTTCGACACCTGTCAAATTGAAAAGTGGAATTTCTTAGTTTCTGTTGGTGCTAAAGTGCTGGCCGAGAGAGTAGGTAATAACACCCTCCTTAACCGATTGGCGCCCTTAAATTTTGACATTACGACACACGACCTGCAACGCACAGAAGAGAGGAGCTGTAATACGGCAGGATTTGCTGTTATTTAGCATTGCTGTAACCATTTTTGTTATCATTGTGCATGATTTGCTCTACGGAGCACTGATTTGGGAGATTGTGAAAGTATGCGGCGTGTTGATTTCAACATAACTAAATTTCCACCGATCATGTAAATCAAACATGATTGGTTAAGGTTTTACCTTCCACCACAGTTCAATAAACAACCAGCGCATTTTTAATTACTTAAAAATTATAGCATGCCATTCAATAGCCTTTCACCACTACTTATTATATTTTCCAACATTCCAACATTTACACATTCAACAAAAACCAGGCAAAAAACTCATACGCACTTGAAATGTCAAATCTCATAGCTAAGCTTTGTACAACGCTCATGTCTTGTTCAAAAAGTTATATTTTTCGTTAAATCGGGCTTTTTGGTCACTTCCTTCTATGTGCAAATAAAAAATTTCCCTTCGTTTCGTCGTAATTTCTCGACTTCATCAGGGGTAGTTTATTAAATCTGTATAAACTTAAAATTAATCATTTACATTTTTAATTTTTTTAAGTTAAACTTACATGAAAAAAACTTCAGTTACATTTAATAATAATTATTGGTATGCGATGATAATTTTAAAAACTTTGGAATTTTCTAAAATAATAAAAATGAACTATTTAATTTTATTTGAAAATAAATAACGAAAAAACAGAAGAGAATCCACTGGTTTATCACAGCAGATACTAGGAACTGGACACTCTGCAGTCTCTGGACATGTTTATAGTCCTGCCATCTGTTTAAGCGTATTAGTCTTTTAAAATTGTATAGTTGTCTATTAATATTTTGTATGTATTTAAATAGTGAGACCTTTCCATAAACATCTAAATTTTGAAATTCGGATAAGTACTTTCCGACTTATAGCCTAGATTTTATCTCTAAAAAAATATTTCTAATGTAAAATTTTAATATTTGAAATTATTTTGTGAAGCTTGTGAGCAACGCACAGTTATGTTTTGTATATCAAAATTTTTATTAGATTTTCAACATTTATACTTTTTTGAATTCGAAAATATTGTATGGGCGTGAGTATGTGTCACTCAGCGAAGCTACTCAAGAAGCAGTGTGGCTGCGACGTCTTCTTAAAGATTTTGGCGAACCTCAAAGTAAAACCAGAGCTGCATAGTTTTTGTCAATACAGAACGATTAAGTCGACGATCGAAACACAAAGAAACCAGAGAACGATTTGCACGGGATCTAGGTTAAAACAAAAAAGTCTACCTGCAATACTGTCCAACGGATTCAATGCTTGCTGACATCTTCACAAGGCCGCTGGGACCTGTAAAGCAGTTAGGTTTTTGTAAACTACTTAATCTTTTTAAATAATGGCTCATCGAGGAGGAGTGTTGAAGCGAACAAACAGAACTAAGCGGAAGCGATGAACCAAGATGTATCTCTGAACTCTTTTATTTGTGAGATACATACTTCTCTGTATGCAACGGCCGGCGCGGCGTCACTTCTAATCTAACCGCCATCCATTTCGCATCTTAATTTAACTTATTCTTTTTACTCATATACTTTTCATTGTTAAACATTAATCATTCTTTATTTTATTCAATAAACACAATAAGTATAACTTTGTGTCTTGCGTTTTTGCTAACAATGACGATATGTGCTGAAGGTGAATCTGAGTCTGCAAGGCTGACAAAAGAGTGCAAAGAACTTGGTATCTCTTGTATTACAGAATCGGTTTTGGTGATCTTATGGGCGATGCGTTGATGGGGCGAAACAAGGAAGGCTTTGATAATCACACTTATCACTGGTCGTGTGTGGGTAGATGATGGTGTACCGCAACAACTTGTCAGCAATTTGGGCCGTTGCTTGCAGAATTTAAAATGGTGATGCGATGCTATGGGATATCGTGTATTACCGAACCAGTTTTCGTGATCTTGGTTCTAGGGTGATGCATTGGTGGGGCGAGTTGATGAAAGCTCTGATGGTCGTATACGGGTAGATGATGACAATTTATGAGCAATTCGGAGAATGGTTTCCAGATTTGACGATAATGACGTCTTCTGAAGTATTTTCAGCGGATTGAGGTTGCAGATTGCGGATATCTTTTGAGATCATTTTGGATGTTCCAAAAATGTTGATTTAAGAGCCAACTGATGAATCTTGTTCGATTGATGATTTTGTGCAAATTTTGGAAATATGCATATGGGATGCGATTTTTCTCTTTAAAGCTAGGTTTGTTTGAAGATTTCGATGATATTTCACTTGATAAGTTTGGTTTTCAGAGCACGTTTTTGGGTTTAGTGCTAAGAATTTGATGGATAGTTATGTAAGGGATAATTCTCTTGTCTTTGATGAATGAGAGCGGCGATTTTTGAAGTTTTAAACTAGTAGCCCAGTCAACCGGACAAAATGTTTTTAGGTATATTTTTTAGTGGAAATGTTCAGAACAGTGTCCTTAATCAACTGTGAAAAGTCCCAAGCAATCCGCGTTGGCATCTTGCACTCTTTGTTTGTGGCTATATCTCTTCAACTTATTGCCCTAGAAAGACCATTCAAGTGACAAATTGACGGGCTTAGATAGCCAAAATCAGAAAAGTAAATACAAATTAGTCACAGGTATTGTATGGTTACTTATTTAAATACAATGAATTTAACAGACTAAATTGCAGTGCAAATTCGAAAAAAAATTACCCATAAATATTTATTATAAAGCTGATATTTTGTGGACATGGTCAGAACAGTACCAACAATCATATGTGTAAGCTATCAACAAATCCCTGTTAGGGTAAGACCACCATTTAAAAAAAAGGTACCATAATCTGTATTTTTCGGTTTCTTGGCTATATCTGGGGTATCGAATTGTCCTAGAAAGATCACTAAAGCGTAAAATGCCCAGGCACTGGTAACAGGTGTTTTATGGCTTAACTGTTTTGAATGAAACTACTTAAACCGACTGAAATGCACTACAACTAGATACAAAATATCAGGACGCTGAAGATATTGCTAAATACGAAGGTAATGATTGTAAAACATGTTTGCGGTAATAATGTGTTTCATTGTTCCGTTGTTATTTCCAGATATCGAGGAGAGCAACCGAAGCTGCGGAACAAATTTTAAAATTTGTATCACGATGTTTCTTCTAAGAACTTAATAAATAAGTTTGTCTTCTTCAGACCAATGTTTTATGTTTCTCTGTTTTCTTTTTTTAATAATAACTTGTTCTAAAGTTCCTTTATTTTATTGTTATAATTTATACACTTAAAAAAACTTAGCATATATAATTATTGGTACTCTTCTGAAAATGTCCACTAAATGTCAGCTTTTTAATAAATAATTTTGGACATGGGTATTTTTTTTTTCTTCGAATTTGCACTTCAATTATTTACTCTGTTATAGTAGTTTCATTCAAAACAGTTTAGCTATAAAACTAATAGTTATAAATGAAAATATCGGAAAGATCGGGTGGTGTTATCTTTTTTTCACTGTTGCATTTTTTCTACAGGTTTTCGAAGCTGCAAAGTAAGCTACAGAATTACATCCCGCTTTGCAATTTGATGGTCGAATTTGACTGACCTATATGTAAATAAATGTATGGGGGTGTTGTCATAAATGCAGGGACTCATAAATGCAGGAGTGTTTATTTGTGAAAGTTGGTTCCAGTTATCATTTTCTCCAGAGCTCTGAACAGGTTGTGACCTAGGGGGAGTGGGTCAAAAATTGGACGGGGTCATGAATGTAGGAGGGGTCATGGACCACTCCTATTATCAACCAATGATAACTGTATACATATACGAAAAGAAAAATCGCATCCTTATAAAAATAACAATCAAAAACAACATACCAATAAATCCGCCATTTAAAACCCTTTTTTTCGGGGTGTTCCCGGGGACGGATTTTGTCCGATTATGGATATGTTGTTGACTAGGGGTTGCTAATCAAAAACTAAACAATTCAACCGTAATACTCGCGCTTCTAGAAATGCCCATCAGCTAACCCTCGAGCCCAACTTCGGACGTACTGTTAAGTACAGAGATTCTTTCTTCAGTCGCACCACACGAATTAGAAATGCTTTATCCGATTCAACTTTCCCCTCTCATTTTGATGTGCAAGCATTCAAAACCAATGTGCATCGGTATCTCATTCCAAATCCTCTTCTACTTACCCAATCGCTCCTGCTGCGTTAAAAACATTTTAAGGGTAGCCATAACCCTTTTGTGCGCGTGGAATATAAAAAAAATGCTTTTGTTGCAATTTTGCCCACGTTAAGTCTCATATTGCCTGGACTATTGTTAGAGTTATGATTTTACATAATAGAGGCTGTTTATGAAATTACACTGGACGTCCAGTATTACGAAAGCCGAAATAACGAATGTCCAGTATAACGAATCACCTTTTGAAGTCCAGTGATATCTCTAAATAACGAATAATGGAAATAACGAATGCTGTTCAATTTCAATGAAAAGAGACAAAACAAAACATGAGAACCGTTATTTTTTCTTCAGATCTCAGTAGTTTTTTCCTGGGCTTTAAGTTGTTTGCACAACAAAACGGTTCATGTACTGTTTATTTTTTTTATTGCTTACAAGTCTTTGGAATTTTTCCGCAGTTATTGTTCCTTTATTGCAGTTCGAATTTGTTTTTAGATAAGTTTATGTTTTTTTTTTTTTTAAGTTTTAAGATATGAGCAAACCAAAACCTTCAGACAAACTTAAATACCGAAATGACATTTTTTCTTCTCAAAATTGATTCAATTTCTGCAATTATAAGAAGTTGATATGATAAAGACTTTGTAAATTATTTGTAAATACATATAATTTTTTTTTTTAGTTGAAAAAACTGGTTTCGGTATAACGAATCTTTCGATATAAAAATTTGTATTTGTTGTGGTGTAGTCTCTATGTTGTGTATTATTGAGAAATATATTAAAATAAATATTATGAAAATAAAATTTTTTTTATAAAACTAGATTTTTCTTTATTTAATTTTTAAGAATTTAATTATTTCACAACATAATATATTTATTTATATTTGGCGACGCGTTTCTGATTAACGTATTCATCATCGGGCACGGGCTTATGCGTTGGAACTGTGTTGTTGTTGATCAGTTGTTGTTGGTGTCTTCGAAGGTTGAATTTGTTGGTCTATTTATTTATGTATCTAGTTTTATAAAAAAAAATTATTTTCATATTATTAATTTTAATATATTTCTCAATTAAAAATTTGCTCAACATTATATCTTTCGTTATGCTGGACGTCCAGTGTATATAAATTGTGTTTGACGTTTTAAACCTATCCCAGTATTCATAGAAACCCAAACAAAATTTCTTCGCAATTAGTTAAAATTTCACACATTTAATTTTTTCTTTTTTCCCATAAAAAAAAAAACAGGCCGGAATGAAATCACGAATGCAGTGCACTTATATACATACACTAGCGGAAACACCCGGCGTTGCCCGGGTCCTTTTGTTAAAGTATTGTTTGTTATCAAATCTTAAAAAAAAAAATTCTGCGGAAAATAGTTTTGCTTGAAAATATTTCTGCTATCGTGAATATCTCTGAAATAAATTCGATGAAATGACCGCCCAACCCCCAAGGAAAACTCATTTCCGATATCAATAAATTTCCAACACCATTCATGTTCTCAATTTTCAAAGGATAGAAATATTGTGCAAGTGTTAATTATTATTAATATAAAAGCTTAACTACATATTCGCGTACTTCTTAATATCTATGTTAAAGTCACCTACTTGTAAGAAAATATTTGTAAAATTTGTATGGTTTGCTATCTCGCCCCCAACTATCAACTGTCAAAGCAAAAGGTGTTATTTTTCGGGTTTTTGACATTTCGCCACCATCCCTGTCAACTGCCAAGTGTGATTTTTTTGGTTTCCACTGGACTTACAGTGCTGGCCGTGACAAAAGGAAAAATCCATCTCCTTAATCGATTGGCGCTCTCAGATCTTGACATTTCGACACCTGTCAAATTGAAAAGTGGAATTTCTTAGTTTCTGTTGGTGCTAAAGTGCTGGCCGAGAGAGTAGGTAATAACACCCTCCTTAATCGATTGGCGCCCTTAAATTTTGACATTACGACACACGACCTGCAACGCACAGAAGAGAGGAGCTGTAATACGGCAGGATTTGCTGTTATTTAGCATTGCTGTAACCATTTTTGTTATCATTGTGCATGATTTGCTCTACGGAGCACTGATTTGGGAGATTGTGAAAGTATGCGGCGTGTTGATTTCAACATAACTAAATTTCCACCGACCATGTAAATCAAACATGATTGGTTAAGGTTTTACCTTCCACAACAGTTCAATCAACAACCAGCGCATTTTTAATTACTTAAAAATTATAGCATGCCATTCAATAGCCTTTCACCACTACTTATTATATTTTCCAACATTCCAACATTTACACATTCAACAAAAACCAGGCAAAAAACTCATACGCACTTGAAATGTCAAATCTCATAGCTAAGCTTTGTACAACGCTCATGTCTTGTTCAAAAAGTTATATTTTTCGTTAAATCGGGCTTTTTGGTCACTTCCTTCTATGTGCAAATAAAAAAATTTTATTTCATACTTGTTCCCTTCGTTTCGTCGTAATTTCTCAACTTCATCAGGGGTAGTTTATTAAATCTGTATAAACTTAAAATTAATCATTTACATTTTTAATTTTTTTAAGTTAAACTTACATGAAAAAAACTCCAGTTACTTTTAATAATAATTATTGGTATGCGATGATAATTTTAAAAACTTTGGAATTTTCTAAAATAATAAAAATGAACTATTTAATTTTATTTGAAAATAAATAACGAAAAAACAGAAGAGAATCCACTGGTTTATCACAGCAGATACTAGGAACTGGACACTCTGCAGTCTCTGGACATGTTTATAGTCCTGCCATCTGTTTAAGCGTATTAGTCTTTTAAAATTGTATAGTTGTCTATTAATATTTTGTATGTATTTAAATAGTGAGACCTTTCCATAAACATCTAAATTTTGAAATTCGGATCAGTACTTTCCGACTTATAGCCTAGATTTTATCTCTATTTGGCGAACCTCAAAGTAAAACCAGAGCTTCATAGTTTTTGTCAATACAGAACGATTAAGTCGACGATCGAAACACAAAGAAACCAGAGAACGATTTGCACGGGATCTAGGTTAAAACAAAGAAGTCTACCTGCAATACTGTCCAACGGATTCAATGCTTGCTGACATCTTCACAAGGCCGCTGGGACCTGTAAAGCAGTTAGGTTTTTGTAAACTACTTAATCTTTTTAAACCATTGCTCATCGAGGAGGAGTGTTGAAGCGAACAAACAGAACTAAGCGGAAGCGATGAACCAAGATGTATCTCTGAACTCTTTTATTTTTGAGATACATACTTCTCTGTATGCAACGGCCGGCGCGGCGTCACTTCTAATCTAACCGCCATCCATTTCGCATCTTAATTCAACTTATTCTTTTTACTCATACACTTTTCATTGTTAAACATTAATCATTCTTTATTGTATTCAATAAACACAATAAGTATAACTTTGTGTCTTGCGTTTTTGCTAACAATGACGATATGTGCTGAAGGTGAATCTGATTCTGCAAGGCTGACAAAAGAGTGCAAAGAACTTGGTATCTCTTGTATTACAGAATCGGTTTTGGTGATCTTATGGGCGATGCGTTGATGGGGCGAAACAAGGAAGGCTTTGATAATCACACTTATCACTGGTCGTGTGCGGGTAGATGATGGTGTACCGCAACAACTTGTCAGCAATTTGGGCCGTTGCTTGCAGAATTTAAAATGGTGATGCGATGCTATGGGATATCGTGTATTACCGAACCAGTTTTCGTGATCTTGGTTCTAGGGTGATGCATTGGTGGGGCGAGTTGATGAAAGCTCTGATGGTCGTATACGGGTAGATGATGACAATTTATGAGCAATTCGGAGAATGGTTTCCAGATTTGACGATAATGACGGCTTCTGAAGTATTTTCGGCGGATTGAGGCTGCAGATTGCGGATATCTTTTGAGATCATTTTGGATGTTCCAAAAATGTTGATTTAAGAGCCAACTGATGAATCTTGTTCGATTGATGATTTTGTGCAAATTTTGGAAATATGCATATGGGATGCGATTTTTCTCTTTAAAGCTAGGTTTGTTTGAAGATATCGATGATATTTCACTTGATAAGTTTGGTTTTCAGAGCACGTTTTTGGGTTAAGTGCTAAGAATTTGATGGATAGTTATGTAAGGGATAATTCTCTTGTCTTTGATGAATGAGAGCGGCGATTTTTGTAGTTTTAAACTAGTAGCCCAGTCAACCGGACAAAATGTTTTTCAGGTATATTTTTTAGTGGAAATGTTCAGAACAGTGTCCTTAATCAACAGTGAAAAGTCCCAAGCAATCCGCGTTGGCATCTTGCACTCTTTGTTTGTGGCTATATCTCTTGAACTTATTGCCCTAGAAAGACCATTCAAGTGATAAATTGACGGGCTTAGATAGCCAAAATCAGGAAAGTAAATACAAATTAGTCACAGGTATTGTATGGTTACTTATTTAAATACAATGAATTTAACAGACTAAATTGCAGTGCAAATTCGAAAAAAAATTACCCATAAATATTTATTATAAAGATGATATTTTGTGGACATGGTCAGAACAGTACCAACAATCATATGTGTAAGCTATCAACAAATCCCTGTTAGGGTTAGACCACCATTTAAAAAAAAAGGTACCATAATCTGTATTTTTCGGTTTCTTGGCTATATCTGGGGTATCGAATTGTCCTAGAAAGATCACTAAAGCGTAAAATGCCCAGGCACTGGTAACAGGTGTTTTATGGCTTAACTGTTTTGAATGAAACTACTTAAACCGACTGAAATGCACTACAACTAGATACAAAATATCAGGACGCTGAAGATATTGCTAAATACGAAGGTAATGATTGTAAAACATGTTTGCGGTAATAATGTGTTTCATTGTTCCGTTGTTATTTCCAGATATCGAGGAGAGCAACCGAAGCTGCGGAACAAATTTTAAAATTTGTATCACGATGTTTCTTCTAAGAACTTAATAAATAAGTTTGTCTTCTTTAGAACAATGTTTTTTTTTCTCTGTTTTCTTTTTTTAATAATAACTTGTTCTAAAGTTCCTTTATTTTATTGTTATAATTAATACACTTAAAAGAACTTAGCACATATGATTATTGGTACTCTTCTGAAAATGTCCACTAAATTTCAGCTTTTTAATAAATAATTTTGGACATGGGTATTTTGTTTCTTCGAATTTGCACTTCAATTATTTACTCTGTTATAGTAGTTTCATTCAAAACAGTTAAGCTATAAAACTAAAAGTTATAAATGAAAATTTTGGAAAGATCGGGTGGTGTTATCTTTTTTTCACTGTTGCATTTTTTCTACAGGTTTTTCGAAGCTGCAAAGTAAGCTACAGAACTACATCCCGCTTTGCAATTTTATGGTTGAATTTGACGGACCTATGTATGTGTAAATAAATATATGGGGGTGTTGTCATAAATGCAGGGGGTCAAAAATGCAGGAGTGTTGGTTGCAGTTATCATTTTCTCCAGAGCTCTTGAACAGTTTGTGTGGAGTGGCTCAAAAATTGCACGGGGTCATGAATGTAGGAGGGGTCATGGACCACTCCTATTATCAACCAATGATAACTGTATACATACACGAAAAGAAGAATCGTACCCTTATAAAAATAACAATCAAAAACAACGTACCAATAAATCCGCCATTTAAAACCCTTGCCAGGGACGGATTTTGTCCGATTATGGATATGTTGATGACTAGGGGTTCCTAATCAAAAATTAATCAATTCAACCTTGATACTCGCGCTTCTAGAAATGCCCATCAGTTAACCCTCGAGCTCAACTTCGGACGTACTGTTAAGTACAGAGATTCTTTCTTCAGTCGCACCACACGAATTAGAAATGCTTTACCCGACTCGACTTTCCCTCTCATTTTTATGTGCGAGCATCGGTAGCGGATCTAGGATTTGGCTGTGGGGGGGGGCTTGGAGTTTGGAAATCCAGTTTTTACATGTAGTTATATAACAGAAAACGAATTTTGATATCACTTTTCCTTTAATAATAGCCGTGTTTTTATGCCTTTATATCCGCTCCTATCGCGCTTTAAATTTTTTTCAAAATAAAGCACAATAACAAGAATTTGGGATTGATGTGTTGAGCAAGGGAATTATTTTTAAGCGGAGCTAGAAGCCAATATTAAGGCTCAGCAAAACATGGTAGTACAACTAATTTTATAACTTTAAGTTCTAGCCACGTTACAGCCTCAAACCACACGAACAAATTCGATTATTTATATTGCTTAATAATAATTGATTAGGTATCAAGTGCCCACTTATGTATATTATGTAAGTGTTTGTTTAAATTACCTGAAGGTATGCTTTGAACTTCACCTTTTTAACAAAATTTAAAAACTGTTTGTAATGCTAGGTCAGCAAAATGATATTTAAGTGGTCTTACTGGCAAAAGCTCATATGTGTTTTGACACTATCAGTCTTCTGAGATCCAAATCAACGAACCTACCTGATTACTTCAAATTGTCACTGGAAAGCACGAAAATAATATTTTGTGGATCGAAAAACAAAATATCAAAATTTCTGGACTTTCGGTCGGAGATAAGAAACAGCTGCTCTTAAAAATAAGCTACACGGCCCAATTCTGCAAGTGTCAATGAATTTTTGTTAACGCTGCACCTACATACACTTTTAATTTCTGCTCAAAAATGTGTCGATAATTTTGTAAGTCCCTACAGAGTCTGTAGAGATTGTAAATATTCATGTCCACCTGCAAGATTTTTTTGAGTTTACAGAGTTTCTCACGCTTTTGGAATTTGGCTCCTCGACTATAGAATTTGTATTGAATTGCTTAGCCTAAAAATATTTTTTATGTATTGTCTTGGACCTTTGAAATTTTGAAAACTAAGCCCCAAAATTCTCTTAGCCCAGCCAAGGCCGTAAGAAACAATTCTTGTTATATTAAACATTTACACTAAGCTTAACACGCCGGTGTTCTCTTATTGTTTTAGCCTTAATTGCGTTTCTCTCGTTAAATTAGCTAAGTTTTTTGTGTAAACAGTTGTTGTTTTTCACATGTAAATGTAAGGCCCCTACCAGGTTTTTTTTAAAGTTATATCTTCAAGCTTTAGCCCCAACTTCGGACTTTAACAATCCTTACTTATGCGTATGCCCCAAAAGTTCTCTGGAATAAGGTTAGTTTTTAGGGAGTTAGTTGTTTAACCCTGAATACGTTCTTTGTCCAATATTCTCAGACTTATTAGTCCCAAATTGTTTTTTTTTTTTTTTTCAATTTTCTGGGTTTTTTTTTGAAGGAAAAATTGTCGTTACATGAAACATGTCCATTATTCATAGCCCCAATTGCTTTTTTGTCCAATTCACTTCAGGCTGTTGCAGAACATAAAAATTGTTCAGCCCCAACCACGTTGTTTTGTCCATCAAAATTCTCATCTTATCAACATTTTAGACGAATATAAAACTCTACACGTTGTAATGTATTGCTTTTCATATTTCAAAATATTTAAGCAATCGGCTGTGGGGGGGGGGGCTTAAGCCCCTATAGCCACCCCCCTGGATCCGCAGTGGCGAGCATTCCAAATCCTCTTCTACTTACCTAATCGCTCGTGCTGTGTTAAAAACATTTTAAGGGTAGCCATAACCCATATTGTGCGCGTGGAATATAAAAAAAGCTTTTGTTGCAATTTTGCCACGTTAAGTCTCATATTACCTGGACTATTGTTAGAGTTATGATTTTACATAATAGAGGCTGTTTATGCAATTATACTGGACGTCAAGTATTACGAACGCCGATATAACGAATGTCCAGTATAACGAATCACCTTTTGAAGTCCATTGATATCTCTAAATAACGAGTAATGGAAATTTTTACTACTATTTACAACGAATGCTGTTCAATTTCAATGAAAAGAGACAAAACAAAACATGAGAATCGTTATTTTTTTCTTACAGATCTCAGTAGTTTTTTTCTGGGATTTAAGTTGTTTGCACAACAAAACGGTTCATGTACTGTTTATTTTTTTTTGCTTACAAGTCTTTGGAATTTTTTCGCAGTTGTTGTTCCTTTATTGCAGTTCGAATTTGTTTTTAGATAAGTTATGTTTTTTTTTTAAGTTTTAAGGTATGAGCAAACCAAAACCTCCAGACAAACTCAAATAACGAAATGACAGTTTTTCTTCTCAAAATTGATTCAATTTCTGTAATTAAAGTTGATATGATAAAGACTTTGTAAATTATTTGTAAATACATATTATTTTTTTTTTTTTTAAGTTAAAAAAACTGGTTTCGGTATAACGAATATTTCGATATAAAAAATTTTATTTGTTGTGGTGTAGTCTCTATGTTGTGTATTATTGAGAAATACACTCCCTGTCACTTGTTTGAGGCCACTATTTTCATAAGTTTTTTCTCGATAAATACCTGAAAGCAATATTTTTCCTGGAAAATTTTGATACGTGTGAGTAGGTATATATATTTTTGCAATAAAAAAGGATAAAGTTTAAGAGTTAACTTGGATAATTCATAGAAATTTCCCAAATTATGTGAATGGACTGCAAAAAATGGATATAAAAAGTTGCGTCACTTGATTGAGGCCATTCCAAAAATTGCTTGGCAAAAGTTAACATCGCCGATTTTTTTCAAACAAAAGTTTAAAATATTTAGGAAAGGATATAAAACTATATTTTATATTAAATTTCAAGTTAAAATGGGCTCTGGAAACACGTCGACAGTAACAGAAAGAGGATCAATAGATTCTTTAAAGGAACTGGGATTCTCAGGCGGAGAAATAGCTAGTTGACCGAACAGAAGTAAGACCATTGTCAACAACTATCTAGCAGACACTGAAAACTGTGGAAAAAACGAAAAGGACACACACCTCAAGCAACAACAATCGGAGGAAAGCGACTCATTCAGCGGCTAGCTTCAAATTCCACACTATCAGCACCTAAAACAAGGTCAAAAAGTGGGGTATTAGCCAGTATTTCGACGGTTTTAAGGATTATTAAAACCAGTGGTAACATCAAGAGTATAAAAATCAAAAAGAAACCGGTTCTACGGCAGCTACACAAGGAACTACGGATGAATTTCGCCAGGGAGCATGTTGCCTGTAGCAACGCATGGAAAAAGGTTGTCTTTTCAGATGAAAAAAGTTTAATCTTGACGGAACCGATGGTTACAAGTTTTATTTTCACGATTAAAGAAAAGAAGAACTTATTTTGTTAAGACATCACAGTCATTCATCAGGTGTTATGGTGTGGGGAGCTTTCACCTATTATGGGACAATTGAATTGGAGTTTATAACTACAACAATGAACGGAAATAGTTACAAATGCCTGGTGTAACAGAAATTTCCGAAGCTAAAAAAATATTCTTGAACCTCTAGCTTGGATATTCCAACAAGATAACGGATTCAGTCGGAAAACGTTGGACTTCTACCATATCATCTACCATAATCATCGAAAATATTTGGGCCTGGCTATCTCGAAAAGTTTCTGATACTGGTAGACAGTTTGGTGGTAAGGACGTCTTGGTCGAAGCTACTTGCGTTGCCTGGAGCCAGATATCACTGAATTATTTCAAAAAACTGTATATTTTAATTCCTAACAGAGCTTATTTCAAAAAAATGGCGGGCATACTCATTATTAATTTACAAAAACATAATACATTAATGTTTAAAAACAAAAAAAAGTAAAAATTTTTATAGTTTTGTTCTTTTTTTATAAGATTTTTCAAGTGGCCTCAATCAAGCGACGCAATTTCTTATACCCATTTTTGCAGTCCATTCTTATGATTTGTGAAATTCCTATAGAATTTGCAAGTTACCCCTTTAAATTTATACTTTCGTATTGCAAAATATAATTACCTACTCACAAGTATCAAAAATGTCCAGGCAAAATATTTCCTACAGGTATTTATCGAGAAAAAACTTTTGTGAAAATAGTGGCCTCAAACAAGTGACAGGGAGTGTATATTAAAATAAATATTATGAAAATAAAATTTTTTTATAAAACTAGATTTTTCTTTATTTAATTTTTAAGACTTTAATTATTTCACAACATAATATATTTATTTATATTTGGCGACGCGTTTCGGATTAACATATCCATCATCGGGCACGGGCTTATGCATTGGAACTGTGTTGTTGTTGATCAGTTGTTGTTGGTGTCTTCGAAGGTTGAATTTGTTGGTCTATTTATTTATGTTTCTAGTTTCTAGTTTCTAAAAAAAACTTATTTTCATATTATTTATTTTAATATATTTCTTAATAACAAACTTGCTGAACATTACCCGGCTAGAAAAATGCCCAGTTTCTGTCTAGTTTCGACATGGCACTAGTCAGTTTTCTTTAGGGAAAATGTAGACGAGGAAAACTTGTCAAATATACGTCAAGCCCGTGCAAGTTTTCAGTAAGTAAAATTTAGACGAGGGAAATGTTTCATACTGTCGTGAGGTTCTCGCTAGTAAGAACTTGTTGGAAGTTTTCGGCATCCTATCCGTCTAAGCACTATCGTTATTGAATATTTCCCTTTTTCGTGACCTTTCTTCAATTATAAATGAAAATCCTAAAGTGGGCTTTAGGTCAGATTCTGAACATTCTTATTCTATTTGTTGTAACGTTTCGGGTGTGTTTACACCCTTCTTCAGACAACTGAAAACAAAACAGGAATATAATACAAATTAATTCTTATTTTTGTATTTTTGTGTGTGTTTTTTTGTTATTTATTTAAAAGCCTTGAAATTACTTAATCTCTTATTAATAACTATTTTAATAATGCAAGACAACCAAGTCCAATCATTAATGTACATCAAATAATATATAAAAGTGCTTTATACATTCCCAACTTATCAAATCGATTATTGAATGCCCCAATAAGAGATAAAGAAAACACTCGTATAGCTTTTAAATCAGCTAATACACTAAGAAATTCAATTTTCTCAAAATTAAAAGATAAAATAGCCAAAGAAGATAAATCAAATATTGTTTACAAGATCAAATGTGTAGGTGATGGGTCTACACCATATCCATCAGTTTATGTAGGAACTTCTATACAAAAACTCCGTAATCGTATATCAGGTCATAGATCAGATATAAATAATGGTAGCACGCAAAAGACAGCATTAGCATTACATTGCATAGAAGAAGGTCATCGTCCTGATTTCAAAAATGTAACAATTTTACAATCAGAAAAGAATTATAATAAAAGAATGTTACTTGAAATGTTACATATAAGAAATACAGAAAATTGTATAAACAGACGTTCAGATTGTGATAGGCTTAGTAATATATATGGTCAGTTTATTAATAGGTATCAATCCATATCTATTTAAATGATACTCAAACTCTAAATACATACACAACACATACATATTTGAGTTAGTTTTCAAATTGAAAATATTTGAAATTAAAAATTCAATAATAACAAACTTCATTTTGTTTGGAAAATATTTTCAAACAAATATACAGCCATATTAAATAAATAAAGAAAAGGATACGCCCATCTATTTAAAACGTCTTTTTCAAGGCTTTTAAATAAATAACAAAAAAACACACACAAAAATACAAAAATAAGAATTAATTTTTATTATATTCCTGTTTTGTTTTCAGTTGTCTGAAGAAGGGTGTAAACACACCCGAAACGTTACAACAAATAAAATAAGAATTTTCAAAATCTGACCTAAAGCCCACTTTAGGATTTTCATTTACTATCGTTATTAATACATATGCAAAATTGAAACTAAACAAATTGAATCGATGAATCGAAAAATTTAAATTTTAACTTTTAATATAATTGATCAGTTTTGGTTTAAAAAAAAAAGTTAAAAATTTCACGCTCTTGCAAATCTTGCCAAGATAATCATATAGCAATTTACTTTCGAAAATCTGTATTTTCAATCAAAAATTATAATTTAATGTCTGAAACTGTATTTACTTAAGTAATTTCTCGACTTCATCAGGGGTTGTTTATTAAATCTGTATAAACTTAAAATTAATCATTTACATTTTTAAAACTTTGAAGTTAAAATTACATGAAAAAAACGTCAGCTACATTTAATAATAATTTGGTTTGCGATGATAATTTTAAAAACTTTGGAATTTTCTAAAATAAAAATGAACGATTTAATTTTATTTGAAAATAAATAAGGAAAAAACAAAAGATAATCCACTGGGTTATCACAGCACATACTCGAAACTCTGCAGACTTTGGCAATACAATAATTATAATGTGTTGTCTCTATCCTCTTGTGAAGCTTGCGAGCAACGCACAGTTATGTTTTATATACCAACATTTTTATTAGATTTTCAAGATTTGTACTTTTTAAATTTGAAAATATTTATGGGTGTGGTGAAATATAAAAAAAAATTCGTTGAAAAAGCATGATCCATTTTGCATTTTTTTTGGTAAATAATTCAATAAAACTAATTTTAGAGTGGATTTTGTTGAAATAATCACTTAACTTTAATAAGCAATATTTTAGAAGGGGATTAGAGCAATTGGTGTGTTGGTCTTGTTGTTCAAAATGAATCAATTTTGTATTAACTTTTGCATATAAAGCACCAAAAATTGAATTGATTGTCTAAATAACATTTTTAGTATGAATTTTTTTATGATTTAGCAAAAATTTTAACACAAAATTATACATTTTTGGTATAAATTCATGTATCCTTTGTTATGAACAAAGTTACTGACATATTTGTAGAAGGAAGATACACCTATAAATGTGCATCATTAGCTTTTTAAAATATATACATTTTTCATTAACTTTTGAATTTAAAGTACGAAAAATTGAGTTGATTTTAATTAAAACACATTTTGAGTACAAATCTTTTTAATATTTTGCAATAATTTATACACAAAAATTTAAGTTATAAATTTCTACCTTCATATCATTTATTATGAACTATTCAGTACTATACAATTTTGAAGCCTCTAAACTTGTCTAATTCTAGATATTTTGAGCCGCGTAAAGTTAGCATGACAACTTTGGAAAAAGTGAAATCTGAGTATGCCATTAATTGCCGAGTTATTGCCGTAAATATGCCGTAGAATCAAAAAAATTGCCACTCTTCGGGTTTGCCCACAAAGGGCAATCCTGCTAACTTTATATAAAGTTAGCATGACACTTTTTTATTTTCAGCCAAAAAAAACTTCTGAGTATACCAAGAATTGCCGAATAATTGCCGTAAATAAGCCGTGAAGAAAACAAATTGCCGCGCCCTTCGTTTGCCCATAAAGGGTAAAAAACCATTTTCAGGCTGATTTGCGTGTAAAGTTAGCATGACACTTTTTTATTTTAAGCCAAAAATAACTTCTGCGTATGCTAAGAATTGCCGAATAATTGCCGTAAGTATTCTGTGAAGAGAAAATAATTGCCGCGCCCATGTTTTGCCCATAAAGGGCAACAAACCATTTTCAGGCTAATGTGCCTGTAAAGTTAGCATGACACTTTTTTATTTTAAGCTAAAAAAAACTTCTGCGTATGCTAAGAATTGCCAAATGACTCTCGTAAATAAGCCGTAAAGAAAAAAAATTGCCCCGCCCTTCGCTTGCCCTTAAAGGTCGACAAATGGTGGACATGCTAACGTTTTTATGTACCTCCTTTAGTTAAATAATTATTTAAAATGGTAGTTTCTGTATAATTGCAAAAACCCTATATAACACATACGTAAGACCCCTTTCACACAAGGAAACTGAGTTGCCGGCGATTTTTAGT
Source organism: Melangyna quadrimaculata (assembly GCA_949320155.1). NCBI lineage: Eukaryota > Metazoa > Arthropoda > Insecta > Diptera > Syrphidae > Melangyna > Melangyna quadrimaculata. Next base: position 308,568,945 of record OX439483.1, on the reverse strand, counting down.
TTCTAGGCGAGAAGGGCGTAAAAGGAAGACAAAAAATTTCCCTTTACACCCTTCTCACCAACAAACTAGCCAGTTTCTGGCAACTGTTTCCTTGTGTGAAAGCCGTCTAAATGTTAAGCATAAAGTGATTAAGTTTTTAAATCGTCTTTTCATATGACGATATGGCCTAGGTGGTATCACATTGGATAAGTTTGTGGAAGACACCGAATAGACTCTGAGAAAAACGAAGTAAGTAAAATATAAGGTTTTTACAAATAAAATAAAATTACATTTCAGAACAAAAAGAAACATCTGCATCATATGAACAAAAATAATAAAACAAATTGCACGGAAGTGAGCAAAATGTCACGGACAAAATAAATTTACTTTCAAACAAAAATAAATACTTTTCAATGTAATTATTTGTGAAAATAACATTACATTCTGGTTAGGACAGTATTTTTTATCTGCCCCACATGAATTTCCTTTTTGCAGTTCAACTCAAAGATTCTTGTTTTTAACATCAAGAACTTTTGTTTTTTAGTTCGAAGGTTTGTTTTTTACAAGCAAGGAATAAGACTGCTATTTAAAATCATAAAACCTAAGCTTTAAGAAATATTAATTATTGGTGCCTTTTTCGTGTCTACATCATATCCGAATTCCGAAGCCTACCTAAATCCATGTATTTTTTATAACTATAATCGCTTTCGAGTGTGGAGAGGGGGATGTGGAAGTATGTCAAACCGATTTTGTTTTCTTGGTAATCTGGGCACATGATACATTTTATTTCGCAATCTTATGAAGTCAAAATAAGTGTAATACAACCACCCTGAACAAAGTTATGTTATTTTTATAAACTAATGACTGAAAAGAAAAGACACAAGACCATCAATGCAAATACAATTGTTCCCAAGGTTGTTTTTTGAAGTTTTATTTTATTTTTGTCTACAGGTAGGCAATTTTTCGGCAATTCTTGGCATTTTTATTTGGCTAAAAATAAAAAAGTGTCATGCTAACTTTACACGCAATAGCCTGAAAATGGTTTTTTGCCCTTTATGTGCAAACGAGGGGCGCGCCAATTTTTTTTTCTTCACGGCTTATTTACGGCAATTATTCGGCAATTCTTGGCATACTCAGAAATTTTGTTGGCTAAAAATAAAAAAGTGTCATGCTAACTTTACACGAACTTAGCCTGAAAATGGTTTTTTGCCCTTTATGGGCAAACGAAGGGCGCGGCAATTTTTTTTTTTCTTCACGGTTTATTTACGGCAACTATTCGGCAATTCTTGGCATACCCAGAAGTTTTTTTTTGACTAAAAATAAAAAAGTTTCATGCTAACCTTAGGTACACCCAAATTAGCCTGAAAATGTTTTTTTGCCCTTTATGGGCAAACCATGGGCGCCGGATATTTTTTTCTTTTACAGTAAATTTACGGAGATTATTTGGCAACTACTGGTATACTCAAAAGTTATTTTGCACCAAAAATGGCCCGAAACCCGTTTTTTGCCCTTTTTGGACAAACGAAGTGCGCGGCGATTTTTTTCTTCTCACGGCTTATTTACGCAATTATTCGGCAATTACTGGCATCCTTAATTTTTTTGATTCCACGGCATATTTACGGTTATTACTCGGCAATTAATGGCATTCTCAGATTTCACTTTTTCGTAAGTTGTCATGCTAACTTTACGCGGCTGATATTTATTGATTTACTTTACTTTGGCCGTACTTTTTTTCCCGTTAGATTTACAAATATAAAATTACTCACATATTTGTAGAAGAATAATAAACCTATAATTGTGTATCATTAGTTTTTTGAAATTAAAAAAAATTTCATCAAGTTTTGAATTTAATATATATGTAACATAAATTTGATGGGTCATTTCCACACCCTTTTAGTATGAAATTTGTCAACACCGCCCGCCCCCCTCAATAATTTGTATACACGAAATAAGCCACATTTCATAGCTAAATTTTGAGATCTTAACTTTAAATATCGGCCGAGTAGAAATAAAGTTATGATTTTTTATATTAAAAAAAAATCAATAAAAAATAATTTGAGATAACGGTGCTTTGCACTGGTTGACGATTCATTGTTGACAATGAACAAAAGCAGAGCATTTCTACGGATTTTATTCGATTTTTTTTCGAATTTTAAAAAAACAATTGTGACGCTAATGTAGGAGGTAGATTAAAAAAATGAGGTATCAAATTATCGGTTATTCTATTGCGATTAAATATAAGAAAAAAATAAATTTATTCATGCACACACTCACATGTTCTTAAGTAATATGTGTAAACAATAATATATTGTTTATTTCTCAGTTCAACGGTACAATAGGAATATAATTTTTGTATGCAAATTTCTAGAACATATAGCTATAATTCATTATACTCTGTTCAACAAAAATTATCAGTACAGGGCTTATGGGTGAGCTTTTTTTCAAAACAGTGGCGCGTGGGTATACTTTCACGCACGGTTGCCACGTTGGTCATTTATGACCAAATTTGGTCATTTTTTTTTGCTCTTGGTCATTTGGTCATTTTGTTCTCCATCTGGTCATTTTTTTGAAGAAGAAATAAAAAGAGCTCGACTTTTAATTTCATGTTCTCAAAAATCAAGCGCAATTTTTTTTCATCGCCTAATGTAAACGATGCATGTGTTAAATTAAACGCACTGCATTACCCATCCACGACCACTGAATACACGAAGGCTGAATGAACTCATTTTCTTCAGCTGACAATTTATTGACAGATGGAAAGCTCAAAATATTTTTGTGTTTAAACGTTTAAGCTTAAACGTCTCCTTCTCCGTCTACTTCGCTTTCACTTGTTGCTTTTTGTTGAAAACAACCCATACAAAATGGATAGGTAAGTTATAAGACAAATTAATAAATGTTTCTTTTAATATTAAAACAACATTACCTATTAAAGATTTGTTCTTGTGACTAAAAAACCTCGGAAAGATACCGAGCAGACGACAGAAATCCTCACAGAAGAACAAGAAGATGCGACCCCATCTTCCAGCAGCTGGTAATTTTTTTTAATAATTTGAACCCTTTATGAAATTACAAATTTTTTATATTTATTAGTGAACAAAATGCAGATGCATCGAAAAACAAAAATATTGAAAGGAAATTTCGCCAGGAGTGGCTAAATGCATTTAATTGGCTGAAAAACAAAAAAAAATAAAAGCTTTTGTGTTGCCTGCGATAAAATTCTAACAAATCATTTGGGCCATTTAAAATCACACGAAAATAATGAAGCCCACATAAAAAATATTGAAAAGAAAAAGAATCAAATACAAATTGATGCCTGTATGAAAAATGAGAAATCTAGTTTTGAGAAAAAAGTCTATTTGGCAGAGCTGACACTTGTCTATTTTTGTATAGTTCATAATCTCCCGTTTCTTTTAATGGATTTTTTACCAAACCTTTTGAAAGAATGCTGTCCAGATTCGCAAGTGGCAAAGTCAATTAAATGTGACCGAACGAAAGCGACAGAACTTGCTGAAACTTTGGGAAGGAAAGCTAAGCAGAAAATAGTTTCAGAGCTGCAGACAATAAAATTTTCTTTAATCATTAGTATTAGTTGTTAGGTATGTTGATAAAAAATCTAAAATTATAGAAGATCGATTCTTAGGCCTAATTGAGCTTATTAAGTGTGATGCTGACACTATCTACGAAAGCATTAAGCAATTTTTTTCCAAAAATGAAATTCCTTTAGAATATTTAATTGGACTTTCTACTGACGGTGCAAGTGTTATGTCTGGTGAGTTGAATGGTCTTCAAGCTTAATTTAAAAGGAACTTTAATCTTTTTTTTCCTTAAATGCACCTGCCATTCGCTTCATCTATGTTCTGTTTACGCTTGTAAAAAAATTTCTAATGAGGTTGAAAAACTTTGTCGCAATATATATAAGTATTTTGCATACAGTGCCCATCGTATTAACGATTTCAAAGAATTTCAGGAATATTGTTCAGTCACACCGCACAAAATATTAGGTATTTCTTTAAGAAGGTGGCTCGCGTTGGAAAACGTTATCAATCGTATTGTTGAACAGTGGGACCCACTTCGATTATATTTCATTTCTTGTTTCTTGGAAATCAACGGAGTAAAATCATATGATTTAGCAAATTCAATGTTAAATCCGGAAACAAAAGTTTATTTTCTATTTTTATCTTTCATTTTAAAAATAATAAACAATTTGAATAAAGAATTTCAATCCGAAAAGGTTCGTTTGCCTTACTTACATGACCAGATAGAGACCACAGTAAAACTCATTTTAAGTAATTTTGTAAATAATAATTATATTAAAAATATAATCTCTTGGACAGAATTTAACTTAGAGAATAGAGAAAATTATTTACCCGTTGAAGATGTTTTCATTGGAAATAATGCTGGGGAATTTCTTAAAAAATCGAACCTCACAAGTTTTAATAAAAATGAAATTAAAACAAACGCTTTACATTTTTATTTAGAACTTCTAAAACAACTGTTACTAAGATTTGATCTCAATAACAATGATTTGAGAAATTTGTCTATAATAACTCCTAAAAGTATCTTGTCGGAATCCGAAGTTTCAATTTCGACTTTGATTGACAGTTTTCCATACTTTGTTGAGGGCGATCCAGAAGATGTAGTAACGCAATGGAAATTGCTTAGATTTTCAAAAAATAATCTTAACGACAAAATGGACACATGCGAATTTTGGGAAAAAGTCAGTTATCTTAAAAATGGGTTAAACGAGTGTTGTTTTAAAAGTTTAAACACTTTTATTTATAACTTGATGTCATTACCACACAGCTCAGCTGCTGCTGAAAGAAAATTTTATGATTTAAGTTTAATTAAAACAAAATTAAGAAACAGACTTAACTTTGACACCATTAATAATATTATGTTGGCCAAAGAGCTTTACAATGGAAAAAGTGGAAGCCATAGCTTTTGGTCGGCAGAAGACTTTTTTTAAATAAGTAGATATTATGTTTGTGTTAGTTTTCGTAGATTTAATTAAATAAGATATACGCAATTTCATATAGACTGATTTAAGAAAATGCTGTGAAAAAATGTGATTTAGAAAAGAAACCTTTATATTTAGTTATTTTTGTTTAGTTATTTATGTTTCTTTCGGGGTGATCACATTGCCCTTAAATTAATTTTGTGAATTATTTTGTACCTTTTTATTTATTTATTTTTGTTATTTTCTTATTAATTATGATAATAAATGAAAAAAAAAAACATATGGCTAAATTTAAATTTCTGTGTATTATGAAGTTTTCATATTTTAATTATTTTGGTCACTTTTTACTGGGTTTGGTCCTTTTTATTTTCAATTTTGGTCACAAATTTTATTTCCGAGCGGCAACCGTGCTTTCACGACACTGAATTGAGAAAATTGCCAATAAAAAATATTCTACACCACTGAACAACGTACAGGAATTGTTGTTGTAATGCCCTGCAAAATATCGTACACTCCACCATGACCGTCCTCATTGTATGCCCAAAGCACACTGATCATATAATCGTTTCTACTTTGGCTGTGTGAGCTAAAAAAAAATATGTATTCCAACCTTACCCATAGAAATCAATACTAAAGAAGTTTTTCAGAGCTTTCAATAAAATAGCTTTCTGTTTTCAAGCTTTAGAGAACAGAATTGATTAAGGTGAGATATAATGCAAAGTACGGAAACCCTATGAGCGCTTTTACTTGAAATAGGTATATGCAAGCCAATGCGACCAGACAGAGATACAAACGTCCTATCTTCCCTGTACTGACAATTTTTGTTGAACAGATTATAGGACATTGCAAACCTCTACGACTGTTTATTAAAAAGATATATTAATAAAAAAAAAAAAAACAAAATTCATGTAGGCAACATGTTTTAATTATAGAATTATAGAATTCTAAAAAAAAGATAAATTTATTTTTTTTTTAAAAGCTATCTATCGGATAGCTGGGGGATAGACATTGTTGGTGCTATAAGAAGAAGTTAGTATTTTGACAGTTTTGTTGTTAGTTTGGACACCTATATAGCCAAACTGACAAGAAAACAGAAAAAGACTTTTATAGATAATACACTCTTTAAGTATCTTCTCTTTTTCTAATCCTTTTTAGTGCGGTCAGTGCTTTGATTATGCTTTAACCAGTATCTTCGAGATCAGTGAACGTTTTGGAACATCAAATATTCATAAAATATTTTAAATATCTGTCAACTGCGTACTTTTTTGCCGAATGTTATTATTAAAGCTACCACATAAGGCATTAAGAAAGCTGTAGAGTGACGTTAATGACATTTCAAAAAGCTGCCTTTATACAAGTCAAACTCTTTTTTAAAGTTAATAGGCCGTATTCATAGACATTTAAAACTACTATGCAGTTAAAAGATAACTTAAACCATTAAATTCCCGACATTTGTTTTAGTTTTTGTCAATGCACTCTTTTGACGTCCAATAATATTGTAATATTTTGCCAAGGGTTCGCAAATACAACTTATTTCTTTTATTCGAACTGAACAACAATTACTTAACAAAAATAAAACACCTTTATTTCACTTCAAATACTTTTATTATAAACAAGCAAAACTCTTAAATCACTATTTTACACTGACGTTTATTCGTTCACTTTCAAAATCAAACTGAGTTTTTCGGACTGGTGGCCGTGTATTTATATCCGAAAAAAAGCTATCTTCAAGGGGTTCTGGAATATGCTGGAATGTGCTTCTTCTCCACAAGTCTCCACAAGTAGCTCTAAAGCTTTCAATCAATTAATTATAGCAGTTCCAATGGTTTATGTATTGGATAACGATACGAGTGGTTTAGATATGGGATAACATAAGTTAATCTTTTGTTCACAGATGGCGCGGAATTCGTTACTAATTTATTCTGTTATAGAAGAATAAAAGATTTCGTTGTTTACATAAATGGGCATATTCACCACATTGCCCCCCTCTTAGGATTCCAATTAAATCCATTACTCCCGTCACCACCGTTATAGGGATGTAAACGGTCACAGCACAAATTTAAAGATGGCTGCCCTTTGTGTAATTACACAGTAAACAAAAACAAATTTTTTGTGATTGTTTGAAATTCAATTTTGTTACTATTGGTTTGGACAACATGCGCAGAACTGAAGAAACAAAGAAGTTTTGGTGACAGTCCTTTTTGTCGAAAGGTGTGCCCACATTGTACTGCTGCATTTTACTTTGAAGCTTTTTACCTGTTCCCTTGGTAGCAGCACAAGTATCACATTTTCTGCACCACTTTTCGACATCCTCTCTTGCATGTAGCCAGTAGAACCGTTTTCGTATCTTTTCCAGCGTTTTGTTGACTACCAAGTGACCTCCAGATGCTCCATCATGCATGTCTCGAAGAACATCATTAACCTTTGACCTAGGCACGATTAACTGCATCACATAAGACTTGCCGTCCGCAGACTCCCATTTACGCCTTAATACTCCTTCTTGAACATGAAGAGAGTCCCACTGTGCCCAATATGCTTTGAGAGCTGGACTTCTCGCCCCAATCTGGTTTTTCTTCGTGCTCCTTCCATGCAATAATGGGCTCTATATCTGTATCTTCTTGTTGGGCAGTCCTCAGTTCTTCATTGTTCCAACCGTAAATGGGATCGGCTCTTATTCACTGGATGGCAACGTTTTCCTTTACTTCTTGACGCGAGCAATGCTTACAGTCCTGTTTACACGGTCGCCGAGACAATGCATCTGCGTTTGAGTGCAGCTTTCCTTTCCGATGTTGAATTTGGTAGTCGTATGTCTGAAGTCTCTCGATCCACCTAGCTTCTTGACCTTTGGGATTTTCGAAGTTCAGAAGCCAATTAAGCGCACAATGATCTGTTCGAAGGAGGAACTTCTGCCCATAGATGTACTTATGGAAGTGCTTTGTTGCCAAAATCAAAGCTAGAAGTTCCCTTCTGGTCACGCAATAATTGTGCTCTGGCCTCGAGAGTACTTTACTGTAGTAGGCGACGACTTTTTCTTCTCCGTCATGGACTTGCGACAGTACAGCTCCAATTCCAACGTTACTGGCTTCGGCGTCGATCATAAAAGGTTTTCCAGAAGTCGGATAGGTCAGCACAGGAGCATTACACAAACGTAAATTGAGTTCCTGAAAACTTTTCTCGCACTCACCTGACCATTTGAACGGCTTCCCTTTTTCAGTAAGTTGATACAAACTCTTAGCGATTCCAGCAAATTTCTCTGGATTTAATTTTAAGCGTGCTTCTCGAACTCTTTGAAATACAGCCTTAAGGTTCTCACAATGCTCATCAAAGGTTTTTCCATAAAAGATGACATCGTCCAAATATACAAGGCACACTTCATCAGATGTGGCTGGAGCGTTGCACAGTCCGAATGGCATAACTTTAAACTGCCGCAGACCATTCCCGGTGGAGAAAGCTGTCTTCTCACGATCTTCTGGATGAATTTCTACCTGCCAGTAGCCACTCTTTAAATCCAACATAGAAAACCATTGAGCTCCTTCCATTGCATCCAAAGTATCGCAGATTCTGGGCAAAGGGTATCGGTCTTTCTTTGTCACATCGTTCAGCCTACGGTACTCCACATAAAACCGGGTGCTTCCATCCCTCTTTTTGACAAGAACTACTGGTGATGCCCAAGGGCTTTTGGAATTTTCGATTAGCCCATCTTTCTTCATTGTCGATATCATCTCTTCAACTTCGGCTTGTTTGGCTAATGGGAGATGTCTTTCTGGTTGTCGAATCGGTCTTGCGTCACCTGTGTCGATTCGATGCTGTACCAGTTGTGTTCGACCATACAGCCTACTCGGTGAAGAAAATATATCAGCGTACTCATGAAAAAGGCTTCCAGAAACACTAAGTTGATGCTGCCTTAGCCAATCTAAGGCTTCAGAATTTTGGCTTTCATGGAGCTGAATTTTTCGGGGTCCATAGATTTGTCTGTGTTCATTTCTGTGATCTTGGTTATTGCGGACACAGATTCGCATTTTCCAACTATTTCTCCTCTCCTGAGCTTGACTTCGTACGGTTTGATATTCAGTATCCGTACGGGTACCATGTTGTTCTTTGGTTTCACAAGAGTCTTCCATAAAATGGTGTTTTGGGAAGATTGCTCAGACTCTGGTTCCACCATTAGGTATCGATGGCTACCTAAATCGCCCCTTATTTTTGTTCCGAAGAGGGAGGCAAGCAAAGTCTTCTTTGATGACAGTTCTTAGAGTTGATGAGTTTTCGTTGCCATAAACCATAGTAATGTCTACATTTTCGTACTTCAACACTTGCTTACCGATATCCAGATTCAATCCATGCTCTTTCATAAAGTCGATTCCAATTATGCACTCATCACATATATCTGCTACCAAAAATAGATGTGAAAACTCTAGTTCTGCCAAGCGGATCTAAGACGAACTTCTCCATACGCTCTTGCTGCCTCACCTGTTGCAGTTTTCAGATGGTAGCTATTTGGCTTATGTAGCCATGTTATCTTGACCAAGTCTCTTCGTACAATGGAGGTTGTGCACCGGTGTCAATTGTAGCCACAATTTTCTTGCCAATTAATGTTGCGTCCACTGTCAGACTTTTATTGTTTCGTTTAGTCTGTGAAACTTGGATGGTGTTTCTGGGGCCATCGATACCAGAAACCAGCTCCTGCCCCTCGAAGTTGGTTCTTACTCGTTTCCCGGCTGGGAAACAGGGCGAGTAATTTTTTTGCTTCCACAATGTTGACAGTTGATACTTCTTGGTGGCAATCTGCACTGGCGCTGGAGATGTGCGGTTTTGTTGCAATTCCAGCATCGAGCAGGTCCTTCTCGCTGCCTTCTTTGGAATTCAGCTCCCTGGCAAGAGCATTCCTCAACTTCGAGTTCTCTTACCCGATGAGCACTTAAAGAAGCCTGTGCCGATGCTTTCATAGTGAGCGCGAAGGCTAATGCTTCAGAAAGCGTGCGTTTTCCAACAGTTCGAATTGCTTGCTGGAGATTGAGGTCAGACACTGTACGGACAAAATCTTGGGTTGCCAGCTGCTTGGAAATTTCATCTCCTGCAGTCGGGTATGCTAGGTGCGCCAACCGTTTAATGTCTGCTTGGAGTTGTTGCAGACTTTCATCTCTTTTCTGGACTCTGGTATTGAGTTGGACGCGGAAGACTTCTTGCATATGGCCATCAACAAAACGTTTATCAATGGCCTGGATAAGAGCACTGAAGTTGCCGTTCTTGTCTGCTGGTATGGTTTGCAATAATTCAGCAGCAGAACCTCTAAGGGCAATAAACTTGTCTTCGTCATCCCAGCCGTTTGTTGCTGCAGCTGCCTTAAATGGCTTCTTGTTAATCGACCAAGAAGTTTGTCCATCAAAAGTTGGTGGATGCATTTCTTTTCTCCTTGGAAAATCAGCATTACCTTCTCGAACCTTCATTTTTCTAACTCATCGGTAATGCTCTGAATTTTATCTTCGACCTTCTCGAATATTGCTTCCACTGACGAAAATTGTTTTTCAACACGATCGTCAAGGGCAACAAACCTGTTCTCAAAAACATCTAGTTTACCTTCGAGGACGTGTTTCTGTTCTTCAAATCGTTCGAGAAGATTTTTTTCTGTTTTTTCCAGGAGATTCTTTTGCTCGGTGCGTTGTTCTTTAAACTGGGCTAGCAGCTGAGCCATCATATTGGTCATGTCTTAGGTTGGATTTGCCTGCTCTTCCGGCATTTCAATTTCAAATAGAAACGCGTCTGGATTTTCATCGTGCAGCCTTAAATTTTCCTGCAGACGAATAATGAGGTAATTTTTTCGTTCCAGCAGTAGGAAGACCTCGTCTGTTTTGTTCTGCTTTAAGTTCAACAAAATTCAATGCATTAACAACTTTACCCATTTTTTTCTATTTTTGATCTTATATTTTTGTATGTCACTTTTCACAAGCACCTTTCTTATTTCTTCACTAATCCACACACTTAAACAATTTTTCACAATCAATTATCCGAATGCACAGATTAAATAAGTTTTATTCCACTTTTTCTGACACCAATGTAATATTTTGCCAAGGGTTCGCAAATAAAACTTGTTTCTTTTATTCAAACTGAACAACAATTACTTTACAAAAATAAAACACCTTTATTTCACTTCAAATACTTTGCTTCTAATACTTTTATTATAAACAAGCACAACTCTTAAATCACTATTTTACACCGACGTTTATTCGTTCTTTTTCGAAATCAAACTGAGGTTTTCGGACTGGTGGCCGTGTATTTGTATCCGAAAAAAGCTACTAGAATCTTCGAGGGGTTCTGGAATATGCTGGAATGTGCTTCTCCTCCAAAAGTCTCCACAAGTAGCTCAAAACCTTTCGACCAATTAATTATAGCAGTTCCAATGTTTTATGTATTGGATAACGAGTGGTTTAGATATGGGATAACATTAGTTAATCTTTTGTTCACAGATGGCACGGAACTCATTACTAATTTATTCTGTTATAGAAGAATAAAAGATGTCGTTGTTTGCATAAAGGGGCATATTCACCACAATAGAATAAACTTCTATTTTAATAAATACATAAATCGAATTTGAATAACTTATTATAATTGATCTTAATTAAACTGTTCTTAAGTTAAACATGAGTATAGCGAAACCACTATGAAAACTCCCTAATAATAATTTGTATAACAAGAATTTCCTTTGAAAAATGTTAACATTTTTTGTATTGCTTTAGATCCTGCTTCAGCTACTTTAAATTATAATATGTTATTATAACACAGCTATGAGCTAACTTAAAAAAAAAAACGTATATTTTATTTATTTTAATGTGAAAACACTTTTCATCTACCCCTATTACCGTTGACGTTGATTAAATCGAGTCGATAAAAGTGGATTTTTATCATTTAAGAATATTTGACAGTCAAAGTTCCATTCATAAAAAAATGGTGTGGTAAACGTTTATACAATATTGGTGAAAGCATTGCTTTCAATATCAATATTTAGATATGGAAACAATTGGGGAAAGATGAAACCTATATTACAATACTCGAAATAGTTTTAACTTCGCTTCCATTTTGCAATCCGGATTTGAATCTAAGAGAAATGCTATACAAGAATAATAATTTAAGTTCCACTTTGAGACGGTAAAAATGTCGTTGAGGACCACAACCAAAGGCTGACCAGGCTTAAAGTTTGCAAATAAAAAAAAAATTGTTTCACCAAATTCAAATACCCAAAGGAGATGACCCATTTTTGTCTGAAGCCTGAGCCACGTGCGTACATAGATGAAATAGGAACAAAATGAAATCTGGTATTGAGTTCTATACGAATGATCAATATTTTTAAAATCGGTGTTGGATATTTCAAGATATTGGAGCTTGAAGTTGGCGATTCAAAAGTCATAAAATTAATTTGTTTTCGAAACAAATGTTCATAGCTTCTAAAGTATAGTAGCAAGAAAAATGATTTAAGTACCAAATTAGAGATCACAAAAATACCTTTCGAACGATACCTATATCTCTTTTCTACTTTCAGCATATTTTGACATATACAGTTCATACTTTTTTTGAAATAATTTCGTTGCAGGTGCTTTCTACGGCTGATATGATGACATGTATTTTTTTTTGTACCACTACAATCTTTATTGATTACCTTTTGTTTGATGTACATTTAAATCTAACTTCTTATAAATATCTATAAGGTGGTTGATAATTTATGATAATCCTCTTTAAAATTCGTTTGTAGTACCTATTCGTATAAGTAAAAATATTAACTTACCCGCTTCCATATCTTTTATACAGAACAGACCACGCCCATGAATAAGGGATCGAAAGACACCAACATTATGCTTGCACGTCTCTTTTAATGTTCTGTACTTCATGGCCATTGGTAAATTTGCAGTACATCTTCTGAAAAAAAAAAACACAAGACAAATTTCATAAAAACTGAGAAGGTCCATATACCTACTATTAGTTGCAAGAATAAATAATATAGCATTCAGAAATGGATTACTGGCGCAAATGCATGATTCGCGCGGCAGAGACGTTGCATTAACACGGTGGCAAAGACAGTGATTAGAGTTAGAGTTTTTTTTTTATTGTTTTTTGTGTGTATTACTTATTGTATATGGCGGTTGGTCTTTTATTTGTGTTTTTGATTGCGGTGTCATACAAGGTGTTTGTTTTGAATTTTAGTTTGTCGTTTCTCGTTTAATATAATATCTGTTGTAAATTTTCAAGCTTTGTAAAATTCATATTCCCCTATTAGTATAAGAGCCCACAGCAGATTTGGCGTACGAAAGTGAACTTTGAAATATTGAATACGTACAAAGTGAAATTGAATATTTATACAAATTTTCATCAATGTACCATTCTTTTCAAGGAATTTTTTAATAGTTTACCAGTTTTACTGAAAAACAGTCATCTCTGGATAAAATTAACTATAATTTTTGTAGGATTATTGTATCACCTTAATTTTGATGTCATTAGATTCAGAATTGAAAAATACCCTAAAATCATGTATCAAATGTCCAAATTGCATCAATATAATTTGTTAATTTCTATAAGTCATACCTCCCACTTCCCCATCCAAAAAACACCCGTGGGATACAGATATTTGTATGGATTCTTTTGATTCTTTATTCTTATGGTTAATCCGACATTCCCACCAAGTTTCAAATATGTAAAAATTTTTTTCCGCATGTTTGTCCTATTTTAACTGGTTGCTGAAATGATAGTTTACCCGGATTTGTCTTATTTTTATGAAAAAGCTGGTTCATTTACTTTTTAATATCTTAAAAAGTAAAAGTCTAGAACCATCCGGTTTTCAGTTTTTGGCTACAAATTGATAAGGGCATTGAATTTTGGAAACAAAAATTAGTACTTAATTACGTGAAATTTTGCGAAAAAAATATTTCTTAGCATTTTTTTAATTTGTTTGTTCAACATTTTGAGTTCAAACATTTATATTTCAAAAACCATTCATTGAAGGAACTTTATTTAAAAAGGAAATGAAAGAAGGGACTTCTGGCCTTTCGAGAAAAAACAACAAGGCATTTTACATGTAACCGTTGTTTTTTTAATAATTTTTTTTCTGTTTTAAGAAATTTTTTTTAGAAAATTGCCCCTCCCACCTAACAGCCGCCACCAGGGACTGCAAGACTTGCATTTCTTTTATCAGCCTTAATACATCTTTCGACTAATATAATTTTTTTTTTGGTTCATTTTTGTACGACATATCTGTGGTGGGCTCTTGGTCTATATTGTATCCAAGTATTTTCCTCTTTTATTTTTAATTTTTTTCGAAATTAGTGAAAGAGTGGTTGTTAAGCATAAGATGTTAATCTTAAAAAAATACAACTATTCAATATGCTTTCGTACTACAAACAGTATCCAACAAATTCTAAACATAAAATCTAAATAAAAACAGACAACAAAAAAAAAAAAAAACAGGCGTATAAAATGATTTGCAACGACTGCGATATGTTTTATCTTGATCTTAATCTTATCTTAATTTTATCTTTATCTTATCTTAATCTTAACTATTATATAAAGACGAAATAATTTGTTTGATCCTTGGCGCATAACTCATAAGCTAATTGACTGATTTATGTGAAACAAATTTTATAATATTCTTTATGTCGATGAGATGGTTTTACGCTATTTTTTATTTCTCAATTTGTTTAAATTTTCAGAATATTATTGTTTTTTAATTTTTTGTCACATTTTTTCTACGAGTTTATCCCAAATAATCACTCATACTCTCAAAACGGTTTCATATTTTAAAAAACTAAGAATTTTTTGATAAACTCTAACATTTTTAAAAAAATTTTAAGATCTTTATCTTTTCTTAATTATACAATCCAGCTGAGAACTAAATATATAAACTTTTGAAAGTTATCGATTATTCCAAATTATTTCTATCCAGGAATGGTATTCAAGAGCAAATAACGGTTATTTGCTTGCTTTTTTTGTTATTTTTGTTTTGTTCTCTTTTTCCGCAAACTGAATTCATGCCTGCTAATTCTCACTGAACACAATGGTGTATGTAGTTGTAGAAAGGTACACAAATAGTATATAGCGCCACAATGTAAAACTGCAATTATTGTAGCAAGAAAGGCAAAGAAGTGTGTATGTGTGTGTGTTAACTATGTAGGTATATTATGTGGAAAGAAAAGAGTCACATCCCAGCGGGAAAAATTCAAAAATTCATTGACGAAAAATCAGCTTTTTCCTTGAGGAATGGCAGCTACACCGTCCACTTTTCAGCTGATTCCTTTGATGAAATTAACATGGGCATGTCCTAGGCGGGAAGCACATGCTGAAAATCCGATGCAAATTCGCCAACGAAATCACTACTTCGTTAGAAGTTGTTTATTCACCGACCCAGATGATGAAAAACATGGTGGTTGCATAATCTATGAATTCACTGCATAAATGTATGTGGTTTATTCATCAGTTCAATATTTTCGATGAAAATGGTAATGAAAATTCAATTATCAAATCACAAGATACAGAAGTAGGTAGTTGTTTATTCAGCAATTAGTTATTTCAATATGAAAAATGTGAAGAAAATTAAATAAATAGTAAATTCATTAACTCTGTTGTGTAGTGAATTATTTGTGATTGGTTAATAAAAATATAGAATTAAAACTTTAAATTAAAGTTAAATCACTAGGTCAGTGATTGTTGGTTAATCACCACTTCATATGCGAAGTGGTGATTAACCAAAAAACTGAAATACTTTGAGAAAATCTGAGATTGCCTCTTTTTAATGGAAATTCATAAGTCCTCTTATAATATTTACTGTCAGTAGACAATGTCAACACAGAGAACACAAAAAAAATCAACATCTATCAAAACACACAATGGCGGTGCACACTTTACAAAGCATATGAGTGGACATAGACGATGAACTGATGAACTTCTACATGACTTTTCAACAGTTTTTTCATCTTATAATTTTCCATATCAAAAGCAATTTTTAGTTTAACGGCAGTTAGGGTTGTTTTCTAACACAAAGCAGAAAATGGGTTCAAATCTATGAACTGCGGAAACCTCGCATGACTCTTCACTCACTAAATCACTGCATGACGTTCCCCTTTATTATTTGGCTAGTGAATTGATTGAAGAATTCAGCTATAAAATTCATTGGGGACGATATTTCCCACTGGGATTATATGATCAAATTGTTAGTGTATTGTGTAGGTATCTCTCATCATCGGTAATCGACACCGCGGCATTTGGTTCGAGTGAAAAGCGTATAACTTGACTTCTAATGGTCGGATCTTGAAGATTGAGACGGGAAAATCAGGTTACAGTCGTGTGTATTAAAATAAAGAGGTACAATTAATATTAAAGCAATTGAATGGTGTTTGGCGAATATTTTAAAAGGGAAAATGTTATGAATAAACTTAAATAAATTCACTCTTAAAAACGCTTAATGTATTACAAAATGGCTACACTGCCAAGGCATTGTGTATTCGGAAGCTTTATGAAATAAAAAAAATACATAGGTAGGTAGAAAGTTATATAAATATCAACAAACTCCTTTAATATTCACAAATTATGTACTTCTATTAAACAAAATATTATTTTTTTTAAAGTTTGCGAAGCAACGCGAGTACGGGTATTGGATAAACAGGGAGACCATTTGAGGTTAGATACAAAGAACATCTACCAAAAATTTACATAAAAAAAAAAAACACAATCTAACTATGCAATACATCTTATGCATAACAACCACTCTTTCACTAATTTCGAATCAAATTAAAAACTTACACTACTGCAAAAAATGAAAATACATGGATACAGTAGAGGAATATGAAATTTAAAAAGCTTCAAAAATTACAACAGATATTATACTAAACGACAAACTAAAATTAAAAAAAAAACACCTTGTATGAAACCGCAATCAAAAATACACAAATAATAGACTAACCTACATAAATACAATAAGTAATACACACAGAAAAAACAATAAAAAAAACTCTAATTGTAATCAATGTCTTTGCCACCGCGTTAATGCAGATCATCCTAGATAGCCATTCCAATTTTTAAAAACTCAAATTTTTGCAATAAAACTTTTTGTGACTAGATAGTTATTTACAAATTAAAAAAAATTTACCAGTTAGCCATTTTATTTTTTGAAAACTGTAGTATTATAGACTTTTTTATACTCATTCGATCAGAAAACGTTTGTGACTGCTATTACGAGTTTTCGGAAAATAGACTGTCACAAATAAACTAGGCTGTCAAAAATTATTTCTTTGCTAAATTCCAATTTTCAATGGAATGAGTATAAACTTAAACCAGCCACTACGATTTTTTGGACAATAGGCTGTCAGAAACATACTATGTAGCCACAAACAATTTTATTGGTAAATTCGAAATTTGTAAAAAAATTGAATGCAGTAAAACATTATGCAAGCTCTAGCCGTAATAGTGTAGTTGAAAAATGGTAGTAATAGACGTTTTTTTGTTAATAAATTCAAAATTCAAACTCCGTTTCCCATCTTTGAAGTAGAAACAACCCTATTTTATTTTTAAAACTAATCGTTTATACTTAATTATCATTGCAGCATGTTGCTCCCTCAAAGCATAATAACTTATCTCAGCATCATGAATTAGGTACACGGTACACATACACCAGCACTAACCTATGTATGCATAGGTCCGCCCATAACAATAATCAAAATGAAAGTGTGGTGAATTGAAATCAGTTTTTCTAATTTTTCTCGAAAAAATACTTTGTCACAAACGATTTTATTGATATATTCAGAAGTCACAAACGATTTCTGATCGAATGAGTATAAAAAAGTCTATACTACTACAGTTTTCAACAAAAAAAAAATGGCTACCTGGTATTTTTTTTTAAATTTGTTAATAACTAAATAACTAGCGAGTCACAAAACTTTTTATTACTGTCACAAGCAGTCAGAAACGAATCAAAAACGATTGGCATAAAAAAAGTTGAAAATTTGAGTTTTTAAAAATTGGAATGGCTATGTGGGATCTCAAAAAAACTGGTTTCCTTTTTTGTTTAGATAGTATAGAAAAGATTTATGAAATAGATTGGTAGAAAATACAATTATGTAACACATGATCATCAATATCCGCGACAAGTGCCTTTATGTAAGTAATGTACATAACATATACACATAGGAAAGTTTTGGGATATTGGGGTTTTTGGAAATTAGTTTTAAAAAGGATACCTGCCTCCTTTTAATTATATGTGGGGAATTTTTAAACAAATAAATTTAAATCGCAAGATATATTCAATATAATTCCAACGTCAATGTAAATATGCTCCAATGGTGGTTTGAAAATGAAAACAATTTCAAAGGCATTTTCAAGGGCATTTAATTATCAGCTGTATTCCTGCAACATCAGCAGCATCGGAACGAGCTTTTTAGCAATTTGGAAATATAATTATTCAAAAAAGAACCAAATTGAACCAAGAAACGGTCAATAACCTAATGGTGGCGAATTCCAATTTGAAGTTAAATCCCATTTCTCTAAATGACAACATTAGATAATAATAATTTATAAGATATTCTTGATTTATTTTTTCTTTTATTTCTTTTTTTTTTATAAAAAACTTCATTTCATGTTTTATTTAATTTCAATTGTGGTCAATCACATAATGCAATACAAATATCTCAGTGATGCTCTATTCAAATGGCATCGCAAAAACCAACCACCATCCACACAAAATAGTTTACCCATCACCATCGGCCACCAATCAACCAACCCTGAATACACTTCTACGCCATGCAATGTTCATGAGTCAAGTACGTTTGATCATATTGATCGTGAACAAGGCGCTTGACTCGTTTGTATTCGAACGCATTTTAACTCGGTCGCACCCTATACTCGTTTGTGCTCGTTTGATTTGTGTGCCGACTGCCGACTTACGAGTCATCATACTTACTTACTTAGATCCTTGACCCCTCCAAGGGGCACAGGGCGTCAACTATCGCTACACGCCATCTCGTTCGGTTTCTGGAAATGTATTTTAGCACTCCCCAACTTTTACCGAGCTTTTGTGATTCCTTGTCGACTGTTCTGCGCCAAGATTTTCTCTGGCCTCCAGGTCTTCTGCCATCTTGGATGAGTGGATTCCACTCCATTGTGTGTCTTGCAATAGAGTCTGCACCAGGACGTAGGGTGTGACCAATCCACTGCCACTTTCTTTTCCAAATAACGATGTCAATAGGACTTTGGCCCGTTCTCCGAAGGAGTTCTTGGTTGGAGATGGTGTTCGGCTAAAAAATTCTTAAGATGTTTCGGAGACATCTATTTTCGAAAGTTTGTAGCTTCCTTGTGACAGAGGCGGTCACTTTCCATGTACTACACCCATATAGTAGTACTGACTCTCCGTTCGAGCGGAACAGTCGCAGCTTGGTCTTCGTACTGTAGACGTTGCTCCTCCAAACTTTAGACAGCATGCCGAAAGCATCCGTACCACCGCCGTCTTTTGAGACAACACTACCGAGGTACAGGAAGTTGTCCACCGCTTCAACCTGCAGTCCCGCAACGATAACTTGAGAAGAAGTTTCAGAAATGTTGAGGATTTTTGTTTTCCCGGCGTTGATCCTCAAACCGACTTTGTTTGCCTCGCATTTCAGATAACTCACCATATGATGAAGATCCATAATGTTGTGCGAGAGCAAACAAATATCGTCAGCGTAATCAAGATGTTGCAGGAACGAAAACATCGTCCATCATATTCCACGTGCTTGCTCTCCTAGAGCTGCGTGAAGGACATCCTCTATAACCACCAGGAAAAGTAGTGGAGATAGCAAACATCCTTGACGAACTCCGCTATGGATATCGAAGTCCTCTGATACCTTTCCGTTGTGAAAGACTTGACACAATGCACCCTCGTAGGTAGCCTTTATAATGGCGATAATCTTCTCGGGTACTCCTCTCCTGCGTAAAGCTGACCAAATGAAATCTCGATTCAAACTATCGAAAGCCTTTTCGAAGTCGATGAAGAGCAAATGAAAAGGGGAGCGGAACTCCACGCATTGTTCTATTATGATCCTCAAGGTGTTGATGTGATCAATGCAGGATGAGCCTGCACGAAATCCCGCTTGCTCTTTGTCGAGAGTAGAATCGAGATGTTCTTTGATTCGTTCCAAGATTATTTTCGCCATTATCTTTTTTGGAGGACACAGATCCCT
Organism: Melangyna quadrimaculata; assembly: GCA_949320155.1. Taxonomy (NCBI): domain Eukaryota; kingdom Metazoa; phylum Arthropoda; class Insecta; order Diptera; family Syrphidae; genus Melangyna; species Melangyna quadrimaculata. The sequence goes on along the minus strand of OX439483.1, from coordinate 308,548,827 downwards.
CTCCAGTTTTCGCAATCCGTAAGATTTCCCTTTTTTGGTAGGTTGACGATCATCCCTTTTTTCCATTCAATGGGGAAACTTTCGTTCTCCCATGCCTGTGCTATTAAGGGATGTAGCAACTTCACTGATGTTTGTGGATCTGCTTGGTAGAGCTCAGCGGGAATGCCATCCAAACCTGTTGTTCTTGAGGGATTTGATTGCTGATGTTATCTCGGCTAAACTGGGAGGGCAGGTGCGAATACGGGAACTAGTTTCTGTGAATAGCTCATTTGGGTTTGGGGCTGGAACACATCCGCTATCGCCTATGTGGTTGAGCACGCTAGCAAAATGTTCCTTCCATCTCCTGAGCTGATCCGCATCCGTAACTAGCAGGGTGCCGTCTACATCCTTGACGAGGTGTTGTTTTCGGGAGATGTTGTTCCCACACGGTACCACTGTCGCACCTAGATGCTGCTTCCTCTGCCTGTTCTGCGAGGAAATTTATGCGCCTCCTTTTGTCACGTCTGACACTACGCTGCACTTCTTTCCTTTTTCTACGGTACTGAGACTCGATGTTAAATCTCTCACCTACTGGGGCAGCCCCAAGTTGGGATCTAATCGTGTTTCTTTCTTCAATCTTACTCCATGTATCTGCAGAAAGCCATGTGCTTTGGCTTCTCGGTCTTATACCCACAGACTCAGCCGCGGTAGTTGCAAAGGCCTTTTTCACATTGCTCCAGTGTTGGTCTGCATTTAGTGGCGTGGCAATGCTGATTACTTCTGCTTCTGCGGGGAGGCGGTCCTTATATCTTTCGCGCACTGTAGGATCCCGCGTAATCTGTCGGTATTGTACCTGGGTGTATGCAGGAAGTTTTGCCGATTTCCATGTACTGAAGCAATTCGAAGTCGAACGTAGGCAAGCATAAGATGGTTATCGCGAGCTAACCCTACATCAGCACCGCGCCTGTTTCGGACGTCGAGAAAACAATTTTTAAAGCGCTTGCTAATAGCAAAGTGATCGATTAAGTTCGCTGTACATTGGCGATCTGTGGATAACCAACTTATTTTGTGCGAGATCCTATGCTCGAACAGAGTACTTCCAATGACTAGCTGATTTGCGTTACAGAAATAAACAAACCGCTCTCCATTGTCGTTCCGTTCCCCGATACGGTGGTTACCCAGAACGTGCTTCAGCTCTGTGTTGTCCTGACCGACCTTATCGTTAAGATCTCCCATTACGATAGTGATGTCTCCATTCGGCGAGCTTCTGAAAACCGCGCTAAGTTGGCTGTAAAATTCGTCCTTCTCGGCGTCCGACGATTCCTCAGTTGGGTCATAGCACTGAATGATGGTGAGTGATTTTTCTTTATTTACTCTGGAACCTGGCTGTCAATACCCTCTCGTTGATGGGTTTCCAAGTTATAAGACTTTGCCGCGCCTTTGGAGTCAACATTAAACCTACGCCGGAACATCGGGAGCTTCAAACTGGTTTTCCAGAGTAAATAAAGAAAGTGCTTTTCGAAGGTGAATCCACCTGCCCTGCGCTCAACCATCTCACTTCACTCAGACCCAAGATTTCTAGATGGTACCGTAGGAATTCTTTCTCAAGTTGGAGGAATCTGGCGTTGTTAGGGCCTTCTTCGCAGTTATCGAGAAGAGTTTTAACATTTCAGAATCCAATCTTTGTCCTTGTTCGATAGCCAAAAGTCGTCATCGTTAGATCATTCCTTATCCGGGGCTGTAGTTGCCGATTCGAAGCGGTTGATTTCTTTACATGTGGTAGGTTGCCAACCCGTCACACGACCCCCAGACCCGGAGGGCCGGATCCGTGTGTAGCCTTAGGACAGCAGGCCGGATAATCCGATACTAGAAGCCCACTGCGGGAATATTAGTGCTGCCGTTGACCCTTGAAGGGTTCATCCGCCACAAACTCTTTCTCACCACCCTGGCTAGTACTGAAAATCCTTACTGACCTCGTTTCTGAATACTCCAGAGTAGCTCACGTAAGGTCTCTGCCATTCATACTGTTGGTGAAACCGTTGATTCTGATGAATTCATCCGCCGCACACCATCTTTCTAATGGGCTCGTCTAAGACTTCAGCCGACTTATACAGTCAGTCATTTCCGACAGAGTATTTATAGTGTTGCTATTTTTGTCTCTTGTTCAACACTCGCACTTATTTGTTTGGCAAGTCAAGTCCGGATGGACGAGACCAGTGACCGATGGTTACCACTTGGAGCTAAAATAAGCACAATTGATGTGTCGTATTCGTTACATCACTGGACATCGCCGTGTTGATGCCACTCAGTGACTACCCGCGTCCTACAACATCCAACCATCTAACATCAAATTTACTTTCTGACCTACAAAATAAGAAATCATCAGAACAAGAAATTTGACGCACTTCTCAACTCAACAGATTTCCCAAACAAAAGTATGCATTTTAAAATTTTACAAAAATATCGTTCTTAATTAGGCTGCCACCACTGTACGTAGGTAGGTTTATTGGAAAACCCTAAAATACTTATTTTGAGACGTCGCGTCGTTAGTCTTACTTTTGAATGTATGAAAAATAAAGAAAAGGAGCACATAGGTATTTCATTTCCGAATCCGGGGAATTGGCTCCGATGTTTAAATTTTTTTAGTGAAGAAAATTAAATTTAGAAATAAGTTTGCAATGTAAAAATTGCTCTCAACCGACAAATTTATTAAATTTCGAATACCTACCTTCCAAAGTTATAAAAAAATGGGCACAACTTGCGCACAAACTTGCTCTCGTAGCTAACAACTTTAACGTAGATTGAAGTTGACAGTACATGTATATTATGTACTGATTCCATAACATTATGATATCATTAAAAAAAAAGTTCGTCAGCGGAGAACGAAATTGTTCCAAGTCCATTTTTTTCAAAAATGAGTTAATGATGCAGTTTATATAATTTGAGGGTGCTCTTCCTGAATTTGAAAACCTTCTTGGCCTAACTCTTTCGGTTTGGTAGGTAATTCATAGCCAGTTTGTTCCAGAGCCAAATTTTTCAACTTAAATTCATTCCAAATTGTTCGAACAGGCATTTTTGTATAAATAGAACAATTGTTCATACATTTTCCACTTTCTAAAATAAAATTTTTAAAATAGTCTTAGTCCACTTCTTAATACCACTTAGACTAATTCGTAATTACATATAATATGCAAAATACTAGTGACACTTTGATCTAAACGACAGAGTATACTCATTTGGTTTATATCAAAGGGGATTAATAAGGAAATTTCAAACGGGAAGAATACGTTGGCATTAGGTTGCGTTGGATATAGGATATGACTAAGGTGACCACCTGTACTGAAATGACCGGTACAGTACCGAAAATTAACGCTGCGTACCGTGTACCAAAGAAAAGCCTCGGTACACGCAAATATACCGAAATCAAATTCGTGTACCGAAATTTATGAATAAATTGAGATAAAATCTGAATAGTTAAGGCACATCGTTTAATATTTGCAACTTTATTCATCAACATCATCAACATAACTTTAGTGTTTGCATTCTCATCATTACTCTTGTATATGATTTGTTTTATTTTTAACTGCATTCAAACCATTGTTTTTTCTAATCAGTTCTTCCGGTGTTCGCTACTGGTTTTGTTTGTTTGTTAAAAAAATAAACTAGATCCAAAAAAAAAAAATTCCAAGAAAGCGCGGAATAAATCTGTTCAATGGAAATTTAAGAGAAAAATACAATTTTATCAAGAAACCCTTTTCGAAAATATGTTACTGTGGAAAAGATTCAATCATGGGAAGAAAACAACGTTGTTTAGTTTTATATTTTAGTCTTATGACTTTTTTATTAAACTGTTTAAAAACAAATGATACAATATTGCATAAGCATAAAATCTTTTGGTTTGGCACTAAGCCGTCTACCAGATTAACATTTTTGTATTAATTAACATATTTCCAGATAATTTTAGTTAAATTTAAAAGAAAAAAATATTAAGTTAAAGTTAAAGTGAAAATTTAAAAAATTAATTTTTTTTTAATAATTTTAAAAATCCCCATCTATGATTCTTTTCCTATAATTTAGAGCACTTGTAGAGTATCTATATAGACTATCCCAGCCACAGTCACCATTCAAAGCCGCCATCAGATCCTCCTTTTGAAGTGTACTCACTCCAAAATACATCCTTCGAATTTCATTTAGAATAGGGCACACTGCAACAAAGTGATATACATCCTCTCTCTCTTCACGGTTACAAAGATCACACAATATTGGAAGGTCCGGACGATGTGGCACGTAGTTCAAATTGATTAATTCGCCTCTTAACATGAAAAAAATTCTTATCATCTCCGTTTTGTTCCCATCCAGAAAGTAAGTGTTGTTATTTAGATTGTGATTGACCTTACTATAATACATCCTGTGTAGTGACGATTTTGCTTCATTTGAATATTTGTTATATAAAAAAGACCCTGATTTTTCTACGATTTCTTGAAATTTTCTTCTGAGAGTAGTAGCACCTTCACTAGGGTAGACACATCCGCTGCAACTAGCTAGTTCTTGCCATTCTTTGACGCAGTACGCGGTTTTTTCTAGCATATGCTTCAAAACAATTTTCGGCAGACGTTCTTCCATTTCGATGACTTTTACTATATAGCCAAAATGTATCTTAAGCGTTTCCAAGAAAAGAGGTGGACACCCTGTTTCTAGATGGATCATATAGTTAGGGGTATAGGTAACCTAAAGATGCGTTTTATGCAGTAACGTTGGAACTTTTCTACGGATTCAAAGTTACCATATCCCCATACTTGTGCCGCATATAAAAGAATAGTCTGGGCTGTCGCTCGGATAATTTTTTGTTTCGAGCTATGTGTTAGAAATTTACTATTTATGCATGTACTCCATACTCGTTTTGCTTCTGCAAATTTTATTTTTAGATGCTTTTCCACATTGAGATTCGACGTTATTTCAAAACCAAGATACTTGTATTCTCTAATAACTTCAATGTCCTCCGTTTGTTACGTCCACTGTTCGTTTCTTGAGAATCTCCCACCTCCGTTTCTAAATACAAGGATTTTCGTCTTTTCTAGATTTACAGTTAAATTCCAAGTTTTGCAAAACTTTTCTAGTCTGTTGATTTTAAGCTGCATACTATTAACTGTATCAGAAAGAAAAACAATATCGTCAGCATACATAAGGCCCGGTATTGTAACTCCATCGGTTTCCATACCTCCTCCAATATCGTCTGTTATGTCATTAATATACAAGATGAATAACAGCGTGCTCAAAATGCAGCCCTGTTTCACACCCATCGTCGTTGCAAATTCTTCAGACAAACATTTTCCATCCCATACGGCAGCAATATTATTCTCATACAGAGCACTTATGACGTTTACTATTTTACTGCTTATACCAATCCTATATAGCTTGTAAAAGAGTGCTTCACGTGGAATAGAATCGAACGCTGGTTGAAATCTACGAATAGCCCGTAAAGTTTTTTCTGTTTTTGCTTGTATATTTGAGCAATATTTAACAAGGTGAAAATTGTATCTATGGTTGAATAGTTTTCTCTGAAGCCTGCTTGGAATTCATGCAAAATGCTCTTATTTTTAATCCAGTCTGTGAGTCTTTTGAAAATTAGGGCAATAAATAACTTAGAAGCTGTGTTCAGGAAGGATATTTCTCTATAGTTTTCTGGGTTTAAAAAATCTCCTTTTTTATGAAGCGGGTATATAATTGACTATTTGAAGCTCTGGGGAAAATCTGCACTCTCAAACATTCGGTTAAATTCATTCGTAAAAGCTTGAATAAATTCTACGGAACAATTCAACAACGTTGCTACTTACATTGCTACTTCCCAATACCTGTTAAAAATATCTGTTACTGAAATAACAGTTAAGAAATCAAAATTCTCCTGGAAACTTGAAATATCGAGAATTTTTTTTAAATTTAATTTATGATTTTTCTGAACTGTGCTTTCGCTGACGCCCGGGCGTCAAAAATAAAATGACGCCCGAGCGTAAAAAATATATTGTCGCCCGGGTGTTAAAAACAAAATAACGCCCGGGCGTGAAAAATAAAATGACACCTGGGCGTCAAAAATATTTGATGCCCGGGCGTCAAAAATAAAATGACGCCTGGGCGTCAAAAATAAAATGATGCCCGGGCGTCAAAAATAAAAATAAAAAAAAAAAAAAATTAGGCCCAGGCGTCAAAAGTTATAGAAAAATGTGAGATGTTCTTCAATAAAATAAGAGAAAGACCGAGTTTTTGATATAATTTCCGTTTAATTAAAATTAAAGTTATTCTCTGAAAGTACAATTGCGACTAACTCTAAAAAGAACAAATGATTCCAGAAAAGGCATAATTTATACTTATAATTCAAATGAATTAGATAGAGATAATCAGCCCTATCGAGGTATCCGTTCGCAGAAAATTTTGTTCCGATCCATTCGAAATCGGAGAATTTTCTACCGATTGACAGATCGGACGATCTTCCGATAAAATGTAACGACTATCATCGCATAGCGATGAAGTGCGTTCAGTCCTGAATTTTTGACAGTTGTGCGTTAAATTTCTTCCGAAATTCTCCGACAGAAAATAGTTGCGGAATATTTTAAGAAAAGTAAGCAAAAAATATAACTAAATATAATTTTGTTTCGTTAGTGCAATAAACAACGAAGACGACTCAGCAAAAGAGGTTGGTTGAAATAACAAATAGATTATAAAGCAACACTATCCTTTTTTGTGGACCAGTTTATTAACTTTTAAACATCACAAAGATTATCACTTATTGAACTAATCCGGACCAATGTGTCAAATGAATGCGATTGTATGCTTTATCTTTTTTGTTCCGAAGTGGATACCTCGAACGAAATCTAAGTTCCGATCGGAACGGACTATCGTTTCGGAACTTTTTCCTAACGGATACCTCGATAGGGCTAAATATAAATGAACATGAAAGGTAGATAATTCAAAGTAGTTGTACAAAGTATATTAATAGGGTAAATAAAAGAAGTTTAACTTGTTTCGTCGATTAATTTTTAACATCCTCGGCGCGGGGGAATGGAGTGAGCTCCATAGGGTACAGCAGCTGTACAGGCCTTCTAGTTCTTGATCGGTCAGCGTAGCGAATTTCACAAGATCGAGCATTTCCGTCTCGTCCAGTGAGGGCACATTCTATAACTGCTAGCCTCCAAGCAATCCGAGGTTTTGCGGAATCAAACACAAGTACGACTTCATTTAACTTGAGTTGAGCTGATTTCTAAATGCGTTCATCGTCTGGTGCTTGACTGGTGTCACCGAGTTCCAAGGCTGCTCTATGAAATGTTTTGGCATTATCGGAGTAAATTGTTGTTGGAGCACCTCTTCGTGCTATAAAACGCCTCAGCCCTCAGCTTTCAGCAGTCAAATTTAAAACCATCTCAAGATGCACAGGTCGAATGGCAGCACAAGTAAAAACCATCAGATAGCTTTTGTACATCTGGTTTGTTGAGCTATCCAAATAGAAGAGAGGTCCAGCGAAGTCTATTCCGACACAGTCAAATGGCCTCGACATTGTGATGCGTTCGATTGGTAAAGGGCCAAACGGCTGTGACACGGGCTTACCAAAGAGCTTCTGGCAAAAAACACATCTCTTTATTCTGTTTTTGATGAGTGGTCGCCCCTTTAAAATCCAAAATCTCTCACGTAGCTCACATAACACGACGTTGGTACCACCATGAGATGTTTTTCTGTGACAATCATCGACAATAAGTGTTGTTATTTAGATTGTGATTGACCTTACTATAATACATCCAGTGTAGTGTACATTTTGCTTCATTTGAATATTTGTTATATAAAAAAGAGCCTGATTTTTCTACGATTTCTTCAAATTTTCTTCTGAGAGTAGTAGCACCTTCACTAGGGTAGACACATCCGCTGCAACTAGCTAGTTCTTGCCATTCTTTGACGCAGAACGCGGTTTTTTCTAGCATATGCTTCAAAACAATTTTCGGCAGACGTTCTTCCATTTCCATGACTTTAACTATATAGCCAAAATGTATATTAAGCGTTTCCAAGAAAATAGGTGGACACCCTGTTTCTAGATGGATCATATAGTTAGGGGTATTATTAGGTAACCTAAAGATGCGTTTTATGCAGTAACTTTGGAACTTTTCTACGGATTCAAAGTTACCATATCCCCATACTTGTGCCGCATATAAAAGAATAGTCTGGGCTGTCGCTCGGATAATTTTTTGTTTCGAGCTATGTGTTAGAAATTTACTATTTATGCATGTACTCCATACTCGTTTTGCTTCTGCTAATTTTATTTTTAGATGCTTTTCCACATTGAGATTCGACGTTATTACAAAACCAAGATACTTGTATTCTCTAATAACTTCAATGGCCTCCGTTTGTTACGTCCACTGTTCGTTTCTTGAGAATCTCCCACCTCCGTTTCTAAATACAAGGATTTTCGTCTTTTCTAGATTTACAGTTAAATTCCAAGTTTTGCAAAACTTTTCTAGTCTGTTGATTTTAAGCTGCATACTATTAACTGTATCAGAAAGAAAAACAATATCGTCAGCATACATAAGGCCCGGTATTGTAACTCCATCGGTTTCCATACCTCCTCCAATATCGTCTGTTATGTCATTAATATACAAGATGAATAACAGCGTGCTCAAAATGCAGCCCTGTTTCACACCCATCGTCGTTGCAAATTCTTCAGACAAACATTTTCCATCCCATACGGCAGCAATATTATTCTCATACAGAGCACTTATGACGTTTACTATTTTACTGCTTATACCAATCCTATATAGCTTGTAAAAGAGTGCTTCACGTGGAATAGAATCGAACGCTGGTTGAAATCTACGAATAGCCCGTAAAGTTTTTTCTGTTTTTGCTTGTATATTTGAGCAATATTTAACAAGGTGAAAATTGTATCTATGGTTGAATAGTTTTCTCTGAAGCCTGCTTGGAATTCATGCAAAATGCTCTTATTTTTAATCCAGTCTGTGAGTCTTTTGAAAATTAGGGCAATAAATAACTTAGAAGCTGTGTTCAGGAAGGATATTTCTCTATAGTTTTCTGGGTTTAAAAAATCTCCTTTTTTATGAAGCGGGTATATAATTGACTATTTGAAGCTCTGGGGAAAATCTGCACTCTCAAACATTCGGTTAAATTCATTCGTAAAAGCTTGAATAAATTCTACGGAACAATTCAACAACGTTGCTACTTACATTGCTACTTCCCAATACCTGTTAAAAATATCTGTTACTGAAATAACAGTTAAGAAATCAAAATTCTCCTGGAAACTTGAAATATCGAGAATTTTTTTTTAATTTAATTTATGATTTTTCTGAACTGTGCTTTCGCTGACGCCCGGGCGTCAAAAATAAAATGACGCCCGAGCGTAAAAAATATATTGTCGCCCGGGTGTTAAAAACAAAATAACGCCCGGGCCTGAAAAATAAAATGACACCTGGGCGTCAAAAATAGTTGATGCCCGGGCGTCAAAAATAAAATGACGCCTGGGCGTCAAAAATAAAATGATGCCCGGGCGTCAAAAATAAAAATAAAAAAAAAAAAAAATTAGGCCCAGGCGTCAAAAGTTATAGAAAAATGTGAGATGTTCTTCAATAAAATAAGAGAAAGACCGAGTTTTTGATATAATTTCCGTTTAATTAAAATTAAAGTTATTCTCTGAAAGTACAATTGCGACTAACTCTAAAAAGAACAAATGATTCCAGAAAAGGCATAATTTATACTTATAATTCAAATGAATTAGATAGAGATAATATAAATGAACATGAAAGGTAGATAATTCAAAGTAGTTGTACAAAGTATATTAATAGGGTAAATAAAAGAAGTTTAACTTGTTTCGTCGATTAATTTTTAACATCCTCGGCGCGGGGGAATGGAGTGAGCTCCATAGGGTACAGCAGCTGTACAGGCCTTCTAGTTCTTGATCGGTCAGCGTAGCGAATTTCACAAGATCGAGCATTTCCGTCTCGTCCAGTGAGGGCACATTCTATAACTGCTAGCCTCCAAGCAATCCGAGGTTTTGCGGAATCAAACACAAGTACGACATCATTTAACTTGAGTTGAGCTGATTTCTAAATGCGTTCATCGTCTGGTGCTTGACTGGTGTCACCGAGTTCCAAGGCTGCTCTATGAAATGTTTTGGCATTATCGGAGTAAATTGTTGTTGGAGCACCTCTTCGTGCTATAAAACGCCTCAGCCCTCAGCTTTCAGCAGTCAAATTTAAAACCATCTCAAGATGCACAGGTCGAATGGCAGCACAAGTAAAAACCATCAGATAGCTTTTGTACATCTGGTTTGTTGAGCTATCCAAATAGAAGAGAGGTCCAGCGAAGTCTATTCCGACACAGTCAAATGGCCTCGACATTGTGATGCGTTCGATTGGTAAAGGGCCAAACGGCTGTGACACGGGCTTACCAAAGAGCTTCTGGCAAATAACACATCTCTTTATTCTGTTTTTGATGAGTGGTCGCCCCTTTAAAATCCAAAATCTCTCACGTAGCTCACATAACACGACGTTGGTACCACCATGAGATGTTTTTCTGTGACAATCATCGACAATAAGTGTTGTTATTTAGATTGTGATTGACCTTACTATAATACATCCAGTGTAGTGTAGATTTTGCTTCATTTGAATATTTGTTATATAAAAAGAGCCTGATTTTTCTACGATTTCTTCAAATTTTCTTCTGAGAGTAGTAGCACCTTCACTAGGGTAGACACATCCGCTGCAACTAGCTAGTTCTTGCCATTCTTTGACGCAGTACGCGATTTTTTCTAGCATATGCTTCAAAACAATTTTCGGCAGACGTTCTTCCATTTCCATGACTTTAACTATATAGCCAAAATGTATATTAAGCGTTTCCAAGAAAAGAGGTGGACACCCTGTTTCTAGATGGATCATATAGTTAGGGGTATTATTAGGTAACCTAAAGATGCGTTTTATGCAGTAACTTTGGAACTTTTCTACGGATTCAAAGTTACCATATCCCCATACTTGTGCCGCATATAAAAGAATAGTCTGGGCTGTCGCTCGGATAATTTTTTGTTTCGAGCTATGTGTTAGAAATTTACTATTTATGCATGTACTCCATACTCGTTTTGCTTCTGCTAATTTTATTTTTAGATGCTTTTCCACATTGAGATTCGACGTTATTACAAAACCCAGATACTTGTATTCTGTAATAACTTCAATGGCCTCCGTTTGTTACGTCCACTGTTCGTTTCTTGAGAATCTCCCACCTCCGTTTCTAAATACAAGGATTTTCGTCTTTTCTAGATTTACAGTTAAATTCCAAGTTTTGCAAAACTTTTCTAGTCTGTTGATTTTAAGCTGCATACTATTAACTGTATCAGAAAGAAAAACAATATCGTCAGCATACATAAGGCCCGGTATTGTAACTCCATCGGTTTCCGTACATCCTCCAATATCGTCTGTTATGTCATTAATATACAAGATGAATAACAGCGTGCTCAAAATGCAGCCCTGTTTCACACCCATCGTCGTTGCAAATTCTTCAGACAAATATTTTCCATCCCATACGGCAGCAATATTATTCTCATACAGAGCACTTATGACGTTTACTATTTTACTGCTTATACCAATCCTATATAGCTTGTAAGAGAGTGCTTCACGTGGAATAGAATCGAACGCTGGTTGAAATCTACGAATAGCCCGTAAAGTTTTTTCTGTTTTTGCTTGTGTATTTGAGCAATATTTAACAAGGTGAAAATTTGATCTATGGTTGAATAGTTTTCTCTGAAGCCTGCTTAGAATTCATGCAAAATGCTCTTATTTTTAATCCAGTCTGTGAGTCTTTTGAAAATTAGGGCAATAAATAACTTAGAAGCTGTGTTCAGGAAGGATATTTCTCTATAGTTTTCTGGGTTTAAAAAATCTCCTTTTTTATGAAGCGGGTATATCATTGACTTTTTGAAGCTCTGGGGAAAATCTGCACTCTCAAACATTCGGTTAAATTCATTCGTAAAAGCTTGAATAAATTCTACGGAACAATTCAACAACGTTGCTAATTACATTGCTACTTCCCAATACCTGTTAAAAATATCTGTTACTGAAATAACAGTTAAGAAATCAAAATCCTCCTGGAAACTTGAAATATCGAGAATTTTTTTTAAATTTAATTTATGATTTTTCTGAACTGTGCTTTCGCTGACGCCTGGGCGTCAAAAATAACATGACGCCCGAGCGTAAAAAATATATTGTCGCCCGGGCGTTAAAAATTAAATAACGCCCGGGTGTGAAAAATAAAATGACACCTGGGCGTCAAAAATAGTTGATGCCCGGGCGTCAAAAATAAAATGACGCCTGGGCGTCAAAAATAAAATGAAGCCCGGGCGTCAAAAATAAAAATAAAAAAAAAAAAAAAAATTAGGCCCAGAGTAATAATTCTTATCTTTAAATAAAAACTCGTTTGCTCTCTTTTCTAGAATTATTTTATAATTGATTGTTATTTTTACAAAAACTTATTTTATATTTATTTTTTTTAAGTTACTTGATTGTTTTTTAAAAAGGTTTTATTAACATGAGTAAACATTTAAACGAAAATAAATAATATAAATAAAGGACATTAATAAAATAGAGCTTTTGGAAAATAGGTACATAATGCATCACCATTTATTAGCATTGTTAGTTGTAAATCTGCTTGGCATAATACTTATAAGGTAAATTAGCATGCAGCTTAACTAATTAATAATTTAGGCTAGATGTTAATGGCGTGGGTTTAATTCATTTGAATAACTATGGGTAGTTACATGTAACTCCTCCCGCCGTAGTTATGAACAAAACTTTGAAAAAGTGAATGTTCATAATTTTGATGCTGGTTGTGATTTTTGTAGTATGGTACACTGTGGCGTATGTGTGCTCTTTTTTATTTTAGATTCCAAGCATAAGAATTGTAATATTAATTTATGTTTACTCATATTTTCTAAAAACTTTCCAATGTATTAAATAGATTATAGTCTTGAAAGAAATTCAAACAATATTAATTAAAATTAATAAGGTACATACAACACGTCATACATATTATGTATATATAAATTGATTGTACAAGGTTAAATAAGAATAAGCATTTTTTTTTTCTTACACATATGTAATGAGAACAATGAAATGAAAATAACAATTTAAAAATATGGTAATAAATAACATGTAGTCAAAATAACAATAATAATAATAATAACCATAACAAGAGTAATATTGATATTAATAAAGTATTAATATAGTAGGGATAAAATTTGAATAAGAATGACAAGAAAGTTAATGAATATAAAATTTGAATGTGGATTCAGTAAATACAGTTAATCGAATTTAACAGTTAGATTTATAAGTTAAGATACTTTCAGTAGTTGTTATATTTTATAATTTAGTACATATTTATATTTTTAAAATATTTTACAATTTAAACAGTGAAAATCTAGACAAAAAATTATTGATCAAATAAATGATGTATTAAATTTAAATTTATTTTTGAAATTTAACAACAAATTTAACTAAGCTTGCAACAATTGGTAGATCGAATATTAATTTACTTTTTTTTATTTCTGTAAGAATAATCCCTTCTTGTAAATTTCGAAGAAAATTCTACGTTACTAATTGGATTTTGATACTTATATCATCTTTTAACAATTTGTCTATCTCTTTTTGTTTTGTCTTTATCTTTAAAAAACGTTTTTCCTTTTTCTTTTGCGTCCTTTATTATATAACGTGGCAAGTGCTTTCTGTTATAAAACCCCAAATTTTTAATTAATTCACGATCTTGGAATTTAGGAGGATTAACGCGCGTTTCGTTAATTTTGTTGATACGTTTTTCCTTATTTTCCTGCACTCTATTTTTCAGGTTTAACCAGTCTAAATCATTTAAAACAGAGTACAAAAGATCGTTTGGTTTGTATTTTGTACTCGAATGAATGGTATCATTGTATATTTCAACTGCCTTGAAAACTAAAGTTTTGTCTGTTATGTCTTTGTTGTCCTTGTCAAGTTTAAAAAGTCTCATATGTTCATTTAGGGTTAAATGAAATCGTTCTATTGTGGAGTTTCCTGTATGTGTATTTGGAGCAGTAAAATGATATAATATGTTTTCTTGACTCAAGTAGTTTTTTATGTAAGCTGTGTTGAATTCATTGTCTGCCACTATTTTTTTTGGTTTTCCGAGTATTGAAAATCTATGTTTTAAAATATCAACTATTGTGATGGAATTCCGGGCTATAATTGGATAAATTGATGCATGTTTTGAAAATTTGTCTATCGATGTTAGAAACATACTATTTTTATTAAAAAACCATATATCTATATGTACAATTTGATTAGGCTTGCTAGGAGTTTCTGTAATCATCATATTTGGTTTCACTGGATGCCGATCATATTTGCACATATTACAAACAATACAATTGTTAATAAATTTATGTATTTCTAGTCTAAGATTTGGAAAATAGTATAAGTCTTTTAGTTCTACAAATGTCTCATCTATTCCTCTATGATTTTTTTTTATATGAGTTTTTTCAATTATTTCTAATAAAGTTTCCTTATTTGTAATATCTTCAAGTAATTTGGTGCAACGAAGCATTGTCATATCAGGTGAATTTGAAAAGTATTTAACTATAGTTTTTTGGAAATTTATGAATATGTCATCTTCCTTGCAATAGATTCCTACAGTTCCTTTTAGTGGTAAGATTTCCCTTAAAATGTTTAAAATAAAGTCTTCATTATAGTCAGTTAACGAAATAGTTACTCTTCTCTTCCTTTTATATAAAATTTTATTTTTATACGTATTTAAATTAGATTTTACTACAACTAATTGGTTTTTATATACATTTAAGGGAGTTTCAGTTATGTAAATATGATCATTTAGATTCTCTAAACCACTATGTATTGTAGCGAGGTCAGATCTAATTTCATCATTATCGATACAATTTATTTCTAAGCGGCTAAGGAAATCAGCTACCTGATTTTCTTTTCCTTTAATAAACTCTACGTTGAAATCGTACTCGTTCAATTTAATTTTCCAGCGTTGAAGCTTGGAGTTGGGTTCTTTTAAGGACTGTAACCATACTAATGGGCGGTGGTCAGTCTGAATTTTGAATCTACGTCCAAACAAATATGGTCTGAAGTATTTAGTTGCCCAAACTATGGCCAAAAGTTCTTTCTCAACTGTACTGTAATGTAGTTCATGTTTGTTTAATGTCCTTGAAGCAAAAGCAACAGGATGTTCATTTTGGGACAAGACTGCTCCTAGAGCTGCATTACTCGCATCCGTTGTTAATGTAAAATTTTTTGAAAAATCAGGGTATATTAAAACTGGGCAACTACATATAAGTGTTTTTAGTTTGTTAAAGGACTCAATATAATGCACGTCTTTGATGTTTATTTTGGCACATTTTTTAAGGCATGTGGTCATCGGAAGAGCTATTCGAGAATAATCTTTGATGAATTTTCGATAGAAACCGGTAACTCCTAAAAACGATTTAATCTGTTTGACAGTGTGAGGCAATTCAATTTTCTGGATTATTTCAACTTTGTTCGGATTGGGCTTTATACCATCTTCCGAAATTATATGACCTAAATATTCGGTCTCCCGTTTCAAGAAATTGCACTTATCAATTTGAATTTTTAGATTAAATTTTTGTAATCTTTTGAATATTTTATTTAGCGAATCAATGTGCTCTTGTAAGGAAGTTGAGAAAATCAGTATATCATCAAGATACAGAACACAGATTTTGTTTATATAGTCCGCCAAAACCTCATTCATCATTCTTTGAAATGATGCGGGAGCATTTTTCAACCCGAACGGCATTCGATTGAATTCGTAGTGACCGTTCGCAGTTGAAAATGCTGTCTTGTGTCTGTCTTCCTTATTTATGGGGATTTGGTGAAAACCTTTCGCAAGGTCAAGGACCGAAAAATATTGCGCATTTCCTAATTTTGATAAAATGTCCTCAATATTAGGAATGGGAAATTTGTCTTCGACAGTTTCCTCATTCAGTTTCCTGAAATCGATGACTATGCGCCATTTTTGAAGGCCCGAGTTATCGATTTTTTTTGGAATAACCCATATTGGAGCATTGTAAGGGCTATTAGATTTTGTTATTATTCCAGAATTAAGCATATCTGAAATCTGTTTCTCAACTTCTTCCTTGTGCACTTCTGGATATCTATAAGCTTTTGAGTATATAGGTATATCGTTCTTCGTAGGTATTTTGTGAGAATATTCCGTGACAGATGATAAGTTGTCACCTTCAACGTAAAATACTTCTTTGTATTTTCGAATAGAAGATATTAAAAAGTCTATTTCCTCTTTGTTAAGATTATCTAATTTAAGTCTATTTGTAAGTTTACTTATATCTGGCTTTTGAAAACTAGTGTCTATAATCTGTTTACTAAGTGTATGAATCTCTTCTTCGGTTAATGAAGTTTCCGAATTGCAAAATACTAAAGGTATGATGGTTTCTTTCGTAATTAGCTGTGATTTTTCAAGGTCTATTTTTGCATGCAACGGCCTAAGTACATTACATCCAAGTATCCCATCAAAATCTCCACTTAATTCAGTTTCAAGCATTTCAATATTTGTAAAAGGCCTTTTAAATTCATCAAATAATGGAAGTGTAACCTTTGAATTAACAGGGATATTTGAATTAATTGATTTGATCACAATTGACTTATCAAGGTCCGTTTTGAAGGATCTGTGAAAGAGGTTTTTTTGAATTATTGAAGTGCTTGCTCCTGAGTCGATCAATAATTTGATTGGAATGGCATTTGTTTTTACTATTATAAATGGAAGAGATCTGATGTGACTGATTGAAAATTTTGAAATTTTGTATCTTTTTGATTTTCTACATTTGGTGTGGGACTACTTATTAAATGTTCATCTTGTAAATGATCTATTTGCATAATATCACTACGGTTATTGTTCCTTAAAGATCTTGAATTTCTTGAGCTTTGCTGTGAATTTCCTGCCTTTTCTGAATTTCTATAATTTGAATTTTGAGTATTCAAAGTTTGAGAGTTATGTGGGTTATTTTGAAGAGTGTAGTTAATATTATTTCCTGAATTTCCTGAATATTGACCAGGATTATTGTGTCTAAAGTTTTGTGGGTTATTATGCCGAAAATTATATGAATTTTGGAATGATCTATTGAAATTTGAATTATGTTGGTTAAAAAAGTTTGAAGGAAATGGTTGTGTATAGAAATTTGGTGTTTGTGAAAGAAAAGTATTGTTGTAATTATATCGTCGATGAAAGTATTCAGTATCTACTAAAATTTCCTTTGCTTCTCGAAGGTTGGATGGATTCCTAGCTTGAAGTATAAGTTTTGTTTCGCTCGGCAATTTGTTAATAAACAAACTTAAAACCATACTTTCGTTTTGATCTCTATTAAACCATGCCGGAATGTTAGAGTCAGAAGTACTTTCACATTTTATATTTAATTTCGTTAATAGTCCAATAATATTTTCAAATAAATCCTCTACTGAATTTTTAAATTTTAAAGTTTTAATCTGATTAATAATATTTTCTATACTTTCTCCAATTGTGCAATTAGCTTTTAATATCGACTTTATTGCCGGCCAATTTGTAGGGTCATTATTATTAATTAAAACTATATTTGCACGATCTTTAATTCTTTGCCTGATTTTTAATTCTAACAATCCTTTAGATATTTCATCTAAGTTACTAGAATATTTATATATATAATCTACATGTCTAACAAATAAATTAAGTTCTTCGGGTAAACCACTGAATTCTTGGACGTCTTTAATTAAACTGAATATATCTGTATTCGCCATACCTTGTTTGTTTAATTTATGATTTTTCTCCAATAAATTTAGGATCAGGCTTCTTCAACAGATGAATAAATTGTTTTCTTGTAGTTTTCTTGTTTTTTGTGGAATAGTTGGTTTAACTTCTCAGATTTTCTTTTTTTGTTCTTGCTTTCCTTTATAGTAAATCCAAATCGAATGTTCTCCTTTTATTATGTAATAACAGTCTGCAATGCCGTAGTTTTAACCGACTGCGCCAGTAATAATTCTTATCTTTAAATAAAAACTCGTTTGCTCTCTTTTCTAGAATTATTTTATAATTGATTGTTATTTTTACAAAAACTTATTTTATATTTATTTTTTTTAAGTTACTTGATTGTTTTTTAAAAAGGTTTTATTAACATGAGTAAACATTTAAACGAAAATAAATAATATAAATAAAGGACATTAATAAAATAGAGCTTTTGGAAAATAGGTACATAATGCATCACCATTTATTAGCATTGTTAGTTGTAAATCTGCTTGGCATAATACTTATAAGGTAAATTAGCATGCAGCTTAACTAATTAATAATTTAGGCTAGATGTTAATGGCGTGGGTTTAATTCATTTGAATAACTATGGGTAGTTACATGTAACTCCAGGCGTCAAAAATTATAGAAAAATGTGAGATGTTCTTCAATAAAATAAGAGAAAGACCGAGTTTTTGATATAATTTCTGTTTAATTAAAATTAAAGTTATTCTCTGAAAGTACAATTGCGACTAACTCTAAAAAGAACAAACGATTCCAGAAAAGGCATAATTTATACTTATAATTCAAATGAATTAGATAGAGATAATATAAATGAACATTAAAGGTAGATAATTCAAAGTAGTTGTACAAAGTATATTAATAGGGTAAATAAAAGAAGTTTAACTTGTTTCGTGGATTAATTTTTAACATCCTCGGCGCGGGGGAATGGAGTGAGCTCCATAGGGTACAGCAGCTGTACAGGCCTTCTAGTTCTTGATCGGTCAGCGTAGCGAATTTCACAAGATCGAGCATTTCCGTCTCGTCCAGTGAGGGCACATTCTATAACTGCTAGCCTCCAAGCAATCCGAGGTTTTGCGGAATCAAACACAAGTACGACATCATTTGACTTGAGTTGAGCTGATTTCTGAATGCGTTCATCGTCTGGTGCTTGACTGGTGTCACCGAGTTCCAAGGCTGCTCTATGAAATGTTTTGGCATTATCGGAGTAAATTGTTGTTGGAGCACCTCTTCGTGCTATAAAACGCCTCAGCCCTCAGCTTTCAGCAGTCAAATTTAAAACCATCTCAAGATGCACAGATCGAATGGCAGCACAAGTAAAAACCATCAGATAGCTTTTATACATCTGGTTTGTTGAGCTATCCAAATAGAAGAGAGGTCCAGCGAAGTCTATTCCGACACAGTCAAATGGCCTCGACATTGTGATGCGTTCGATTGGTAAAGGGCCAAACGGCTGTGACACGGGCTTACCAAAGAGCTTCTGGCAAATAACACATCTCTTTATTCTGTTTTTGATGAGTGGTCGCCCCTTTAAAATCCAAAATCTCTCACGTAGCTCACATAACACGACGTTGGTACCACCATGAGATGTTTTTCTGTGACAATCATCGACAATAAGTGTTGTTATTTAGATTGTGATTGACCTTACTATAATACATCCAGTGTAGTGTAGATTTTGCTTCATTTGAATATTTGTTATATAAAAAAGAGCCTGATTTTTCTACGATTTCTTCAAATTTTCTTCTGAGAGTAGTAGCACCTTCACTAGGGTAGACACATCCGCTGCAACTAGCTAGTTCTTGCCTTTCTTTGACGCAGTACGCGGTTTTTTCTAGCATATGCTTCAAAACAATTTTCGGCAGACGTTCTTCCATTTCCATGACTTTAACTATATAGCCAAAATGTATCTAAAGCGTTTCCAAGAAAAGAGGTGGACACCCTGTTTCTAGATGGATCATATAGTTAGGGGTATTATTAGGTAACCTAAAGATGCGTTTTATGCAGTAACTTTGGAACTTTTCTACGGATTCAAAGTTACCATATCCCCATACTTGTGCCGCATATAAAAGAATAGTCTGGGCTGTCGCTCGGATAATTTTTTGTTTCGAGCTATGTGTTAGAAATTTACTATTTATGCATGTACTCCATACTCGTTTTGCTTCTGCTAATTTTATTTTTAGATGCTTTTCTACATTGAGATACTTACATTGCTACTTCCCAATACCTGTTACTGAAATAACAGTTAAGAAATCAAAATTCTCCTGGAAACTTGAAATATCGAGAATTTTTTTTAAATTTAATTAATGATTTTTCTGAACTGTGCTTTCGCTGAAGCCCGGGCGTCAAAAATAAAATGACGCCCGAGCGTAAAAAATATATTGTCGCCCGGGCGTTAAAAATAAAATAACGCCCGGGCGTGAAAAATAAAATGACACCTGGGCGTCAAAAATAGTTGATGCCCGGGCGTCAAAAATAAAATGACGCCTGGGCGTCAAAAATAAAAGGATGCCCGGGCGTCAAAAATAAAAATTAAAAAAAAAAAAAAAATTAGGCCCAGGCGTCAAAAATTATAGAAAAATGTGAGATGTTCTTCAATAAAATAAGAGAAAGACCGAGTTTTTGATATAATTTCTGTTTAATTAAAATTAAAGTTAGTCTCTGAAAGTACAATTGCGACTAACTCTAAAAAGAACAAATGATTCCAGAAAAGGCATAATTTATACTTATAATTCAAATGAATTAGATAGAGATAATATAAATGAACATGAAAGGTAGATAATTCAAAGTAGTTGTACAAAGTATATTAATAGGGTAAATAAAAGAAGTTTAACTTGTTTCGTCGATTAATTTTTAACATCCTCGGCGCGGGAGAATGGAGTGAGCTCCATAGGGTATATTCGTTATCTTAAGACGTTGCGCCCAAAGAAGCTGCATATCAGATGATGAATTTGAAGCATTTTGTGAGTTCACAAGACCACCATGGCCATATATAAACTGCGAAGGTATAAGTGGCGAAATGTCAAAAGGATCACTGCTTACATAAGTTAGAGGGCGAAGATTTACGATTCCCTCAGCTTCCGCAATCACAGTCCGTAACTTATCAAACGTCAACTTTGTCTTACCAATTACAACTTTAAGAACATTTTTGATGGTTCTAATAAGACGCTCCCAGAATGCTCCCCACCATGGGGCTCGCTCTACAACGAATTTCCAGCGTATTCGTTTGTTGGATAAAAAATACTGAATGCGTTCATCGTCTGGTGCTTGACGGGTGTCACCGAGTTCCAAGGCTGCTCTATGAAATGTTTTGGCATTATCGGAGTAAATTGTTGTTGGAGCACCTCTTCGTGCTATGAAACGCCTCAGCCCTCAGCTTTCAGCAGTCAAATTTAAAACCATCTCAAGATGCACAGATCGAATGGCAGCACAAGTAAAAACCATCAGATAGCTTTTGTACATCTGGGTTGTTGAGCTATCCAAATAGAAGAGAGGTCCAGCGAAGTCTATTCCGACACAGTCAAATGGCCTCGACATTGTGATGCGTTCGATTGGTAAAGGGCCAAACGGCTGTGACACGGGCTTACCAAAGAGCTTCTGGCAAATAACACATCTCTTTATTCTGTTTTTGATGAGTGGTCGCCCCTTTAAAATCCAAAATCTCTCACGTAGCTCACATAACACGACGTTGGTACCACCATGAGATGTTTTTCTGTGACAATTATCGACAATAAGTGTTGTTATTTAGATTGTGATTGACCTTACTATAATACATCCAGTGTAGTGTAGATTTTGCTTCATTTGAATATTTTTTATATAAAAAAGAGCCTGATTTTTCTACGATTTCTTCAAATTTTCTTCTGAGAGTAGTAGCACCTTCACTAGGGTAGACACATCCGCTGCAACTAGCTAGTTCTTGCCATTCTTTGACGCAGTACGCGGTTTTTTCTAGCATATGCTTCAAAACAATTTTCGGCAGACGTTCTTCCATTTCCATGACTTTAACTATATAGCCAAAATGTATCTTAAGCGTTTCCAAGAAAAGAGGTGGACACCCTGTTTCTAGATGGATCATATAGTTAGGGGTATTATTAGGTAACCTAAAGATGCGTTTTATGCAGTAAGGTTGGAACTTTTCTACGGATTCAAAGTTACCATATCCCCATACTTGTGCCGCATATAAAAGAATAGTCTGGGCTGTCGCTCGGATAATTTTTTGTTTCGAGCTATGTGTTAGAAATTTACTATTTATGCATGTACTCCATACTCGTTTTGCTTCTGCTAATTTTATTTTTAGATGCTTTTCCACATTGAGATTCGACGTTATTACAAAACCAAGATACTTGTATTCTCTAATAACTTCAATGGCCTCCGTTTGTTACGTCCACTGTTCGTTTCTTGAGAATCTCCCACCTCCGTTTCTAAATACAAGGATTTTCGTCTTTTCTAGATTTACAGTTAAATTCCAAGTTTTGCAAAACTTTTCTAGTCTGTTGATTTTAAGCTGCATACTATTAACTGTATCAGAAAGAAAAACAATATCGTCAGCATACATAAGGCCCGGTATTGTAACTCCATCGGTTTCCATACCTCCTCCAATATCGTCTGTTATGTCATTAATATACAAGATGAATAACAGCGTGCTCAAAATGCAGCCCTGTTTCACACCCATCGTCGTTGCAAATTCTTCAGACAAACATTTTCCATCCCATACGGCAGCAATATTATTCTCATACAGAGCACTTATGACGTTTACTATTTTACTGCTTATACCAATCCTATATAACTTGTAAAAGAGTGCTTCACGTGGAATAGAATCGAACGCTGCTTTGAAATCTACGAATAGGCCGTAAAGTTTTTTCTGTTTTTGCTTATATATTTGAGCAATATTAAACAAGGTGAAAATTTGATCTATGGTTGAATAGTTTTCTCTGAAGCCTGCTTGGAATTCATGCAAAATGCTCTTATATCCAGTCTGTGAGTCTTTTGAAAATTAGGGCTGTAAATAACTTAGAAGCTGTGTTCAGGAAGGATATTCCTCTTAGTTTTCTGGGTTTAAAAAATCTCCTTTTTTATGAAGCGGGTATATCATTGACTTTTTGAAGCTCTGGGGAAAATCTGCACTCTCAAACATTCGATTAAATTCATTCGTAAGAGCTTGAGCAAATTCTACGGAACAATTCAACAACGTTGCTACTTACATTGCTACTTCCCAATACCTGTTAAAAATACCTATTACTGAAATGACAGTTAAGAAATCAAAATTCTCCTGGAAACTTGAAATATCGAGAATTTTTTTTTTATCTAATTTATGATTTTTCTGAAATGTGCTTTCGCTGACGCCCGGGCGTCAAAAATAAAATGACGCCCGAGCGTAAAAAATATATTGACGCCCGGGCGTCGAAAAAAATGACGCTCGGGCGTTAAAAATAAAATGACGCCCGGGCGTCAAAAATAAAATGACACCTGGGCGTCAAAAATAGTTGATGCCCGGGCGTCAAAAATAAAATGACGCCCAGCCGTACAAAAAAAATTAGGCCCAGGCGTCAAAAATTATAGAAAAATGTGAGATGTTCTTCAATAAAATAAGAGAAAGACCGAGTTTTTGATATAATTTCTGTTTAATTCAAATTAAAGTTATTCTCTGAAAGTACAATTGCGTACCTAGCTTAGAGTTTTGTTTATATTTATTTTAATTCCGTCTTGAAAATATTTTTTTATTCTCGACTTATTGTTCAACTGAATTAAATGTTTAAATAAATTGTTTAATAAACTTTTATACAAAACGAAATCGACTGCATCTTTAATTAATTGTTGGACTTACAACAGGTTATGGGCCAAGTAAGCTAAACACCGATTAATTAATTTGAAATTTTGTTAAAAGAGAATATTGCAAACTGAGAATTGCGCATAAAAGAGATTTTGAAAATTGCAACTGGTGAAATATCGAAACTAGCCGAAGCAGTTGCTGAAGCAATTTGGACAAAGAAGGATTTAGAAGCTCAACCAACTATTGGTTTAAATGTAGACGAGAAAATTGCACTAAAAATAGCAACATGCAATTCTGCTTCTCAAATGATTGAAAGATTAGAACAACTCTATGGTCAGAAAAATCAGAAGCCCACAACAGTATTACAACACTAGTTCTTCAGTTACTAACTTGTAACTGAAGTGCTTGACAAATTTAAGATCCTTAGATGTACCCGTTCAAGTTGGATTCTACAAGACTAGAAAGCGTTTCTTATGGTGATGTGAATTTGAAAGCGTTTGATGGCAAGAAATGGTATCCAATTGTATTGAGAGATGTGTTATTCGTTCCTGCACTTACTTTCAACTTATTTTCTGTGACAACCGTTCTTGATAAAGGCTATTCTCAACAAGCTACATCCAAAAAGTTTAACATAATGGAAGGTTATCAAGTTGTATTGATAGCTGAAAGATCTGGAGGTTTGTTTCAAATGTTATTTAAACAAACGGAGGAGTATAACTTGTCAGCAGTAAGTTTGAAACTTTGGCATTAGAGACTTGCACATCAAAATATTTGTCATGTGAAAGAAATTCTGAAGAGGAACAAGATTCAGTACATCGACGACTGGGAAAATATTTACTGCAAAGGATGTGTGTACGGAAAACAAAATAAAGTGTATCGTCCAAGTAATGAAGTAGTTGCACAAAATCCACTCGACAGAGTCCATGTTGATCTTGGTGAAATGAATGTCCGATTTCTTGGAGGTGCCAAATATTTCTTACTGTTCAAAGATGATTTTACCCGATTCCGAACTGTTTACTTCTTGAAGAATAAGTGTGAAGCAGTAGAAAAGCTTAACATTTTCTTGAATCAATTTGGAAAAAGAGTCAAAGTGCTAATGTCAGATAATAGGAAAGAAATTAAAAACGCAAGAAGTAAGAAGATTTTTGAAGAACTTAGAATATTTCACGAACGATCAGCTACTTATACTCCACAACAAAATGGCAGAATTGAACGAGAGATGCGAACTATAGTAGAAGCAGCAAGAGCAGAAATGTATGTCAAAGAACTTGGAACATCCTTATGGGCAGAAGCAATAAATTATTCAGTGTTCACAATAACTCAAACTGGAAATAGTAATGTTGCTGGTAAAACTCCTGCTGAGTTATGGTTTGGTCGCAAAGTCAATCTCAGGTCAATGAAACCTTTTGGATGCGAATGTTATGTTCCAATTCAAAACAAACAACGTCAAAAATTCGATAAGAAGAGCAAGAGAGGAAAATTTGTTGGATATGATATTGAAGAACATGGATATAGAATCTATTTTCCAAATGAAAAGCATGCCGAAGTCTCGTGCAATGTAATTTTTGATGAAGACCTATGTCATGATAATAAAAACAGAGAAAGTCAAGAAAATTCGATAACTCAAGAAGAAAAAGAGTTCTCAACTGAATTTCTAATTTTGGAAAAAGAAAATCAAGAACAAGGCAACTTAGAGAATCATGAAATCGATCAGCCAGAGCAAACAAATGAAATTATGCTTGAAGAAGAACAACAACAATGTCAGGAGGAGTTCTTTGAATGTAGTGAAATTAATGAATCAGAGTCTAATCAAGCTACTTATAAACTACGAATTCGTGAAAACATCAAGCCACATCCAAAATATAATGATTAATTTTGTAACTGGTGATGTTAAAGATATTTCAGTTGAAAATGCACTTAAAGATCCTGGGAAGTATGTGACCAGCGCTGCCGAAAGTGGCACTTTAGTGCCAAATTGGCACTTTCAAATGAGTTTGGCACTTTGGCGCCCATTGAAACTAAAAAGTGCACTTATTGGCACTCAAAGTTTAAAATTTGGCAATAAATGAAAATATATAAAAAAAAAAATCATTAAAAAACATTAAAAATTAAATTTTCTTATACAATTAACAAACATTCCCACACTTGTTGCTCTTTTTTGGAAGCCCCACAAAAATCTACTACAATGAACATTGTGTGGATGCCTAGGATACCTAGCGAAAGATTTTTTTATTCCGCTGTCACTGTTGGATACCTAAAAAAATTAATGGAAGACTTGTGTAAGCCATTGTCACTTCCACTACTTCTAATAAATTCCATCCATCAACTTTGAATGTCGTATGAAGCATATAGTGACCAGATTTATTTGAAGCAAAAGCGGGGCACATTTTCAAAACTTCACAGGGAGTTGAAATTATGATTTTTTAAAAGTAAAAATTTAAAATAGTACGCAACATAAACGACAAATCAAAATAAATAAATCGGGTGGCACAACGGCTCATGAAGAACCAGGGCCTAGTGACTAACAACTCGCAACCATTCCTGTGTGCGCCTTTCGACAAGAATGGAATGGACCTACAATTTTATGCCGAATCCAAACGGCTGACGAGAAGCACTTATTAGTGACAAGTGATTCTCTTGGAGGATTTGTCAATTCCTCGCAAGAGGCAGTAGCCCTGAAAAAAAACGTTTTAGTTTTTTAGGTGGACGAGGCTGGGAAGCGATCTTTGACCTCCAGCGTGACAGTCGAACGCACTAACCATTACGCTACGGGCTACTACCATAAACGACAAATGACATATTAAAAAAAAAGAACAGACTATAAAACCGGATCCACATCTGTGTCTTGTGTTGTGTTGTGGAGTCGTGTGTCGCTGTCATTCCATATATTTTTTGCGCCACACTGCAACACAACACATGTGTTGGTGACTTCATAACAATTTTTAGTTTTAATAAAAAAAGGGATCAGTAAAAATGTATATTAATCTGCTAAATTTTTTTTTAAATAAAAACTTAAAAAAAAAATCAGCCTCAATCTTGTTAACGTATTTAGACAAAGTCAAAGTAATAATAAATATTTTTCTAGAAAATTAAAATTAAAATAAGTGTTTTAAATAGGTAGGTACCAGGTTCCTACATATATGATTTAATTACAAATTTAAGATTAATTCTTCTATTTCGATGCAAAATGAATTTCTTTAAGAATTTCATTATTATTTTAAATTTTTTCATAAAAATTATCACAGTTATCAGGAATGGATATTTTTTTGTTTAATCTTCCGAGAATTCTATTTCTTTTTATCTATAATGAAGACTTAATATTATTAATTTTTGTGCAAAAAAGTGCATAGGCTTCAGAGGTAGCTGGTCTAGGTTCGAATCTAATTGACGGCACTAATAATTTATAAATTAAAATTGAACATAAAGACTAAGCACCACTAATAAGGAATCTGATGATTGGTGTGGCAGCCATGAAATTGCAATAATTCCAGCCAAATACAATGGTGGTAGCCCACTCAAGTGGTTGTTGAACATTCAAAAATTCATAAAGAATATTTATTGTTTTTGTTTGAATATGCGATTTTTTTACTTTGGCACTCTGTGGCACATTTTGGCACTCAACTGGCACTAAGATTTTTTTTTCAGCAGCAGCGCTGTATGGGACCTAGTTAACTTACATGTAAATGGGTTTTACGTGAGAAGGCAGATGGACGTCTGAAAGCACGAGTAGTTGCTAGAGGTTTTAATCGAATTCAAGGGATAGACTACAAAGAAACATTTGCCCCGGTTGCAAGATATGCAAGTATTCCTCTACTATTGAGTCATGCTGCCAACAAAAGGCTTGAAGTGTATACGTTTGATATAAATACTGCATTTCTTAACGGAATATTGAGTGAAGAAATTTACATGTTACAACCGGAAGGATTCGATGATAATTCTGGAAGAGTTTGTCGTCTCAAAGAAGCCTCTATGGACTGAAACAAGCTCCAAATGACTGGAATGTCACGTTTACTAAAACTTTGAAAAGACTGCAGCAAAAAGACAATGATGATGACCCGTGTGTTTTCTATAAGGAAGATAAGTCTTTTATTCTTGGAATATTCGTGGATGATGGAATTGTTCTCAGTCATAGTAAAACAATGATTCAACTTATACTGTCAGAGCTAGAAAATAACTTCATAATGAAATCAACAAAACCAAAAGAAGGACGATTATATTGTCTCGGAACGGAAATTCATCTAAAAGAAAATGGAAAACTAGTAACCCAGCAGAAATACGCACAAAAAGTACTAGCTCGTTATGGATTTAAAGAAGCATATCCAGTTACAACACCCATAGAGCCAGGAATGTTAACTGAAAAACAGCAATTAGGCTTTCAACATACTGGTAAGACCTTTAACCTTGTTTATATCAATACTAAAGAACAAGTTGCCGATATCTTCACAAAAGCTTTGACCAAGAAATTATTTGAATATTTCAGGCTGAAGCTGCTTAAGGAGAAGTGTTGAAAACTGTTAAAGCTACACTTTGAACTAAGTGTAAGCAGCTTCAACTGTAAAA
Organism: Melangyna quadrimaculata; assembly: GCA_949320155.1. Taxonomy (NCBI): domain Eukaryota; kingdom Metazoa; phylum Arthropoda; class Insecta; order Diptera; family Syrphidae; genus Melangyna; species Melangyna quadrimaculata. The sequence goes on along the minus strand of OX439483.1, from coordinate 308,520,701 downwards.
ATTTATACAGGGTGTCCCGTAAGTAATGGATAACCCTGAAATGCCGCATAGTAGACTTTATGACCGTCCTGAAAACTGATAAAAAAAAGTTCTATCCCAACCACAAGAAAAGTTATATGCATTTTTTTGTTCAGTGCATTATTTTTTTTCTTACTTTACATTTTTGAATACCACGACTACAAGTGAATGAGTTCCATCATTTTTTTTTGCAGGAATATTTTACATTACTTGTGCCAACACATAAGTAGAAGAAAATTATTATAACTGTTGGACTTCTTAGAGAAAAAAATTATTTAACATTGAATTTCAATGCAAAATGTGAAAACAAATAATTTTTGAAAAAGTTAAATCATAGCTGGTATAAAAAAAATGCATGAATACCTGAGTGGCCAACTATTTTAAAAATATGCGCGTTAAATGCAGATTTCAAAATGGTATTACTTATTATAATATCTAGAGTCAATAGCAAGTTATTGGTAAAAATCTGCAATACTAGAGTAAATTTAGCAAAAACAAAAGTTTTCAAAATTAGCACAGTAAATGTGAAAATAATACCAAGCGTTGAACATAGCAGATTTTTGATTTATTGGCTGTTTCTACGATGTTGTCCTAATGATAAATCCAAGCTTTCAACTTCTAGGGCCGAATGCATTATTGATAAAAATATCAAAAAAGTGCAAAAAACGGTTACATTTTCGAGCTTGTTTTGAATTTTACCTGTTCTATTGGGCTTTAACAAACCCATCAAATATTTTGTTGGTTGCTATTTTTTATTTGTTATTTTCTCCAAACAAAAAGTCTTCTGATTCAATTTTAATTGTGTTTTTTGAATAGTAAATTGTAAGATCCTGAGAAAGTGAGAACGCATAAAATCGTAAGTTTTTTAAATTTTGAATTAAAGTTTTTGTAATTTTTTCTTAATTCATAAGATTAAGACCACGACGAACACTTATTTATATCGTTTTTTTGTTCATTCTTCAGAAAAATTAACGGTCTAAATAGCTGTTTTCCTGAACCTGCTTTTTGATAATTAAGATGTTTGATTGAACTTTTTCGATGTCACGTTTTCTGTATTCTGCACAAGAATATGCAAACATGCATTTCATTTATGGAGAGTGCAGAGGCAACGCAAACGAAGCTGCGACTCTGTATAGGGAAAGGTACCCTAACGCACGTCACCCGGATTATCGAGTGTTTATTAGAGTCCATAGCTGTTTCTCGGAAGGAAGGCTGCCTGGTAGTGGTGTTGGTGGTGCTGGCGTGGGACGACCCCCTCGAGGAGATACCGAAGACTTAGTGCTTGCGGAACTTGACCGAGATCCTACAGTATCAATCCGAGCAATAGCACGACGCACTGGGATCGGAAAGACGACTGCGCATATTTAAATGCCAGATATCCAGGCAGATGGATAGGACGTCTGGGACCAATTTTATGGCCACCCCGTTCACCAGACCTAAATCCACTTGATTTTTTTTTTATTGGGGATGCATTAAGGAAATCGTATACTGCAAGCCGATCAGGTCTTTAGAGGAGCTAAGAAATCGTGTGGAGGCAGCTGCATTACAAATTTCTGAGCAAAACCTTGCACGTTCACTAAGACCTGTATAAGAGTGGGTGGAAAACAGTTTAAGCATTTGCATTTGTTTTTGTTTTCTAACTAAGTGATCATGTGATTAAAAGCTGGCTCAAAAACTTTTTGTTTAGAGAAAATAACAAATAAACTAATAGCAACCAACAAAATATTTGATGGGTTTGTTAAAGCCCAATAGAACAGGTAAAATTCAAAACAAGCTCGAAAATGTCACCGTTTTTTGCACTTTTTTGACATTTTTATCAATAATGCATTCGGCCCTTGAAGTTGAAAGCTTGGATTTATCATTAGGACAACATCGTAGAAACAGCCAATAAATCAAAAATCTGCTATGTTCAACGCTTGGTATTATTTTCACATTTACTGTGCTAATTTTGAAAACTTTTGTTTTTGCTAAATTTACTCTAGTATTGCAGATTTTTACCAATAACTTGCTATTGACTCTAGATATTATAATAAGTAATACCATTTTGAAATCTGCATTTAACGCGCATATTTTTAAAATAGTTGGCCACTCAGGTATTCATGCATTTTTTTTATACCAGCTATGATTTAACTGTTTCAAAAATTATTTGTTTTCACATTTTGCATTGAAATTCAATGTTAAATAATTTTTTTCTCTAAGAAGTCCAACAGTTATAATAATTTTCTTCTACTTATGTGTTGGCACAAGTAATGTTAAATATTCCTGCAAAAAAAAATGATGGAACTCATTCACATGTAGTCGTGGTATTCAAAAATGTAAAGTAAGAAAAAAAATAATGCACTGAACAAAAAAATGCATATAACTTTTCTTGTGGTTGGGATAGAACTTTTTTTTATCAGTTTTCAGGACGGTCATAAAGTCTACTATGCGGCATTTCAGGGTTATCCATTACTTACGGGACACCCTGTATATACCCAGCTTAGAGTTTTGTTTATATTTATTTTAATTCCGTCTTGAAAATATTTTTTCATTCTCGACTTATTGTTCAATTGAATTAAATGTTTAAATAAATTGTTTTAATAAGCTTTTATACAAAACGAAATCGACTGAATCTTTAATTAATCGTTGGACTTACAACAAATACTAATAAAATGGGTTAGAAAAAAAGTGGCAAGAAGTACTACTATGGAATAGGAACTATTATTATTAATGAAATCAAAATAGAATTTACAAAATGTTTTTGTTTTTTCCATCGGTTTGAAAATTATGAATATACATAGGTGCTGTAGAGAGGAGAGTATTGTTTCGAATTGCTAGGGTAGACACTGTCAACACCTAGGAGTGATAAACCGAAAAAAAAAATCAAGAAAACAAAATATATGACAACGAACGTGCGATACCTAACCTACACTATAACTTTCTTTCCACCCTCCCTCTTACAATGTGCAACCACAAAACTTGCCGAAAGTTAAACCGAAAAAAAAATTCTGCTATATACGATTGACTACGTCACACCCAAATCACGATTCCATGACCTTGCATCATATACCTAACTAACTTACTAAAAACAAAAATTATTTCTAAGTAAAGTTTTTTTTACATATATATTTTTTGTTATTGTAAACGCAACCCCACAAAACAAAGAATAAAAAACTACATGAGCTAAGACACCAACAAAATTAACTCTGAGAAAGGATGAGCGGGCAAAATTCTTTTGCAAAGAATTCTCTTCGTAATACTGCGCAAAATATTGTAAAAAAAAGAATGCATTATGTTATGAACAAAAATATAAAAAAATAAAAATTATATTTATAACAGGCACCATTAGTTTTCGCAAGTACCTAACTAAATTTAATGTTTTTTAATGATTTTAGTGGTTTTAAGGAACAAAAAATTTTTTTTTTTAAATTTATATTACTTATCTAATAAATATTTGGCCCAATATTTGTTCCATCAAAACCCGTTAATTTTATTAAAAAAAAAATGTGAAGCTTAGCGCAAAATACCAATCAGTTTTTTGAAATTAGACATACCCTTAAGGTTCTTTTTTTTTTCAAAAATGGCTTTAACGATTTTGGAAAAAAAATTATTTGTAACGGTTATTAACGGTACCTGCCATAGAACCGATTTTTAGTTTTAAAATTTCTCGTTAACGGCTTCACCGATTTCAACCAAATTTTTTATATAAGAGATCCCTAAGCTATGTTAATTTTTCGAAAAAATATTTTTGCATTTTGTAACGAGACGTTCCAATCTGACCATTTTAAGTCCTTACCACCAACTCCACTAAACCCGACAGGTACTCTTAGAATGGCACAACCAGCAAGCCGGCAATACCCATCAGGTACCTTTAGACATGGCAAGCCATAATCAGCTACCCTGCAATACTTTACACCACGAGATATGCATATGAGTCTAACACAACAACAACATACACAGGATATTTACATTCACCTCCTTACATTTGACACTCACTTTTTACAGAAAAGGTATCAGGAGCTACTTCAAAGAAGGAAAATCACCCTTTCGGACAGTGTTCATTAGAGTGCAAGTAAACTTGATTCAATAAATCAATTCCACTTAAGCTGTGGACGAGTAAGGTCGATTAGGTCTAATTGCCACCGGGGGCTTCGGTACCTGTGATCTTCTAGTGCGTGTGCCTAGCCTGCCACCAAGGGCCTATACCTGTGATCTCACCACCAGGGGCATATACCTGTGATCTCACCACCAGGGGCATATACCTGTGATCTTGCCAACAAGGGCCTATGCCTGGGTTCTTGACACCAGGGGCCTATACGTGTGATCTCGCCACCAGGCGCATATACCTGTGATCTGGCCACCAGGGGCCTACACCTGTGATCTTGCCACCAGGGGCCTGTACATGTGTACATGTGATCTCGCCACCAGGGGCTTATCCTGCGATCTTGCCACCAGTGAATACTTTATCTATTATTGTTAATAAATGCACCTTATAAGCTGGTCTATCTATAGGAATACTATACCTATGAATACTTTATGAAAATAAAAATTAGAAAATTCGGAATATGTACATTGCTTTAAGGATGCCGATTTTGATGCAATCAACGCGTATTTGAACTCATTTTCTTGGGATGATATGTTGATACAGCCATTTTTTCATTAGATAATGATTACATATCATCAACGGAAATGAAAATCAAGAGTGATAGTGGACAGTTCTGGAAATTTTTAAACTCTAAGCGCAAAACTACAGGTTTTCCGAGTTGTATGAGCCATTCAGGTACTACTACAAGCGATATCTCTGAGATTTGTAATATTTTTGCTAAATATTTCGAATCTGTTTATACTCATGATTCACATAATCAAAAATACACATTGCAATAATATTTAATCTTTCGATTGAAAACGGTAACTTCTTAAGTGAATGGAAAACTTCATTCCTAACGCCTATATTTAAGGCAGGATCGAGATAAAATATTTCTAACTACAGACCAATTTGCCAAATCTCTGCTATCCCGAAGATATTTGAAAAAAATATTTGTGATAAAATTGTCTTTGTGGTTCGGGAGATAATATCGGTTTTTCAACACGGCTTTATACCTGGTAGATCAACAGCTACCAATTTGTATATTCTTGTCAATCATGTTATATCGAATTTTGAAAATAATTTTCAATCTGACATCATTTTCACGGACTTTGTCAAAGCTTTTAATAGGTTAACCACAAAATTCTTCTCCATAAACTGGCTTGCCTAGGTTTTCGTTCTAATATACTCGAGTGGATCGAATCTTATTTGACTGGCCGAGTACAGATAGTTAAAATTGATGAAATTTTTTCTGACCCTTTTCATGTTCCATCTGGAGTCCCTCAGGGTAGCCATATCGGACCATTGCTGTTCCTTTTATTTATTAACGATATATCAGATATTTTTATTCATTCGCAAAGCCTTTTTTATGCTGATGATTTAAAGCTTTATAGGAAGATCGGTTCCACTTATGATTGCTTACTTCTTCAGGATGATCTTGTACGGCTCTCTCAATGGTGCGAATTAAATTCTCTCCAACTAAATGTAGCTAAATGTAATGTACTTACATGTTCTAGAAAAAAAGTTATGGTTAATTATAGTTATAATCTGAAAGATGTTATCTTAGAAAGAGTTTCGCAAAAGAAAGATTTAGGCATTATGCTTGATGAAAAATTAACGTTTAGTCCTCATAAAAATCTTATTATTAGTAAAGCAAATTCTATGCTAGGCTTTATTAAGAGAAATGCTCGTGAGTTATTTTTACACTTAAAACGCTTTATTTCTCGCTAGTTCGGTCTGTCTTGGAATATTGCTCTGTAGTCTGGAATCCATTTTATACTACTGCGGCTGAAAGAATTGAAAGAGTTCAACGACGATTCTCAAGGTATGCTATCCTGAAACTTAATTGGAATTGTGAGATTCCCTGTTATAATGCAAGGTGTCTATTGATGGGATTTCATACGTTCGCGCTGCGGAGAAAGTATTTGTCGATTATGTTTGTTCCTGACATGCTTACGTTTCGCATTATATGTTCATTTCTCTTAGAGCAATTAGGCTTTCATATCCCCCCAAGAGATACTCGTGTTACCGTTTTATTTTTCGTGAGCTATCATCGTACAAACTATGGTTACAATGAACCAATGTCACGATGCATCAAAGAGGCAAACTCAATCTGTAATTCTTTAGATTTTTTTGAAGATTGTACTAGAGACTTTTGAAAAGAAACTTTTATGTTTTTCATCAAATCTTTAATTCTCTAATCTTTTTTTTTAATAATTATTTCTTTATTATTAATTTTTCTTGTATGTATTACCTATTTTTTTTTTTTTGTGAAATTACTGTATGTTTTTTCTTTTTTTTTTTTTTGTAACTTTTATCATTACATTATGCTAGTCTGTAAGAGAAACTCTGTTTGACGAATTAAACTAAAAGTATTGATTTGTACGCAATATTTCGTATCTACTAAAGAATTGGTGTTAAGTGTTTTTTCTTTAAATCTACTCTGCAAACCGGCGAGCCAAACCTCGGCCTGGAAGCACATCACAAATTGGCGCTCGAGAGGGACTATTAAGGTCCACCCCGTTAAAACAAATTCGAAAATACTACAACATAATTCATAATGTCAGACCACGAAGAGGAATTCGAATTTAGTCAAGGATTAGGAGCCATTTATCTTTTAAAGAAACAGGAGATAGTGGAGAACATAAGCCAATTAGGTATCGAGACGGAGGGCACTATGGATGAACTAAGGAAGCGTTTCAAAGACACAAAATTTATGTGAAGAAATGGAAAAAGCGACGGATGGAAGAGAGTATAAAGAGAGGGGCGTAGTAACAACAGACACCGCAAGGAACATAGAGGATAAAAGCTTTATAGGAAAATCGGTTCCACTTATGATTGCTTACTTCTTCAGGATGATCTTGTACGGCTCTCTCAATGATGCAAATTAAATTCTCTCCAACTAAATGTAGCTAAATGTAATGTACTTACATGTTCTAGAAAAAAAGTTATGGTTAATTATAGTTATAATCTGAAAGATGTTATCTAAGAAAGAGTTTCGCAAAAGAAAGATTTAGGCATTATGCTTGATGAAAAATTAACGTTTAGTCCTCATAAAAATCTTATTATTAGTAAAGCAAATTCTATGCTAGGCTTTATTAAGAGAAATGCTCTTGAGTTATTTTTACACTTAAAACGCTTTATTTCTCGTTAGTTCGGTCTGTCTTGGAATATTGCTCTGTAGTCTGGAATCCATTTTAGACTACTGCGGCTGAAAGAATTGAAAGAGTTCAACGACGATTCTCAAGGTATGCTATCCTGAAACTTAATTGGAATTGTGAGATTCCCTGTTATAATGCAAGGTGTCTATTGATGGGATTTCATACGTTCACGCTGCGGAGAAAATATTTTTCGATTATGTTTGTTCCTGACATGCTTACGTTTCGCATTAAATGTTCATTTCTCTTAGAGCAATTAGGCTTTCATATCCCCTCAAGAGATACTCGTGTTACCGTTTAATTTTTCGTGAGCTTTCATCGTACAAACTATGGTTGCAATGAACCAATGTCACGATGCATCAAAGAGGCAAACTCAATTTGTTATTCTTTAGATTTGTTTGAAGATTGTACTAGAGAGACTTTTGAAAAGAAACTTTTAAGTTTGTCATCAAATCTTTAATTCTCTAATCTTTTTTTTAATTAATTATTTCTTTATTATTAATTTTTTAATTACTGTATGTTTTTTCTGTTTTTTTTTTTGTAACTTTTATCATTACATTATGCTAGTCTGTAAGAGAAACTCTGTTTGACGAATTAAACTAAAACTATTGATTTGTACGCAATATTTCGTATCTAATAAAGAATTGGTGTTAAGTGTTTTTCTTTAAATCTACTCTGCAAACCGGCGAGCCAAACCTCGGCCTGGAAGCACATCACAAATTGACGCCCGAGAGGGACTATTAAGGTCCACCCCGTTAAAACAAATTCGAAAATACTACAACATAATTCATAATGTCAGACCACGAAGAGGAATTCGACTTTAGTCAAGGATTAGGAGCCATTTATCTTTTAAAGAAACAGGAGATAGTGGAGAACATAAGCCAATTAGGTATCGAGACGGAGGGCACTCTGGATGAACTAAGGAAGCGTTTCAAAGACACAAAATTTATGTGAAGAAATGGGAAAAGCGACGGATGGAAGAGAGTATAAAGAGAGAGGCGTAGTAACAACAGACACCGCAAGGAACATAGAGGATAACAAAGTTCCAGAACCGCCGAATTATATTGAAGAGTTTGACCATGTGCCATCGCATACGTGTTCCGCCCCTAGGACCACAAATCCAGCCGAGTTGCCTTATGCATTTACTCCAGGTGAGGCAGCCATTTCTCGCCCGTACGCTAATGAGTTCGTTAACAGACCGCAGGGAACGTTCACACTCAGCTATGAAGCCGAAGTAATGAACGAAGTTAGGGATTGGAAGGTAAAATTCGATTCTACAGGGAGCGCACTTGAACTTATGGAAATAATCGAGGAGTTAGCTTGTTGTTTTAATATCCGGCCCCACTACATGCTTCGAGCCCTTCCCGAAATTTTAAGAAGATCCGCACTCGAATAGTACCGTATCAATCGCGACTGTTCGAAGACATGGGACGATTTTCGAAAGACTTTCGTTCAACGTTTCCTGCCCGCTTGATTTATCCATAAACTAGAGGACGAGATTATGCGACGAAAACAGAGGCCAAGGGTGAAAGCTTAAGACTTTATTCAGGGCTAGCAACAACTTATACATAAGCATCCTCGTATGAATCAATGAGACCACGTCGATCGTATTTATTACAGTTTGAATACCATCTTTATATCAAAAGACGGGAATTTCAAACCCTGGATGAGCTTATATAGTTAGCGGAAGAAGACGAGAATATCCAGAGTGAAGATAGAAGCTCCCGCCAATCCTCAGTCCGACCTCCTCCAGTAACGAAGAGGATAAACTCACCAAATAGACCGTTTGCTAACCGTTCATCGACACCACCAAGAGTATCGTTTGATCAAAACTTAAATCGATCAAGCTCGCCCGTTGTTAAATACGACAAAACTGTAAGCAGAGGGGCCATACGGAGACTGACTGTCGACGCCCTTCTCGACTGTTTTGTTCATATTGTGGAGAAGATGGTCGTAAGACTAGTTACTGTTCATGTCAGTTGCATCACGCAGCCGCACTCTACGACAACATTAGTTTTTCAAATACGAGTCCAGAAAAGGTAGAAGAGTCCACAGCTGAAGGGACCATCGGCAGTATAGTTTAAAAAAGGAAAACAAACCTATTCAGAAAATGTATCCAGGATTCGGTTGCAAAGCAAACAAATAAAACACAGCATATTTCCGAACGAGTTGAGGAAAACCCGAAAAGAATTCAAATCACTGCTACATGAACGGACTCCAGATATTTTATACCGGTAGAAATATGTTACCAAGTAGTGAAAGTGTTGGTGGATACAGGAGCCACCAAATCATTCGTCAATAAGAAAATTCGTCAGCAGCTGCGACGTACTCTACCAGCGGCATGTCATACATTTAGCAGACGGAGAACCCGTGGAGGGTCGTGAGCATTATACCCTTACACTAAATATTAACGGACAATTGGTTCGTAGCGAACTGACATATTTGCCGCAACTATCGGAAGACGTTGTTATTGGCATAGACTTATTAAGGATTACCGGTTTCGCTTTGTCGCTCGTTGGAAAGGAAATCCCATTTCTGAATAACCAATCTAACGAATTTAAGGACTGTTGTGTATGCTAGGAGGAAATCCTCTGGAACTGCGACAAGAGAAACAATTAACCAATTTGTTAGAATAAGAGCTCCCAAAATTTGACCTACTAACTAATACCACCCATGGAGCTGTGCATAGGATAAGGTTAAAAACGGACCAGCCAGCCATTAAAACAACGGTACTATCCAAGGAATCCTGCTATGCAGAAAATTATTGACGACGAAGTCAACGACCTACTCCAAGATGGGAAAATTGGACCCTCGAGGAGCTCGTATAGTTCACAAATCGTTTTAGTGAAAAAGAAAACCGGTTCGTGAAGGGTGTGCGTAGACTATCGTCAAATAAATGAGATTTTTATAACGGACGCTTAATCCCTCCCACAAATTTTCGCTCTGGACAAGCTTAAGCGAGCTTATTATATTTCAAGGATTGACCTCAAGCAAGGGTATTGGCAAATTTTATTGAATCCTGACTCCCGCCCGGCAACTGCATTTACTGTTCCCGGCCGTGGTCTGTACCAATGGAAAGTCATGCCATGTGGTCTTAGTTCCGCTGCTGCTACCTTTCAGCGAATGTTGGATTCAATAATAGAGATTTTGCTAACTTGGATGACATCATTGTCGTAAGCGAAACGTTCGACAAGCAACTTGTGCACTTAAAAGAAGTATTCAAAAGGTTGCAAAAGGCTAATTTAAAAATAAATAGAGATAAATGCGACTTTTGTAAAAGGGAGCTTAAGTATCTTGGTCATGTCGTAAACGATCGTGATATAAGTACCGATCCTGACAAAGTCTCGGCCGTTAGTAAGTTAAACGCCCCACGCAACGTTAAGGAGCTAAGGCGCATTTTGGGGATTACGTCTTTGTACCGCAGATTTATAAAAGATTTCTCCATGGTAGCTTCACCACTAAAAAAACTGTTAAAGAAAACTCAAGTATGGGAGTGGAATCCGGAGCAAGAATAGGCCTTCGCCGAATTAAAGAGACGGCTAACCCAAGCGCCAGTAATAATGTGTCCAGACTTCAGCCTTCCGATTACTTTACAAACGGATGCAGTCCAATACGGTTTGGAAGTAGTCCTTTCGCAAAACCTTCTTTATCAAGAGAGAGTTATCGCTTATGCCAGTAGGACCCTGACAGAACTAGAAAACAAATACTCTGTCACCGAGAAAGAATGCTTGGCAATCCTATGGGTCATACGAAAAATGCGACCCTATATAGAGGGATATCATTTTAGGGTCATAACAGACCACCATTCGCTTAAATGGTTACATTCGTTGGATAACCCTTCCGGACGCTTGGGTCGCTGAACGATCGAGCTTCAACAATTCGACTTTGAGATAAAGTATCGAAAGGGTGCTATGAACATCGTAGCAGACACTTTATCAAGAGATCCGTTACCAATAACTCAAAGTGATATAGTAGCCGTGACCAGTGAAAATGAAGATTGGACAGATATAAAATTTAACCAAGTACTTTAAGAACCTGAAAAGTTGGGAAAAACGGACGATTGGAAATTGTGTGTCCCAACAGCACATAAGCAGAAAATCTTATACGAAAATCACGATATTCCATCTGCCGGCCACCTAGAGAAAGCAAAAACAACTGCAAGATTAATGAAATTATACTATTGGCCCGGGATGTATAAAGACATAGCCAAATACATTAGCAAATGCAAAGTCTGCAGAGAATACAAAGCTTCACAACAAAAACGAAGCGGTTTAATGCACACGACTGTTGCAGAAAATCCTTGGGATACAGTACGTGTAGACTTCGTGGGCCCATTACCCAGGTCAATGAAGGGGAATACAATAATGATATTAATGGTGGACAAATTTACAAAGTGAGTAGAACTTGAACCACTTACAGACGCCACAAGCCAAGCAGTAATAAAGGCATTACGAGAGAGAATTATAGCTCACTTTGGAGTCCCCCGTGTCTTATTGTCAGACAACGGCAGTCAGTTGTCAGTTCAGTACTAACAAAATTCTTACAAGAAAAAGGGATTAAGCAGAGATTTACAGCACCTTACACCCCACAAGAAAACACCACTGAAAGGGTTAACAGAGTGTTAAAGACAATGATTGCCCAACATGGAGGAGAATCACCGTTCATGGGATGAATACATTCCTGAGTTCTGTTTTGCTATCAACACTAGTAAGCACGACTCCACTGGTTTCACTCCCTCCTTCTTCAACTACGGCCGAGAGCTAAGAACCCCCCAGCATATTGATGTACGTAACGATAACTTGAAAGAAACAATTTCAATAAGGGAACAGAGATTGAAAGCTCTCTATCAACTAGTTAAATTAAACCTACAAACAGCTGCTCAGACGCAGACACGACACTATAATTTACGACATAGACCTTGGAGGCCTAGCATAGTGGAACGCTTAGGACGCTCTCATCCGCTCAACGACATTTTACACAGAAACTTGCACCTCGCTACGAAGGCCCATATGAAGTCATACGGTACGACTCTCCCGTAATAGCTGTCCTAAGAAGGGTAGAGAAAGACAAAAATAAGAAAAATAATAATAATTTGGTGCGTTCTTATGTGAGAGATTTAAAAAGTACCGTGCCTTCCAAAGAAGATATTCAGGAGGTTTCTTATTTAAAATTCAGTCAGTCAACAGAAGCCGAACCGTCAACCTCACAAATGGAGCCATCAACAAACCTGCCCAGTGACGATGAAAGCGCCCAGCCGTGGAAGCGCATAAGAACTCACCCCGACCGATTTTAACAACAATCAAGCCCCTTCATCAGCAACACAAACTAACATACAGCCACCACTAGAGCTAGCAGTAATGCCCGCTACACTGCCACCAACGAGACTCAACACAGCTGCTAGTACTTCACCAAGCAACATACCGGTACTTGTCACTTCCCGTGAACCCGACCAACTTGTGACCTATAAACAATATCCTCCGCCAGCCTCACCAGTGCCAATAAGACAGATCCAATTCCCAATTGTATTTAAAACGACAAGGCCTCCAATCAACCACACCGATAATCATGAGAAACGGGTACCTGCAGACCCATTCTTAGGAGTGAACATAGAAGGCCACCCTTTATATAACCCGAATTTCAGCAGGCAACACTTCTACATTAAAAGACCTTTCGGGAAAATCCAGGTAAACATAAGAAAATCAGGAGAAGCCTTCCTAAGTTTCGGGGAGTTAAACAAAAAGGTGGAGTTTCTCCGTTACCCCGCCAACTAAATTAATATCGTTGAAGTAAAATTGGGTTTTTACTGTTATGAAAATTGTTTTTTGGTTATGAATTTATTTTTTAGTTCCATTTGTTATGGATTTTTTTAGTTTGCTTTTTTAGTATTTGAATCAAGTTAAAAAAAAAAATTGAAAAAAATAAAAAAAAAAAACATAAAAAAATAAATTAATAAAAAAAAACAAAAAATAATAATAATAAAAAAAAAATATAAATAAAAACAAAATAATGAAACAAAAAATATAAATAAAAAAATAAATAAATAAAAAAATGAATTAATACCCTTTTTTGTCTCCGGCAGAATAGTTTTAAGACGAGAAGGTCTCGTCTCCAAAGAGGAAGTGGTATGTAACGAGGAGTTACATGCTGGCCATTTTAAGTCCTTACCACCACCTCCACTTAACCTGACAGGTACCTTTAGAATGGCACAACCAGCAAGCCGGCAATACCCATCAGGTACCTTTAGAATTGGCAAGCCCATAACCAGCGACCCTTCAATACCTAACCCCACAAGATATGCATATGAGGCTACCACAACAACAACATACACAGGATATTTACATTCACCTCCTTACTATTCACAGAAAAGGTATGAGGAGCTGCTTCAAAGAAGGAAAATCACCCCTTCGGTCAGTGTTCATTAAAGTGCAAGTAAAGTTGATTCAATAAATACAATAAATACACAATTCACTCGTTTAAATACAGATATTTTTTCAATGAACTTTAAACGATTTCTCGTTAAACTTTTATAATTATGGCAAATCTAATTATAGAATTTATTAAGTGTAATATGGGGATTAAGATTCGGGAAGAATTTTGAATCCTCCTAAAAAATTGTTGGTCTTATGGCTCTTTGAACAATTTTAATCAAAAATCGACCTTATTTAGCTCAGAAAGTAGTATGCAAAAAATCAAATAATCAACAGTTAAAGACATTTTTCATGAATTTAAGAATTTTGCCAAAGGGAAGTGTTCTAACTGAAGAGAAAAATGCTCAAATTCGAGACTATCAGGACAATGGTCATAGCATTCGATGTGAAGGTCAAAACATTGGACTTAGTATGCAGCTACCTTCGATATAGGGAAAACGCTGAAAAAAACAACAAACCGCTAGCGCACATGCCTACATCACCTCAAGAAAGACAACGCATACTCCGAAAGGTCTCAAATTCAACATTATCTGTTAGCAAAATCAATGGTAGTTGAAGCCATCAAAAATGATTCTTATCAGATTGTCCGGGAAGCCACATATTTCAACCATCTGAAAACTTAAAAAAAAATCTACCGAAATCAGGCTGGTACAGATGTTATTGGTAGGCTTTTTAAAGTTGATTTAAACTGGGTATTAGTGGCATACTGCGCCTGATACCATTAAATGGTATCTGTATTTAAACGAGTGAATTGGAGTGTAAGTTTCACTTAAGCTGTGGACGAGTAAGGTCGATTAGGTCTGATTGCCACCAGGGGCTTCGATACCTGTGATCTACTAGCGCGTGTGCCTAGCCTGCCACTAGGGGCCTATACCTGTGACATCGCCACCAGGGGCATATACCTGTGATCTCGCCACCAGGGGCTTATACCTGTGATCTTTCCACTAGGGGCCTACACCTGTGATCTTGCCACCAGGGGCCTATTCCTGCGATCTCGCCACCAGGGACATATACCTGTGATCTTGCCACCAGGGGCCTACACCTGTGATCTTGCCACCAGGGGCTTATACCTGTAATCTTGCCACCAAGGCCATATACCTGTGATCTTGCCGCCAGGGGCCTACACACCTGTGATCTTGCCACCAGGGGCTTATACCTGTTTTCTTGCCACCAAGGCCATATACCTGTGATCATGCCTCTAGGGGCCTGCACCTGTGATATTGCCACCAGGGGCCTATACCTGTGATCTCGCCACCAGGGGCATATACCTGTGATCTTGCCACCAGGGGCTTTTACCTGTGATCTTGCCACCAGGGGCCTATACCTGTGATCTCGCCACCAGGGGCTTATACCTGTGATTTTGCCACAAGGGGCCTACACCTGTAATCTTGCCACCAGGGGCCTATACCTGTGATCTTGCCAACAGGGGCCTGTACCTGTGATCTCGCCACCAGCGGCTTATACCTGCGATCTTGCCACCAGGGAATACTAATTAATAATAAAATTCAGTATCTGGAAAACGGATTGGCGACTTTTTTTATTTTGTATAAAATTGTATTTTATTAGCTACTAAAAGTTGGCATACCAAACTTTATTAAAAAAAAAAAAAAGGAAACCGCTCTAACGATATTTAATTTTTTTTTTTTATAAATTCATTTTTATCAAACAATTCAGATGGCATACTTTTTTTAGCTCTATCTGTTTTAGCTTTAAAATAACAAATTTATAGGTATTTATAGTATTAATTTATATTTTAAATTGTTTTTAAAACTTTTTTGTAATGATATCATAATGTTATGGAACCAATACCTATTTGTAGATTGTCTATTTCAAGTTACGTTAAAGTTGTTAGCTACGAGAACAAGTTTTGTGCAATCCAGTCGTGCCCATTTTTTTATAAAGGATCAAAGATTAGTTATTTTAAGATTACCAAGTAACTTACCTTTTAAAGATTTCAAGGAAGAAAGTTTAAATAAAGAAAGAAATCGACAAGCTTAAAACATATTGAAATTTATAATTTGAAATCGTTCAGCTAAAATATAGTCCATAGGTATGATGCATTTTTTAGAAAGGAAATATTAGGCAGGAATAAGTAGTTATATTTATTCGCATTATGTTGGGTAAGAGGACAACTCAAAACCGGTGTGCGTACGCTGGGTTGAAGATTGGAACTGTTGCTTTTATTAATGAAAACAGGAAGTGAATTTTGCCGACATGTTTTCATATTGGCTTAATGTACTTACTTATTAGAGAACAACAATAAAGATTTTTTCCTCTTTAAAATAATTTATTTTAAGTCGTGTTAAATGATTTTTCTTTAATAAAGAAATACATACCTGGCTATTAACTCAGTATCAGATGGTTGTACAAAAATTTGCTTAGGTTGCTCTCGATGTATTGATGCCAGCCAACTGAACATATCATATGAGGATCTCTTTCCAAATGGCTTACACCGTGCTGATGCGAAATTATTTGTATTCAAAAGGAGTTCATGTGTAGTACATACGTTACCAACAGTAGGAGACCCATTTTCGTGATACCTCGGGGTATACTTTTGACATTTTTCTGTGCCAGGTAACTGTTCAATTAAATATTTAAGAGCATTTGTTTTCAAACCTAATATTTTAACTCCACAGATTTCAGAAAAAGACTCTATTGGATGGAATGGTAGACCATGCGCACGGCGAGAGCTCTGAACAGCTTCAAAAACCTTTTCCCAAACATCAGATATTGACTTGGATTTATAACTAAATCCATCTTCACTTTGGATCTCAAAAATTAAGTAGGATTCAGTACTTTTTTTAGCTGTTTCAGCTTTAAACAGTTTCTGGGAAGCATACGTCAAGTTTGATTGTTGATCGGATTCGAATTGGCCACGCATTTCAGTAAGGGGAGAATTCGAACCTTTAAACGTTTGAGTTTGTTTAAAGTTATCCAAATCGTCTTGAAAAATATCTTCTTGATCACTTGATTTACCCAGCTTCATTTTACAAATTTCTTCTTTGAAAATTGGTTGCATTTCATGTTTTTTTTTTCCCACGCCGGTATCTTTGTTGCACTTTTGTATTCCGATATAAGCAGTTTTCTCTGAGAAATCATTGTTTGAGCTATTAGATACTGTTTCCACAGAATCACACCTGTCGAGAATATTTTCTTTCTTTCCAAAATTCAGACTACATATTTTTTTTTCAACAGACTTCTGATTTCCAAGAATATTGGTGGCGTTGTGCTCCGTGACTTCAGTTTCCATATAATTCTCGTAGTTTATCGACGAATCTGCTTTATTACCACTCTTCTCGGCCTCTGACACATCCTTTATTTGCTTAATGTATTCGAATTCCTTTTCAGCAGATGTAATATCTTTTATAATTTCGGCTTCATGTGGTGTCAAACTTTGAACATTTTCGTTTATTAAGTATTTTTTTTTTGGCTTTGACGTATCCGCTGGTTTTTGAAACGATTGCATTGGAAGCACTCGATTTGTCGGTCGAGATGTGTTTTTATTTGGTTTTGTCTGTATAATGGGAACTAATACGTTAGTAGACACATTGTATAAACTACTTCCAAATGATGGCGTGTTAAATGGAAGTTTTGTTGAACTCAAGTTAACCGACTTTCTGCTTTCTAGTCTCTTTACTGTACTTGAGAGTGAATTATGCGGATCCGATGTATTTAGTTTCGGAATTTCAAATATATCTCTAGAATTTTGAAATTCACTGTTCATAGAACAGTTTGTATCATTTCTAATGATTGAAGCAAAAGGATCTGAAGGTTTTTTTAAAGTAGATTCGGTTAATAATTCACAAAACTTATCCGTTTCGCTATTTGAGCTTTCTAAAAAGACATTTTGAAGCTCACTTGGTTTTAAAGCTTTTTGAAACATATTTTTGCACATTATCTTTAAACCTATTTGTGAAAAAGTAAGTGAGCTATTTTTTCTTTTAATATTTCTGGGACCTATTTGCACTTTATGTTTTGATGTTGATTCTTTTATTTCTGGTCGTGAATTTTGTTCTTTAAAAAAGTCCGAATAATTCGTATCAGAAAAATTATGATCATTGACGAAACTATTCATTGTCGTTGAAAAACTTGAATTATCGTTCTCAACTTTTTTCAAATGAGTACTATTCTCTAACCATTTTTGACTTATAAAGTTCTCGCTGTTTGATTTTAAGCTGTTTTCGATGAAAGGAACTGATTGGACAATCGTTTTTACAGGTGATACAATGTTGGAACTAGTTTCTAACGCCATTGTTTTTTGAAACTGATTTGTTGGGGCTCGCACTGCAGTATTTTCGATTTCAGGCAACGTTTGAATAAGAGAAAATATGTTACTTGGCTCAGATTGCTGAATGATAGCCTGAGGATGCGGGCCATTTAGGCTTCCGAAGTATGGATTGCAACCGTTTAGACCGTCATGAGAACTATTAGTATTCAAAAACCCTGGTAACAAATTCGTTTGCGGAACAACTTGTTTGCTTCTATCAACATTATTTAAAACAACATAACTCGTAGATGCATCGTTCACTGGCTCAAACTTACTTGACTGGAAAACCTAAAAAAAAAAATCAATAAAATAAATCAATATATTATGATTTTTGTATTGCTGAATTAATTATAGTTATATTTTACCTTTTTGTTTTTCTTCATTTCAATAAAAACGCCTTTTTTGAATTATTTTATTTTGCTAATCCTGACAATGAGGCAAATAGGTCCTCGAAATATACCTATTTGCCTCATTGTCAGGATCTATACAAATAAAATACATGCGTTTTAATAAAAAATTAAATAAATACATACAAAATTTAAGTATATACAAAATTACCAAAATTATTTATAAGAAGTTATTTGATAACAATCTGTTTCAGTTCAAAATTAGCTATAAATTATTTTTTAATGTTAGACATTTGTTTTTAAAATAAAAATTAAACTATTGAACAAATTTTCTTATAGAGTTATTCAAGTATTTAAAGATTACAAATTTGTTTGATTTTCAATTTGGTTATTCTGTAAATTAGCATTAACTATGAGATTGTAGTATGTATTAGTGTAGTCTCTTTTATCTGTTTTGTAGTTACACGCAATGCCCTCATTCCTTATAATTTGGTTGACCCCATGAATTTGTAACTTAAATTTGTTTCTTTCTAATTTTAAAATTTTAGCTCCATCAAAACCAAAAGAATGTCCATTTTCCTTTACATGATCAGCTTAAGCAGCTATATTTTTTTGACCGATCCTTCGTTAACTTTTTGACGTTCGTTTTTGTGTTGACCTATTCTTGACCCCAGTTTTTGAATAGTTTCTCCTATGTATGTTTTTTCGCAATCATTGCATTTTACAGAGTAAACAAATCCACTGTTTTCTGTTTTATTAATTTTTTGTTTTGTATTAAGAAAGAATTTTGAATTTTGTTTTGTTGGCTTCATTGCTGCTTTGACATGTGGTACAAAATATTGGCACACCTTAGCTAAGGACGCACTTAATTTAGGTACATAAGTCATTGCTGAATAAATTTTATTATCCGTATCTAGTAAATTTCTTGTCCGATCATTATTATTAGATAGAAAGCTGTAGTTACTTTGGTCAAATCTTTGTGGTAAATTAATTTTGGCTTGTAAATTTTCGTTTTTAACTGATAAAATAAGTTTTTCGATTATATTCATTGGATAGTTGTTTTTTCTCAATATATTTTGTATCTTTATTATATTATTTTTAAAATAGGTCTTAGGCTAAATGAAAATACCTTACGAATAAAGTTTTTAACCATATTATATTTCATTGGAGTAGGATGAGCCGAATAAAAATTTAACAAACGATTTGATGCAATTGGCTTATGAAACCAATTTGTTATAATATTACCATCATTGTTTCTTGTGACTGTAAGATCTAAATAATTTATTTCACGAGTAAGTGTGTCCTCCAATTCATATGTAAAAATAATATTTTTGTCAAGAGATTCCAGAGCTGATTTCACTACATCAATTTTGTTTCTTGGAATAGCTGTTAAATGATCATCCACATATGCTATCCAAAATTGTGGTGTAAAATCTATTCTATCAAACGCATTCAATATCACTTCATCCAAAACCCATTCGACGGGAATTGGAGCTAAAGATTATCCCATAAAAAGTCCAGTTTTCATACGTATATATTGATTTTTAAAACGAAAATTCAAAACAATTTGTTAAAAAAATTACAAAAACCAAAATTCTAGCTGGAAATATTCTTGTATCTTTCGATGTATCAAATTGCTTTAATAATGTTTCAACTGAATTGGCACTAAAAACTGTTGAACGTCACTTTGATTTACGTACCAAACCTAAAACTAAAATTCCAAAACAAACATTTATGATTATGTTAAAATTTTGCCTTTCTGACTGCAATTATTTTTGTTTTAAAAATCAATATATACGTATGAAAACTGGACTTTTTATGGGATCATCTTTTTATTTTATCAGTTAAAAACGAAAATTTACAAGCCAAAATTAATTTACCACAAAGATTTGACCAAAGTAACTACAGCTTTCTATCTAATAATAATGATCGGACAAGAAATTTATTAGATACGGATAATAAAATTTATTCAGCAATGACTTATGTACCTAAATTAAGTGAGTCCTTAGCTAAGGTGTGCCAATATTTTGTACCAGATGTTAAAGCAGCAATGAAGCCAATAAAACAAAATTCAAAATTCTTTCTTAATACAACACAAAAAATTAATAAAACAGAAAACAGTGGATTAGTTTACTCTGTAAAATGCAACGATTGCGAAAAAACATACAAAGGAGAAACTATTCAAAAACTGGGGTCAAGAATAGGTCAACACAAAATCGAATGTCAAAATGTTAACGAAGGATCGGTTAACAAAAATAAAGCTGCTTTAGCTGATCTTGTAAAGGAAAATGGACATTCTTTTGATTTTGATGGAGCTAAAATTTTAAAATTAGAAAGAAACAAATTTAAGTTACAAATTCATGAGGTCAACCAAATTATAAGGAATGAGGGCATTGCGTGTAACTACAAAACAGATAAAAGAGACTACACTAATACATACTACAATCTCATAGTTAATGCTTATTTACAGAATAACCAAATTCAAAATCAAACAAATTTGCAATCTTTAAATACTTGAATAACTCTTTAAGAAAATTTGTTCAATATTTTAATTTTTATTCTAAAAACAAATGTCTAACATTAAAAAATAATTTATAGCTAATTTTGAACTGAAACAGATTGTTATCAAATAACTTCTTATAAATAATTTTGGTAATTTTGTATATATTTAAATTTTGTATGTATTTATTTAATTTTGTATTAAAACGCATGTATTTTATTTGTATAGATCCTGACGAAGAGGCAAATAGGTCCTCGAAATATATAGATTAGCAAAATAAAATAATACAAAAAAGGCGTTTTTATTGAATTGAAATGAAGAAAAACAAAAAGGTAAAATATAAAAATAAATCAATTTAAATAATCAAATAATATATCAATAGAATAGTTTTTTTAATAAGACATTTAATGTATGAATACATTAAAATAATAATAAAATAAAGAAAAATTAAATAATAATATACAACGGCATACCAACCAACTTCACATCAACCAAAGTTCAGTGTCGAGCTTATCATAAAGCTACACCCAGAACAAGATCAAATGCCAAGATGTGTTCATTATTTGCCACACTATTTGTTTCCAAAAGTGAGCACATGGGTTTACGCAGAACAAAGTAGATACCTACAAAATATTCTGCTGCCCTGTGATTGATGACGAATTTTTAATAAAATATTTCACACATCAAACTAAAATACAACGAGAACATGTGTATGACACTAAAATACTATCAGCCTTATGCATAAGCGAATTATAGCGAGTGCATAGTGCTATGCACTTTTTATAATGCCTCTGAACGCCAAAACCTTATTCATTAACTTATGCAACGTTGAATAGAGGCAACATAAGCTAAACGCGTTTGGAAGTTGTATAGAACCAGCATAAGGCTTGTTTAGTATCGGAATGTCACTTTGACTCATACACAACAATAATGTAGATATATATTAGGGGGGCCCTTATTTTTGTAATCTTTGAGGTGTTGAAATCTGACTATCAAAATATTTTATAAAATTAAATACAACAATAAATAATGTTGGTTTTGTTAATTTATTGTACATTTTTGTTCTGATATTTTTTAAATAAAATTAAGAATATTTTTTTGTACACTTTATTTTATAGAATCTACTTAATAAATGTGCAAAATTTAAAGATTTTCCATCAAATCTTACAACTTTTGCAAATGCTCGACCGCATGCGTGATTTAAATAAAATTATACAAAGATTCACCTTCATCACTTTCATAGGAAAATACAAATGAACTTTACGCATTACAAAATAAGCACCACCCTTTTATTTTTCTCCTCAACAAAAACATCACGATGTGAGTGAATGGAACAATTCATGGAATAATTTAAAAACGATTTATTTTTTGTTTCAAATATTTTTAATTTTATTTGCGAACACAAAAAAATAAAAGTAACTGGATAATTATAATAATATTAAAAGAAATTAATAAGAAACCAGATAGAATCCAATCGCCAACACAATAACTTCTATTGATTTTTCACACAGTACACACACAGCTGTACTCCTTTGTCAGTTTTGAAAGTAAAACGTACTAGATTGGTACTAATTTTGACGCAAGCTCATTATAACTATAATGGGTCAGTTTTGACTAATACAGTTTTGTACTAATTTTGACACAAGCTCATTATAACTATAATGGGTTGAAAAATATTTAATGCATAACAATTTATGCAACGTTGTATAGTGGCTACATAAGTCCTTATGCAGTGCATAACTATTCATCTGTTCAACGGATTCTAATGAATACGGCTGTATAAGTACAATCAACGAAAGTATTTTTCTTGCAAAAAATAGTGCACTCTGGATTATTTTTGTATATAGTAGGTGATACCCCCAGGTATAAGATATCCATCCCCACCCGAGAGCCAAGAGCTAAACTGAGTAGGGGGGGTTAAATGTGCCCCATTTTAGATGTTCGTGAATACTTGCACAACTGGAAAAGTCTATACTACAAAATTAGAGAAAAATTAATATTCTATTAAATAAATTATGTTCATATTTTTCCTAGGGTCAGTAATAAGGGAGATGCGGGGGTAGAAATGCCAACAAATCTGTAAAAACTGTTGTTGTCTTAGATATTGAATGTTTGGTGAGCAATTTACCTGGAAAAAACAAAAAAGGTAAATACCCATTCATTTACTGTTAAGTCGTGACGCTGAGAGTGTAGTTATAATATCCTTTTTTTATATACAGGGTGTCCAGTAAGAAATGGATAACCCTGAAATGCCTCATAGTAGACTTAATAACCGTCCTGAAAACTGATACAAAAGTTCTATCCCAACCACAAGAAAAGATACATGCATTATTTTGGTCAGTGCATTATATTTTGCCTTACTATACATTTTTAATACCACGACTACAAGTTAATGAATTCCACCGTCTTTTTTTCGTAGCAATACTTTACATTATTTGTGCCAAAACATTGGAAGAAGAAAATTGTAATAACTGATGTAAAAACTTTTATCAGTTTTCAGGACGGTTATAAAGTCTACTATGAGGCATTTCGGAGTTATCCATTTCTTACGGGGCACTCTTTTTTGAAACCCAGGATACTATTCCTTTATTTTATTTTCAAATCAAGTTAATGGTGTCTATAGTTTTTGTAAAAATTACTTTCAAACTCAAAATTCAAATAAGAAAACTTTCAAGATTTAGTTTTTATTTTTTTTATTATGAATAAGATTTTTTATATTCACTACTCCTTTTATATCTTAATTTAAAACTGAAACCTAAATGGTTGTCTCCTAGTTTTTTGAGAAAATTGAAAGTTGCGAGGACAATGTCTTTTTTTTATAATTTTTATTATTATTATCTGTGTAGTATACGATAGTAGTGTTTCCTGAGCTTGAGGTTAAAGAATGAATAAATTCTTTGAACCTACGATGCAATCCATCCAAGGTACTGTGTTAGTGGTATTGGTGACCCTTAGGTGTAACATACTCAAAGTCCTCAGCCCAGGGACGAAAGCTTTATGCAGGAGAGGGGGGTAAATTTAGTTTTTCTTCAATATTTGGAAAACTTAGGGTAATAAAGGCAAATTCAATATGACAAAGTGAAAAAAAATTACATTCCGCACCAAAACATACCAACAAAATTGTCCTCGCAACTTTGAATTTTCTCAAAAAACTATGGACACCAATAACTTGATTTGAAAATAAAATAACGGAACAGAATCCTGGCTTTCAAAAAAGGTAAATTTTTGTGATGTAAATGTTGTCGTTGTTTTTTTAATATTATTTTTAAAAAAATTCTCCCTAAAGGGTGGAAGTAAGGACCCCCCTCTACGGCAACAAATTTTTGATTTTGTTATTATGAATAAAACGTTATCATTTTTTAGCGCCGTACAAAACCAACTCTTTCTATTTAAATTTTTCCTAGTTTAGTATACATCAACTTTTTCGTATAGTTGTGGGTGTTGAAGAAAATAGATTATGTACCTTATATATAAAGCTTTGTTATAACTTGTTTATATAAAACGTATATTCATTTACAGCCTTATTTATTAGCTCGGTTTAGCGGCAGTGTAAAGTTACTCCGACTTTACAACGCCTCTAAACATGGAAAGCTTATTTAAAAAAAATATATACCAGGAATAGAGGCAAAGTAAGCTAAAACTGGTTCATAGGAGGTTTTAAGCCGGAGTAAAGCCGTTTTAGTATCTAAATGTCATTTTGACATGACATCGTCTGAAATGAAAGAGAAGTGCAAACAATTTTTTCCTGTTTTTTTACTACGAAAGAATGGATATTTATTTTATATTAATACATCATTTAAATTCTTTAAACAGTTTAACTAACATTACTGGAAGAAGGAGAAGGCCAAAACAGTACAAAACTGCTTTAGATCCCATGAAACTGAGGGATTATTAGTTGTCGGAGAAATATCTACATTATGAACATAAACCAAAATATTTATTTTTGTCTGTTTTATTCTGGAAATTATATTATGTGCATATATTTACAAATTTATGTATCTTTTCAACTATCCCAGTTTTTCAGAATGTTTTCTTTTATTTGTATTATGTATAAGTAAATTTTGTTTACCAAAATATGTCCACAATTAACTCTACCAATAACTTAACAACTAAAACGAATAATAATGGAACTCAGCTGTGGTTTGTTTACGTTTATAATAACCAGAGTTTTAGATTGGTGACTTTTTTGATAGAATATTTGACATAAGGCAGGCGTAACTAAAACGGCTGACAAAATATTTTATAAATATGGATTAGTTTGACGTGGCGTAAACCCGGAGTAAGTGCTTAGACTTGGTTTAATTATTCCGAGGTTGAACCGAGTATTAGTGAAATCTAATAAATACGGCTGTTAGATTTTATTGTGTATAAATTATTTGTATTCAATTAAATAAAATCTATTCTGTTCCTGAAACTCAAGCTGGGCGTTTGTTATTACTCCGCTTCTAGTTCCTGTTTGTTATCCTTCGATTTGCCTTTTATCAGGTCATTGGCCCAGGCACCTTTTTGAAATGAGTTCCAATGTATTGGTTGAAAAATTGAAGGGCAGAGAAAACTATGACGTGTGGAAAATTGCTACAAAATCATATCTCGTCATCAAAGGATTATGGAGTTGTATGGAAGTAGAACCTACAAATGCTGCTGCAATAGAGAAGGACTTGAAAGCTAAATCTGAGCTAATTTTACTTTTGGAAACCCAAAACTTCTCTTACATTGTTGATGCAACAACAGCTAAGAACGCTTGGGACAGTCTCACTGGTGCTTTCGAAGAAGACACGTGTTTATGCAGAAAAGTTCAGCTTAAATTGTTGGAATGTGACAATATGGAAGACTATGTCAATAAAATGGTAATGACGTCCATCAAGGTAAAAAAAGCTGGTTAAAAAATTGACAATGAGATCATCGCCTCTTTAATGCTGGCTGGCCTTCCAGAAGATTTCAAACCTCTTGTAATGGCAGTTAAAAATTCTTCCTCGAAGTTGACATCTGATTCCGTAAAAACTTTACTTTTGCAACAAGTCCAATATAAGGGAGATGATTCTGTTCAGAAGGCATTGCTGAGCAAGTCATTCAAAAAGAAATTTAAGAAAAATACATTTCGCTTTCATAATTGTGGTGAAATTGGACATTTTGCCAAACATTTTTCAAAAAAGAGGGGCAAAGAGAAGAAATCAGAATGCTTGTTCACAACTTTTTTGACAGATGGAAGCGCGCAAGATACGTGGTATGTGGATTCTGGTGCATCTGCACATATGACTATGAAGAAAGGAATTCTGCAGCACCAGAATGAGCCATCACATAAGGAAATAGTTGTCGCAAACAATTCTAAGATGGCGATAGAAGGTGTTGATCTCTCTTCTTAATGGCAATAACAAAACGAATGCAACCATCAAAAACGTACAATATGTTCCAGACTTATGTGCAAATTTGCCTTCAGTAAGCCAATTGGTGAAAAATGGTAATAAGGTGCGTTTTGAAAACAATATTTGCGAAATCCATAACAAGTCTAACAAACTTATTGGTACTGCGAACCTTGTTAACAACATGTACAAGCTAAATTGTGAGCTTGTTGAGAATCTTGATAGTAATCAAACTGCATTGAAGGTGGAAGTGGGTGAAGAAATTTGGCATCGTCGCTTGGGACACATATGCGACGAAAATCTCCTCAAAGGTAAATCTGCTGTGACTGGAATACATTTTTCCCCTCACCGTCCATCGAAGTGTGTAGTGTGTGTAAAAGGAAAACATGCACGAGCATCATTTACACATACTGGAAATCGTGCCGAGAACGTTTTAGATTTGATACCGATGTTTGTGGTCATTACATGTTAAATCTTGGACAGGATGTAAATATCTTCTTACATTCGTTGACGATTACAGCCGTAAGGTGTTTGTTGTTACCTTAAAGCAAAAATCTGAAGTTTTTGAAGAATTTCG
This sequence comes from Melangyna quadrimaculata, assembly GCA_949320155.1. NCBI lineage: Eukaryota > Metazoa > Arthropoda > Insecta > Diptera > Syrphidae > Melangyna > Melangyna quadrimaculata. The sequence goes on along the minus strand of OX439483.1, from coordinate 308,493,983 downwards.
TAAGTTCAAAACCTTTTCTGAAAACCAGACTTCAAGAAAAATAAAAATTTTGCGTTCCGACAAGGGAGCAGAGTTTTGCCACAAACATTTTGAAGAATTATTGTCCCAGTGTGGTATCCAGCATCAAAAGACTGCTCGGTATACCCCCGAACAAAATGGTGTTGCAGAACGGATCAATAGAAATCTGGTAGAGAGAATCCGGTGCATGTTAATAGACGCAAATATCTTGCAACGTTTCTGGGCTGAATACGGCATCATTTTTGAAAAACAGAATTCCTTGCAGATTAAACTATTCAAAAACACCTGAGGAGCTCTGGTCAAGAATGAAGACCGATTTATCAATGCTACCCGTTTTTGGCTGCAACGCTATGGTGCACATTCCACATGAAAAGCGAAGAAAAGTCGATTCTAAGTCAAAGGAATGCATGTTGTTGGGATACTCAAAAGAATCAAAGAAACGTTATTTTTTTCGAGTGTGATAATTTTACAAAACTTTCAAAGGACAATATAAATTCAGGTGGGAAAAGTGCAGTCGAATTTAATATTGTTAAGACTGATGATCTAACCGAAGTTAAGGTGCCAGTTGTTGTTAATACATCTGATGATCTAACTGAGGTTAATGTTCCAGTCGTATCCGAAAATTCAGAAGATCCGTCTGAAATCCGAACTGAAAATAATGCGTTTGAAGATGATTCTGATGAACTCGAATTTTGTGGTGCTCAGACAATTACTGAAGAGGCTGAAAATGATAATGAAGAAGGATCTATGCTTCGGCGGTCTGATCGTATTGCCAAGTTAAAATCAGGCTGGTTTAATTGTAGACTTAAAGATGTCAGATCCTGAAACAGTGGCAGAGGCCTTGTCTCGGGCAGATTCTCATCATTGGAAGTCAGATATGGAAAGCGAATTCGGTTCATTACAAGAATACAATACGTGGGATTTAGTCCATCTACCGAAAGGTTAGAATGAAATTCGATCTTAATGGGTTTTCAAAGTTAAAAGAAAAGAAAATGGGGAAATAATAAAGTATAAGGCGCGACTTGTATGCAAGGGTTATGCCCAGAAAAAAGGTGTTGATTACACAGAAACTTTTTCTCCAGTGACACGATATGCTTCAATAAGATTTTTAATTGCCTTGGCTGTGAAATATGATCTTAATATTTGCCAAATGGACGCGGTGACAGCATTCCTGAACGGAGATCTTAAAGAGGACATTTATATGGTTCCAACAGAAAAGTTTTCTGATGGTACTGGTACAGTATGTAAACTTCAGAAATCGTTGTATGGTCTTAAGCAATTCAGTCGTGTTTGGAATCAGAAACTGAACGAAGTTCTTAAAAAAATTGGATTGATACGCTCTGATGCAGATCAGTGCGTTTATTATAAGATTAACAAAAACCAAATGATTTTTGTCGCAGTGTATATTGACGATGTTTTGATAGTTTCAAATGAGAAATGTATTGAAGAAAGCTTAAAGCAATTGCTTTGCGAAAATTTCAAAATGAAGGATTTAGGGGAAGCTTCTTCAATTCTTGGTTTACAAATATCTCATGACAGGTCAGCTGAAACTATCGCAATAGATCAAACTCGTTACATCGAAGACATCTTAAATCGATTTGGTATGTCGGACTGTAATTCAGTCAGTACCCCACTTGATTCAAATTAAAAAATATCTTCGAAAATGTGCTTATCATCACCTGAAGAGCAGAAAAAGATGTCGAATGTCCTCTACATGGAAGCAGTAGGCTGCTTATTATATGCGGCGCAAACTACAAGACCTGACATAAGCTACGCCATTAATCTTTTAAGCAGATACTCTCCAAATCCTGGTCAGGCACATTTAGCTGCTATAAAACGTGTTCTTCGATACCTTAAAGGCACTTTTGATAAAAAGCTTGTTTACAGAAAAACAGGTAGTGAGCTGTAAGGATTTTGTGATGCTGATTGGGCTGGTGACGAAGATGAAAGAAAATCGACATCCAGTTATGTATTCACAATGCAGGGAGCACCAATATCATGGACTTCTAAACGCCAATCAACTATTGCACTTTCATCAACAGAATCTGAACTTCTAGCTGTTGGAGTAGCAGTTCAAGAAGCAATATGGTTAAAGCGTTTGGAGGCAGAAATGTTTTTAAATCACCCAAAACAAATGACTTTGCATTGCGACAACAAGAGTGCGATACAACGTATTAAAAATAATTCTTATTCACCTCGAACAAAACATATAGAAATAAAAACTCAGTTCATCAGAGAAAAAATTGAAACAGGTTCGATTTTATTAGCATACGTTCCTTCAAATGAAAATTTAGCTGATGGTTTAACAAAAGGCTTAGTAAAATTGAAACTTGAAACAAATAACAGTTTGCTTAGTCTTTGTTAAAACTAAATTTATACTATGTTATATTACTGTGTTTATATTACTATGTTGATTATATTACTGTTTATATATTACTATGATTATATATTATTTTCTTTATACATATATTTAAAAAGAATGAATTATTTAAATTTCAAAATGTTTAAATTTATAAATAAGTCATTCTGGGGAAGTGTCGAAGAAAATAGATTATATACCTTACATATAAAGCTTTGTTATAACTTGTTTATATAAAACATATATTCATTTAGATTTTATTTTGTATAAATTATTTTTATTCAATTAAATAAAATCTATTCTGTTCCTGAAACTCAAGATGGGCGTTTGTTATTACTCCGCTTCTAGTTCCTGTTAGTTATCCTTCGATTTGGCTTTTATCAGTGGGTATATAGAAAAAAAAAAGGAAATTATAACTACACTCTCAGCCTCACGACATGGTAAAATAACAGTGAATGAATGGGTATTTACCTTTTTTGTCCATGAGAGTCCATGGCTTTTATCATTATGTAAAAAGTTTGCTTTACCGGTGAATACAAAAACTTGTCACCAATACACATAATTGCGGACGCGGAAGAGTATGTTCAAAAAGTATCTGACGAAGAAGAAAAAGAAGTTACCAGATCAAAAATTGTGAATATATTTGGGACGTACAAGAGAAAAATCAAAAATAATGAGAAAGAAAAATTCATTTTAAAAACCTTCGAGAAAACTCAACGACTCATCCGAAAATACAAGAATGAAATAATAATAACGGAAGCAGACAAAGGAAACATAACGGTTATTATGTATAAAGAAGAATACAACAAAATGCACGAAATGTTACAGGACAAAACAACAGACGATTACAACATATAAAAGAAAGAACACAAAACATCATGAAGACGAAATACTTGTTTCCTTCGACGTGGTATCACTTTTTACGAACATACCAACATACCTAGCAATTAAGATTATAATGGCAAAATGCGAAAAAGTACAAGAAGAAACAATTATCCCCAAAAAGCTGTTTTTAAAAATTCCCCATTTTTGTCTAAAAGACAGCAATTATTTCAAATTTGAAGAAACATTTTTCAACCAAGTATTTGGAATGCCTATGGGCAATCCACTTTCGCTAGCGATCGCCAATATAGTCCTGGACAAACTCCTAGACGACACCATTGAAAAATTGAACAAAACAAACACAAAAATAAAATTCATCGTCAAATATGTCGATGATTTCTTTGCAATAATTAAAAAACAGGTCCAAATTTTAATAATGAACACCAACAATACACTACCCCTTTTGGATACCAAGCTATACAGAACAGACACCAAAATAATAATGTACTGGCATGCGAAACCAATGGCATCCGGTAGAATGATTAATTTCTTTTCTACACAACTCATGATATATAAAATAAAAAGTGCCAAAAACTTAATAAACAAAATTATAGATATCAGCCATCCACAATTCCATGCAAAAAAGTACATAAAAATAAGAACCATTTTAAAAAAGAACAACTCCCCAACCAAATTTATAAATGAACTTGTTAATCAAAAAACTTTCACCAAACATATTCCTAAAAATAAAACGGATACAATCAACGGACCTGGAAAAACCTTCCATTCAACAACATATATACCTGGCTTGACAGATAACAAATCCCTATATAACACATTATATATAAAAAGAGAAGACAAAAAAAAAAAAAAAAGGAAACTTATTATTTGCACACAGAGCTAACATGATACTACGAAACATATTCACAAACACTAAACCACCAAAATCGACGACAAGCCAACACAATGTTGTCTACGAAATAAAATGTAAGAGGTCAGACGACGAAGCATGTAAGAACCCTTTCACACAAGGAAACTGAGTTGCCGGCGATTTTAAGTTTGTTGGCGAGAAGGGCGTAAAAGGAAGACAAAAAATCTCCACTCAAAACCTTATCGCCAACAAACTAGTTAGTTTCTGGCAACTCAGTTTCCTCGTGTGAAAGTGGTATAATATGTTATACATTGGAACCATGATACAACAAAAGAAGATATGACTTTGCGCATATTGGGGTTGGGTTGTCAAAATTACTTGACGTCACAAGAGCCCACTATAGAATTTGATAATTATAATATTCCGAGCCATTTGTTGATCTTATGTTAATTGTTAATATTTATCGCAGAATGAATGCGATTTTTCAGTATATTGGCCTAGTTAATAACGTAAGTTTTTGACCTCGAGCGGTGCGGTGACCGCTTCATGGTCAAAAATCAGAAAAACCATAATTTTTTCGCGCTTATTTCAGTTATTGGTGATTTTAGTCCTAAGTAATTAATTTTAAATAAAAGCATAGTGTCTTAATTTTCTTCAACTTGAAAACTTCCCAACCAAATTTATAAATGAACTTGTTAATCAAAAAACTTTCACCAAACATATTCCTAAAAATAAAACGGATACAATCAACGGACCTGGCAATACCTTCCATTCAACAACATATATACCTGGCTTGACAGATAACAAATCCCTATATAACACATTATATATAAAAAGAGAAGACAACAAAAAAGGAAACTTAATATTTGCACACATAGCTAACATGATACTACGAAACATATTCACAAACACTAAACCACCAAAATCGACGACAAGCCAACACATTGTTGTCTACGAAATAAAATGTAAGAGGTCAGACGACGAAGCATGTAAGAACCCTTTCACACAACTGAGTTGCCGGCGATTTTAAGTTTGTTGGCGAGAAGGGAAGGAAGACAAAAAATCTCCACTCAAAACCTTATCGCCAACAAACTAGTTAGTTTCTGGCAACTCAGTTTCCTCGTGTGAAAGTGGTATAAAATGTTATACATTGGAACCATGTTACAACAAAAGAAGATATGACTGCGCATATTGGGTTGGTTGTCAAAATTACTTGACGTCACAAGAGCCCACTATAGAATTTGATAATTATAATATTTCGAGCCATTTGTTGATCTTATGTTAATTGTTAATATTGATCGCAGAATGAATGTATAAATATTTAATTTACTGATGATTTTATTCTGTAAAATTAAATACTTAAATTAAAATAACATGAAATGGGAGTTTGTTCAGTGTTAGAGTGCAACAATAACGCTCTAAAAAAGTCAATGCCAAAAACAAGATTCAATACATTTTCAAAACAGATTTCATAACAGAATTCGAACAGCAGAATACCAATTAATAAGAGAATAAAAGGTTTTTTGACAGTTCGAAAATTTGTATGGAAATTGATAAAAGAATAACAGAATAAAAGAATACAAAATTGCGCCGAATAGGCCTAGTTGTGTTATTAAACAAATTGATACTAAATAAATACTCAAACTGCAAGTTTGTATTTTGTCAAGGTCGAATTTTTAAATTATACCAAATATGAGTTTCATGAGATAATTAAATTGCTGTTCGTTATAAATGTATGCCTTCTTATGTTTCATTCCCGTTCAATCTTTCTATTGAATAAGTCTGTATTAAAGAAACTTATAGTCAAATTTTTTTATATTTTAAATGCCGCCTGCATACCTCCAAAAATAGCCCAGGCAAATTGTACTTTTAAGCCTAGTACGCAGATCGCGCTAATTTTTAGCCTCATACAAAATTCTCTCAAAAATTTAGTTTGGCTAAGAATTTTGTATGTGTATGGGAGCTAAAATTTAGCACGATCTGCGTACTAGGATTTAACTCAAAAATAAATACAACATTATGTAACATATGTATATATAGTCAGGTCGAATCGTCATTTGACCTTGCGTTGATCGACACGGTCTGTTTTTTTTTCATGAATCGATAGGGACTTACAAGAAAAGCTTAACGCTAGATTTGTACCACCTGACAACTTTTTTTACCAAAGTTATTCGTAGAAACGTACTTTTTGATTTTTTTTTGAATTTTCGCAAATATCTGGGCTCCAGTACATTGCACAGTAAAAAATTTAAATAGGTAAGTTTTGTTGCTAATAAAATTATCTAGCATGAAGTGTTAAGTTTTTTTTTTTTTTGTTTGAACAAATAAGTAAAAAGTTACCGCTAGTTTTAGTAATTTTCTTTTGGTTTTTAGACGGGTTTTCATTATTATTTAAAAAAAAGCTTATATTTTGGTTAGTTTTTCTCTCATGTTTTGTCTAGCTGTTGCTATTCCCTACAATTTAAAAAAAAAATGAGCTCTTAACTCCAAAGAGCCGAGAAATCTATGAATGAACACAGGCAAGTCGGAGCCCCCGAAAAAAGATATTTTCTGTTTTGTACGAATATCTTGGCTCCAGTATATCGCAAAGTAAAAAATGAAAAAAAAAAAATATTACTAATTGGAATATTAGCTATTGTTTAAATAAACTAATATTTTTTTAACATATAAATAAAAATTAACAGACAGTTTTAGTCAGTTTTATTCATTTTTTTTTTTTTTTTAACAAATACTTTTGAGTTATAATTTTGATAAAGGCTTGTGAATCGGCTTAATTAATAACTAATTTGTAGTCCTTTTAATTTCTTAAAATTAAAAGAAAAATAGCTCCCTACGACAAACTAGAGCTGAGCAATTAATGAATGAATAAGGGCAAGTCATACAAAAAAAACCTTTTATGTATGATAAATAAATAGTACAGTAACTACATATATATGTACATTCACGTATGCGCCAAATCTGGTGTTTTTTGCTTAGTTTTTTAGTATATTGGCCTAGTAAATAACGTAAGTTTTTGACCTCGAGCGGTGCGGTGACCGCTTCATGGTCAAAAATCAGAAAACCCACAATTTTGTCGCGCTTATTTTAGTTATTGTTGATTTTAGTCCTTAATAATTAATTTTAAATAAAAGCATTGTTCTACGATTTCAAAGTGTCTTAATTTGCTTCAACTTGAGACCAAAACCAACTCTGTAGACCCAATGATTTCCAAAATACACCAATTCAAAATTTAGCGATAATTATATAAAAAGTAGAGTTATCAAACAGTATAATGGCAAATAAAGAATGGTGGACATGAATGCATCAAAGCACTGGAGCGTGTAGACTGATCAAAAGTAATAGGACAACCATACCGGAAGGGGGGTCTATATACCCCCGTTAAGATGGGAGGGGCAATTGTGTAAAAAAAATACTTAAGGAAGAAACAACACTATTGAAAAACAATGGTAACAGCCACAATATTCTTCTATAGCTTTTCTTGAACCCAGAAGCCCATTCTCGAATTTTCTGTTTAAATAATATTATTTAAATCGATAGTTTTTGAGAAATTATTTTCCAAACTCAACATTCTGAACAAAAAATGTCTACTATTTACTTAAGAAAACAGGATCCTTGGAGCAAATATCTTTTTCAATATTTTGGGTTTGGAAATTAATTTCTCAAAAACTATCCATTAAAATAACTTTATTTAAACAGAAAATTCAAGAATGGGTTTCTGCGTTGTCCTCAGTCTACACGGTCCAGTGCTTTGATGCATTTATGTCAACCATTCTTTATTTGCCATTATACTGTTTGATAACACTACTTTTTATATAATTTTTTTTATCGCTAGATTTTGAATTGTTTAATTACTGTATTAATTACTTAGGACTAAAATCACCAATAACTGAAATAAGCGCGAAAAAATTGTGGTTTTTCTGATTTTTGACCATGAAGCGGTCACCGCACCGCTCGAGGTCAAAAACTTACGTTATTAACTAGGCCAATATACTGAAAAACTCAGCAAAAAAATCAGAAATACCAGATTTGACGCATACGTGAATGTACATATATATATAGTTACTTTAATATATAGTTACTGTACATATATAGTTACTGTACTATTTATTTATCATACAGAAAAGGTTTTTTTTTGTATGACTTGCCCTTATTCATTCATTGCTCAGCTCTAGTTTGTAGTAGGGAGCAATTTTTTTTTAATTTTAAGAAATTAAAAGGACTACAAATTAGTTATTAATTAAGCCGATGCACAAGCCTTTATCAAAATTAAAACTCAAAAGCATTTGTTCAACAAAAAAAAAATGAATAAAACTGACTAAAACTAGCTGTTAATTTGTATTTATTTGTTAAAAAAAAAAATTAATTTAGTTAAACAATAGCTAATATTCTAATTAGTAATATTATTTTGCATTTTTTACATTGCGATATACTGGAGCCAAGATATTCGTAAAAGACAGAAAATGTCTTTTTTGGGGAGCTCCGACTTGCCTGTGTTCATTCATAGATTTCTCGGCTCCCGTTTGGAGTTAAGAGCTCAATTTGTCTTTAAAGTTGTTGGGAACAGCAACAGCTAGACAAAACATGATAGAAAAACTAACCAAAATATAAGCTTTTTTCGAAATAATAATGAAAAACCGTCTAAAAACCAAAAGAAAATTACTTAAACTAACGGTAACTTTTTACTTATTTGTTCAAACAAAATAAACTTAACACTTCATGCTAGATAATTTTATTACAAACAAAACGTATTTAAATTTTTTACTGTGCAATGTACTGGAGCCGAGATATTTGCAAAAAAAACCAAAAAAAGTCAAAAAGTACGTTTTTACGAATTACTTTGGTAAAAAAAAGTTGTCAGGTGGTGCAAATCTAGGGTAAAGTTTTTTTTTGTAAGCCCCATGAAAAAAAACAGACCGTGCCGATCAACGCAAGGTCAAGCCCTTTTTTACGACGCTTCGACTGGGCTAGCTTTAATTTTTTTTTTTTTTTCTAGAAGTCATAATTTGTATGTATCATTATTTCAAAAATCACCAAAAGTCGAAAATAACGGGTTTTAGTTTTAAATGACGAATTTTACGGAAAATATTTAGATTGTATTTTGTAGATTTTAATATTCTTCAGAAAAAATATTTTGACACTTTTTTATGTTTGGAGGTCAGTTGCGGTAAACATATTAATCAATAACCAGAAAACCCGTGCGAAAATTTCGCACATTCAATAAGACTTTAAATTTTCAAATAGAATGTTTAAACAAAATAAATAAATTCTTTTTATTATTGATATGAACATATTAGTTTAACAAAGCCTCTTTGTAAACAATATTTGATGTAAGTATGAAATCTTTTTGAATTTTTTGTTTATCATTTTATTTAATAGATACATATACGATGTTTTCACCTTTTTATTTAGTTTAATAAGCTTTTTTACTATTAAACTTTAATCTCAAAAAATACATTTCTCAAAAACATAGCTAAAAATTCTTTTGGAGCCCCAGCATTTAGCTATCTCACTGCATTCCGACCCTGTGCGAATGCATTTTCATATGTGTAACTCACACTATTTTGAAAAAAAAGCCTCACTTTTCCTTGATATGTCCGTTCCTCTATTTCTTCTTCTAAGATTTTAAATTAAAGAACTAATAAATATGTTTCTTTCATTCATGCAATCTAGTGATACCTTATAAATGCATTCGGCTTTATATAATGAGAAAAAAGATAACAAACAACAGAAGTAGGTAACAAATTTGTTTCTCCACCACTCACTCAATGTGCAAGCAAAAAAAGAGGATTATGCATTACAAAAGTAATAAATATGTTTATTTCATTCATGCATGCTGTTACTAAAGAATGTTTCTCCCCCACTGGCTCAGGGTGCAGCGAAAAGAAAGAGAATTTCAAATTACAGAAGTATTACATATTTACTCTTTCACTCATTCAATAGGTTAAAAGTGAGGTATTCTTTATGTCAAATTTTTGATTTATTGAATTATTTAAAATTTCCGAAATTTATAGAAAAAAGTGTGGTATAACATAAAATTTTTGTGCAATGTCATGTCATGACAACAGAAATAATATATATGATAATAAACAAAAGTTAATTGAAACACTCAACATTTTCTACGGTTTCATTTTTTTATTGCAAGGTATGAAGATTTACAACTTGAAAATAACAATAGCTAAACTCTTCTAGATTCAAAAACCAAAATGTTGAGATATTTGTCTAAAAATGTATGTTCATGCTGCAAATTGCCGAATAATTAACTGCCGTTTTTTTTTTGTAATTTAAATAAAACTTTTATATTGTCTTTTTGTTTTAAGGAAAGCACGTGATTTGTTTTTATTTAATAAATTTATTATTACACTTTTTTTTCTTCAGATATCTTTTGTTTACAATTAATTCCATACGAATAATGCAAAATATCAAACTCAATGGGCTTTTGTGTCGTAATGCGCAGAACGAGAGAAAAATTGAACCTCTATCGGCGTTATCTTTTTTCGTTGTACCATGCATTGGTTGGAACTAAGAAAAGATTTTTAACAACAAGACTGACAGAGCATCAAGCTGATAAACGAAATAAACGAAAACGGCTTTAGCACAACACATAATGGACCATGAACACACAGCTCACTATACACTGTTCAGTTTGTATTTTCAGTACAGGGAACATAGGGCGTTTATCCTCACCCCTACTTTTATGGATTTCAATAAGCTATCTCTTTTTTCATAAAACTTTTGCATTTGCCATGGTTGCCGTATCCTGCATTATAAATTGGCATATTTATTTCTTGTCTCTCATTCGAATGTCAGTAGGGTTACCAACTGCTAATTTAGATTTCATAACCAAAAAAAATGAAGATCGTAAACTAAATCTAAAAAAATAAATGTAAGTGTAACTAAAAATAAATCTATCTTTTTCCACACCACCAAGAGGTAAGATAGCAGGCACATTTTTTTTAAGAGTTCCCCAGAAGGCGTAATAGTTTTTTACGTAAAAATAAAAATACCGGTAAACTATTGCGTTTTTCATATAAATAAAAACCTAACAATGTTTATTGTTCTTTAAATTTGTATTGCTTTGTTTGTGTTGTGTATGCTTACATTTTTATAACTTTTTAGGATTAGGTTAGATTTGATTATAAGATTTATTTCAGCAAAAAAGATTAGTAATGCCTTATTAGAACTTTTATAAAGGAAATAAATTTTATTTTATGAACCCTTGGTAAAATATTACAATAAACACGAATAAGAAAATACCTTATTCTTTTTATTTTTATTTTCACGAAGAAAAAAAAAACTATTTGGCAATTCAAATTGCAATTAATTAATGAACTGAACTCCATCAAAAACTTGCTCAAATAGTAATTATTCCTTAAAAAAATACCCAACACATATTGTATACCAGCATTTTAACCAAGAAAAAAAAAAAAATAAAACGAAAAGATGTAAGCAGAAAAACACGAAGTGACAACACTTTTTTCCTTAATTATAAAATAAAAGCTTTTAAAAAGCTATAATTCTTAAAGCTACATATAGTCTTAGAGCTGACAGCAAATTTGTGGTTTGGAGGTATAACCAAAATGTGCGAACATGTATGTTGAGGTACTAGGGCCACGATTTCAAATTCAACCATCTGGCAGGATTATTTTGTCGCCGGGACTGGAGAACTACGCTCTCATCAAAAATTTCGGGGTCCCAGACGATTTGAGTGTCGCCCGACTCAGACAGACGCCCCCAAAAAGATGCAAAAAACCAGATTTTGGTTTGGAGTATATAACCACTTAAAAATATATGTAAATTAAAGAGAATTACGCACTGATTAAGAATTTCGGGGTCCCAGACGATTTGAGTGTCGCCCGACCCACACAGACGCCCTCCAAGGCCCATAGGGGCGGAAACAAACTTTCTATTTTGAAGGTATTACCATATAACTTATATCAAAAAATCAGGACAAATCTCATCATTACAAATATGTATGTCCCAGACGCTTAAAGTGTCGCCACACCCTACCAGACGCCCTCTAAGGGCCATAGGGGCGAAAAACAACTTTTGATTTCAAAGGTATAACCATGTAAATTATATATCAAAAAATCAGGACAAATCTCCTCATTACAAATTTGTATGTCCCAGACGGCTAAAGTGTCGCAAGACCTAGGCAGACGCCCTCCAAGGCCCATAGGGGCGAAAACAAACTTTCTATTTTGAAGGTACCTACCAGACGCCTTCTAAGGCACATAGGGGCGATAAACAACTTTTGATTTCAAAGGTATAACCATGTAAATTATATATTAAAAAATCAGAAAAAATCTCCTCATTACAAATGTATGTCCCAGACGGTTAAAGTGTCGCCACAACCTACCAGACGCCCTCCAAGGCCCAGTATGGCGAAAAACAACTTTTGATTTCGAAGGTATAACTATTTATGGATTTTATTAAGCTATCTCATTTTTTATAAAACTTTTGCACTTTCCATGGTTGCCGTATCTTGCATTATAAATTGGCATATTTCTTTCTTTTCTCTCATTCGAATGTCAGTAGGGTTACTAACTGCTAATTTAGATTTCATAAACAAAAAAAAAATGAAGATCGTAAACTAAATCTAAAAAAAATAAATGTCAGTGCAATTAAAAATAAATCTATCTTTTTGGACACCACCAAGAGGTAAGATAGCAGGCGCATTTTTTTAAGTGTTCCCCAGAAGGCGTTATAGTTTTGTACGTAAAAATAAAAATACCGGTGTACTGTTGCGTTTTTCATATAAATAAAAACCAAACAATGTTTATTATTCTTTAAATTTGTATTGCTTTGTTTGTGTTGTGTATGCTTAATTTTGTATGACTTTTTAGGATTAGGTTAGATTAGATTATAAGATTTATTTCAGCAAAAAAGATTAGTAATGTTTTATTAGAATTTTTATAAAGGAAATAAATTTTATTTTATGAACCCTTGGTAAATTATTACAATAAACACGAATAAGAAAAAACTTATTCTTTTTGTTTTTATTTTCATGAAGAAAAAAAACTATTTGGCAATTCAAATTGCAATTAATTAATGAACCGAACTCCATCAAAAGCTTGCTCAAATAGTAATTATTCCTTAAAAAAATACCCAACACATATTGTATACCAGCATTTTAACCAAGAAAAAAAAAAATAAAACGAAAAGATGTAAGCAGAAAAACACGAAGTGACAACACTTTTTTCCTTAATTATAAAATAAAAGCTTTTAAAAAGCTATAATTCTTAAAGCTACATATAGTCTTAGAGCTGACAGCAAATTTGTGGTTTGGAGGTATAACCAAAATGTGCGAACATGTATGTTGAGGTACTAGGGCCACGATTTCAAATTCAACCATCTGGCAGGATTATTTTGTCGCCGGGGCTGGAGGCGGGAGGTTGAAAACTGCACTACGCTCTCATCAAGAATTTCGGGGTCCCAGACGATTTGAGTGTCGCCCGACCCAAACAGACGCCCCCCAAAAGAGGCAAAAAACCAGATTTTGGTTTGGAGTATATAACCACTTAAGAATATATAAATTAAAGAGACTTACACACTGATTAAGAACTTTGGGGTCCCCAGACGATTTGAGTGTCGCCCGACTCAGACAGGCGCCCCCAAAAAGATGCAAAAAACCAGATTTTAAACCAGACTTAAAAATATATGTAAACTAAAGAGAATTACGCACTGATTAAGAATTTCGGTGTCCCAGACGATTTGAGTGTCGCCCGACCCAGACAGACGCCCTCCAAGGCCCATAAGGGCGGAAACAAACTTTCTATTTTGAAGGTATAACCATATAAATTATATATCAAAAAATCAGGAAAAATCTCATCATTACAAATATGTATGTCACAGACGCTTAAAGTGTCACCACACCCTACCAGACGCCCTCTAAGGCCCATAGGGGCGAAAAACAACTTTTGATTTCAAAGGTATAACCATGTAAATTATATATCAAAATATCAGGAAAAATCTCCTCATTACAAATATAGGCCCATAGAGGCGAAAAACAACTTTTGACTTCAAAGGTATAACCATGTAAATTACATATAAAAAAATCAGGAAAAATCTCCTCATTACAAATATGTATGTCCCTGACGGTTATAGTGTCGCCAGACCTAGACAGACGCCCTCGAAGGCCCATAGAGTCGAAAAAAAACAACTTTTGATTTCAAAGGTATAACCATGTAAATTATATATCAAACAATCAGGAAAAATCTCCCCATTACAAATATGTACGTCCCAGACGGTTAAAGTGTCGCCAGACGCCCTCCAAGGCCCATAGGGGCGAAAACAAACTTTCTATTTTGAAGGTATAACCATATAAATTATAAATCAAGAAATCAGGAAAATTCTCTTCATTACAAATATGTATGTTCAGACGCTTAAAGTGTCGCCACAACCTACCAGACGCCCTCCAAGGCCCATTAGGGCGAAAACCAACTTGTAATTTCGAAGCTATAACTATTCAAATGATATACATTATTTTCTTATATGCAAGTTTCTTTTATACGATCAATTTCGAAGGGAATTAAAAGAAAAAGACACGGTGTTTTAGACTGCATTTCTTATAAGCGAGTTTTTCTTATATGAGTGTTTCTTAAATCCGTAAAATACCTACTGTATATCATTTGAATAGTTATACCTTTGAAATCAAAAGTTGTTTTTCGCCCTTATGGACTTAGAGGGCGTCTGGTAGGTTGTGGCAACACTTTAAGCGTCTGGGACATACATATTTGTAATTTTTTTCCTGATTTTTTGATATATATGATTTTTTGATATATAATTTACACTTTAAGGGCCTGGGACATACATATTTGTAATGAGGAGATTTTTCCTGATTTTTTGATATATAATTTACAGGGTTATACCTTTGTAATCAAAAGTTGTTTTTCGCCCCTATGGGCCTTAGAGGGCGTCTGGTAGTTTGTGTCGACACTTTAACCGTCTGGGACATACATATTTGTAATGACGAGATTTTTTCTGATGTTTTGATATATAATTTATATGGTTATACCTTCAAAACAGAAACCTTGTTTTCGCCCCTATGGGCCTTGGAGGGTTGGGCGACACTCAAATCGTCTGGGACTCCGAAATTCTTAATCAGTGCGTAATTCTCTTTAATTTACATATATGTTTAGGTGGATATATACTCCAAACCAAAACCTGGTTTTTTGCATATTTTAGGGGGCGTCTGTCTGGGTCGGGTAAGTCTCTTTAATTTCTATATGTTTTTAAGTGGTTATATACTCCAAACCAAAATCTGTTTTTCACCCCTTTTGGGGGCGTCTGTCTGGGTCGAGCGACACTCAAGTCGTCTGGGACCCCGAAAGTCTTAATTAGTGCGTAATTCTCTTTAATTTACATATATTATTAGGTGGTTATATATTCCAAACCAAACCCTGGTCTTTTGCATCTTTTGGTTGGCGTCTGTCTGGGTCGGGTGACACCCAAATCGTCTGGGACCCCAAAATTCTTAATCAGTGCGTAAAACTCTTTAATTTCTATATATTTTTAAGTGGTTATATACTCTAAACCAAAATCTTTTTTTCCCCCTTTTGGGGGGCGTCCGTCTGGGTCGGGCGACACTCAAATCGTCTGGGACCCCGAAATTCTTGATGAGAGCGTAGTTCTCTTTAGTTTACATATATATTTAAGCGGTTATATACTCTAAACCAAAATCTGAAAAATCACGGTTTTCAACCTCCCGCCTCCAGCCCCGGCGACAAAATAATCCTGCCAGACGGTTGAATTTGAAATAGTGGCCCTAATACCTCAACATACATGTTCGCAAATTTTTGTTATACCTCCAAACCAAAAATTTGCTGTCAGCTGTAGGTCTAATAGCAAAAACCAAAGAAAAAGGTATACGAATTTCCGTCCCCCGACGTATGGGAACTCTTAATCAATGTGTTGATTTTAATAAACACATTAAGCGAGCGAGAGTCAAATTGTAGGTATTTTGTTTCAGTCTCTTTACAACCACGCAGCAGATAGGTCATGATGGGATGTACGTGGGCTTATGGAATATTACAAAAACAATTTTAATGGAAGTCAGGGATTCTGTTTTTTATTTCACAGGCAATTTCTTAAGTTCAGTGCAATGCAAACACCAGCCAGCCCGTGTATTTTGGAATTCTTTTAATTTAATTCGCATACAAAACACAACGATCAAAAAGCCCATTTATAAAGAATATTATAAAATATTTCAATTGTTTTCAATAATAACTTTTCATTTCGCTTTTTTAATTAAGTTTTAAAGTCTTTTTCTCATTATTTTTACAATCTTAAAATCTTCCTTCCAGGTAGGCAAAATGACAGGTGCTATTAAAATTTTATTTAAATTTTATTTTAAGGGTAGGTTTCCTCAGCATTTTGACAGTAGTTCGTTAAATAATTGTAACATAACGTTTACATTTCAAAAGATAATTCAATAAAGTATACATTTCTGTACAGAAAATATAAAAAATATATTACAACTTTTATGGGAAAATAAAGCGATGATATTTAGTCAAATGTAGAGACAATTTTTATTTTGCGTCTGGATGACGTGGTTTTCAACTTAATATTTTTTTCTGCTTTGTTTTAAGGCAATAATAGATTCATATTTGGAGCCAATTTTCCAAACAATTTTTTTTTTTTTACTTTTCTATCTAAAAATATATTTTCAATTTCTTGAAAATATATGTCTTTTAACTTACGTTTGTAACTCTTGTTTAAACATTTTTATTTTATTTTTAATAAAAGAAAAACAAAATAATAAACTGAATGCATATGCAAGTGTTGACATCATTAAAAAAAATTAAATGTTTCACAGGTGATAAAACCAAAAATCTCCTCAATACCTTATTTTTTTAAATTGTTTTAAAATAAAAAGCTCTGTCTATTTCTTAAAAATATAAATGTTGTTTTCATGACAAGTTTATGTATTTATTAAGGGAGCTATAGTTTAAAAAAAAAAAAATTTAAAAAAAAAAATATTTTCACACCTAAAATTGCAATTTAATAAGTCGATATTTTCAACCTTGTTGTACTGATGGCAGAGTCTTAACCATTTTATTTTTTTTTATTTTTTTTTTCGTTATTTTTGGAACATGAATTAATTAACAAAAATTATAATTATCGGTTTTTTAATTTAAATTTTGGAAAAGTGATCTGTTTTGCGTTTCCTAACAAAAAATTGCTCAGTAAACGGACACAAATAAGTTTATAGTTCATAACAACTCCACTGCAATATCAGCGCTACAAATTCTCTTTTTCTCATTGAAAAAGTAATACCGCCCGTCCGCTTGAAGACATTTTTTTTCATAAAAAAGTTTTTTCATCTTTTTTAATCTCTCATCTCCTCACAGGCAGAAAAAAAAACTGTTCATGGATGTGCACTGATTTTTTTTTGTTTGAGTGTACATAGCAGTTATGGAAATCGAATTTTTTCGATTTTACTGAATGAAAATAGTACTGAAAAAGACCAAATAGTACTGGGCTCTTTTAAATTGGTTAAAGAAAATAAACACGCAAATTGAAAATCGAAATGTACTTATTAACAAAAACAAAAAACAAAATTTATTTATTAGCAAGAACAAAAAACAGAAAAAATTCATTTGTTATAAAAAACATTAAGGTAACATTAATAGGAATAAAGTAGTAGTCCGTAGCGTAATAGTTAGTGTGTTTGACTGTCATGCTGGGTGTCTGGGTTCACTTCCCAGCCTCGTCCACCTAAAAACCTGGTTTGCAAAAAAATATACGAAAATTGTTCACACATTATTGTTTTTTTTTTTTTTTGCAAGCAGGTGTCTTCACCATAGATATTTATTTCTCACTTTTGAACTTTTTGTCGAAAATATCAAAAAAATTTGTTGAGTTAATCCTGATTTAACTCACCAAATTTGGTGAATTTACTCCAGTTTAACTTTAACCCTGCACTGAAAAACTGGTCCTCTTAGAGTTTGTGACTAGACAATGCTTAATATGATATATACAACGCGAGCGATTAGGTAGGATGGAGGGGATTTGAAAGGAGATACCGATGCACATTGGTGTTGAATATCTGTTGCGACTAAATAAAGAATGTCTGTTCTTAACAGTTAGTCCAGGCAATTAGTGACTTAACGTGGGCAAAATTGCAACAAGCTTTTTTAATTTATTTTTGATCAGTTACCACTACTGAAAAACATATCCAAAATCGGTCCATGGGAACACCCCGAAAAACGAGTTTCAAAATGGCGGATTTATTGGTATGTTGTTTTTGGTTGTTATTTTTATTGCCATGCAATTTTTTCTATGTAAAAAGTTATCACTGGTAGATAATGGGAATGGTCCATGACCCCCTCTCTCAGTCATGACCTCCCCAATGTATGACCCCCCTCCCCTAAGTCACAAACTGTTCAGAGACCTAGACAAAATGATAGCGACCAAATTTCACAAATAAACACTCCCCATTAATGACCCCCCCGTTTTTTGAAAACACCCCCAATACATTTATTGGCATATAGGCCAGTCAATCGACAGAAACTCGAAAAGCGGGATGTAATTCTGTAGCTTATAATTTGCAGCTTCGAAAACCTGTACCAACTTGTGCAGAAAACATGCAACAGTAAATAAAAAGCTAAGATTAACCCGGTTTTTCTGATATTTTCCCTTATAATTTTGGAAATATGCAATTTTGGAAAAAACCATCCAACATAAATTTCTTTGTTATAAAATTTTCTACAAGACCACATTAGCTTTAAATGCATGTATGATATATTTTTGTTGCTATCTAACTATACATCTAAACAAAATTTATAAAGTCATTTAAAAGCACTCAAGAAACAAGTAAGAATTTTTCCAATTCTGCAACAAATTTGGAATCAAGCACTCTAGAGCACGGATCGGTAATTCCATAATTGTGTGTCAGCTACAACATATTTCAATTTTATCGAAATCGGTCCAAGAACAATGAAGTTACATTTTTTTTTGCACCACCCTAACTTAAAAATATTTTTTTCTTCCATAATTGTGTGTCAGCTATAACATATTTCACTTTTATCGAAATCGGTCCAAGAACAACGAACTTACAATTTTTTTGCACCACCCTAACTTAAAAATATTTTTTTCTTCCATAATTGTGTGTCAGCTATAACATATTTCAATTTTATCGAAATCGGTCCAAGAACAACGAAGTTACATTTTTTTTTGCACCACCCTAACTTAAAAATATTTTTTTCTTCCATAATTGTGTGTCAGCTATAACATATTTCACTTTTATCGAAATCGGTCTAAGAACAACGAAGTTGAAATTTTTTTGCACCACCCTAACTTAAAAATATTTCTTTCTTCCATAATTGTGTGTCAGCTATAACATATTTCACTTTTATCGAAATCGGTCCAAGAACAACGAAGTTGAAATTTGTTTGCACCACCCTAACTTAAAAATATTTTTTTTCTTCCATAATTGTGTGTCAGCTATAACTTATTTCACTTTTATCGAAATCGGTCCAAGAACAATGAAGTTGAAATTTGTTTGCACCACCCTAACTTAAAAACATTTTTGTCTTCCATAATTGTGTGTCAGCTATCACTTTCACTTTTATCGAAATCGGTCCAAGAACAACGAAGTTACAATTTTTGTTTGCACCACCCTAACTTAAAAATATTTTTTTCTCCCATAATTGTGTGTCAGCTACAACATATTACAATTTTATATACATAAATCGGTCCGAAAACAGTAATTTACCATCACATAAAACCGGCCCCACATTTTCATATTGGCTATTCCACTCGCGTTCTACTAAATCAGATAACCCACTGCTATACAACATCATTTGTCCTGATTGTTGCCAACTCAAGCGCCGCCGCCGAGGGAAGAAATACCATTTTGCGGGGATTAGTCGTTGCGAGGATGTGTCGTTGCGGGGATGTATCGTTGCAGGGATGTGTCGTTGCGGGGATGTTGCTTTGCGAAGATGTGTCATTTCGAAGTTGTGTCCTTGCGGGGATGTGTTGTTGCGGGGATGTTGTTTTGTGAAGATGTTGCTTGCGAAGATGGGTCGTGCGACGATGTTGTTTGCGAAGATTAGTCGGGTTGCCGAGCTAAGCAATGAATGAATGAATAAGGGCAAGTCATACAAAAAAAAAAAACTTTTCTGTATGATAAATAAATAGTACAGTAACTATATAATGTACATTCACGTATGCGTCAAATCTGGTATTTCTGATTTTTGGCCGAGTTTTCAGGCCTAATAAATAACCTAAGTTTTCGACCTCGAGCGGTGCGGTGACCGCTTCATGGTCAAAAATCAGAAAAACCACGATGTGTTCGCGCTTTTTTCAGTTATTGGTGATATTAGTCCTACATATTTAATCAAAGGGCACTGTAGTGCTCTTCCAAATTCTGGCACTACACCCTTTTTACAGGATCAAACTCAGGCGATTTTCGACCCCCCTCTAACTTCAGTACCAGTAAAGTCAGAAACTTCAAACTCGCAGCATTTGCTAAACTCACCAGGTTTAGACAACTCAATTCCGCAACTGACTGACTGACTCACTCACTCACTCACTCACTGACAGATCATCAACATTATGGAGCACTTCCCGACATGGTACAATCTTGTAATTTCGCACAACGGTAGGCCTTGTGGTGTATACAAAGGAAAAATCGAAAATTTAAGATTTAATACTCAGAGGGCGTGGCATCCGCTCTTTTTCTCAGAATTGTTGATGTATAAACATCTTAGCGCTAGGTATTTAGAAAAAAACAAACTCTTGGTATGGGTAAACTTGAAATAGGAAAGACAGAATGTAAGACACTCCATTTTACCGGAACATGGGAAGCCATTAGATTTTTAACTAATGGATGCGAATGGTTCGTGCATTGAATAGAGTAAATTGAGTTAATGTGGTAACTGTCGGTAATGTGGTTGGGTATATTAATACACCAACCTCGCCGCCTGCGTGTGAGATAAAAGATGAGTAGAACTGCCAGCAGGTAATTTTTGTTAAGGGTTGGCTAGCACTAACTAATTTTTTTTACAAAAAAAAAAAATAACTTTTTTACAAAAAAAAATAAACTTTTTTACAAAAAAAAAAATAAACTTTTTAACAAAAAAAAAATCAATCAAAAAATAAAAAAAAAATAACTTTTTTACAAAAAAAAAAAATTAACTTTTTTACAAAAAAATTACCTTTTTTACAAAAAAAAAATAACTTTTTTTACAAAAAAATTAACTTTTATACACAAAAAAAAATTAACTTTTTATAAAGAAAAAACTAACTTTTTTACAAAGTAAAAAACATTTGTTCGCATAAAAAAAACCATTTTCATGTAAAAATAAATCTTTTCTTACTTGCTTAAACATTAAAAAGTGATGAAAAATTATTCAATTATGGTTTATGTTTTTACTATTAATTATATTTCTTTACACTCATCTTATCATGACTTACTGACTGACTAACGCTGCTGGGATAATAAGGTAATATCGGAAAAACGTTTACTGCTCCTAAACGAAAAATCCGAAAAATACAGGTAATGTGTCGGAAGGTAGCTCTTGAATAGGCCTAATATATTTAAGGTTGCCACTTTTCTAGAAGTAAGATAGTAAATTAAAATCAGAAAATAGCCTCCTGCTCCAAAACGAAAAATCATATCATGCGATACATCGATTGAAAGGTGGCACTCCCTAGATTAAGAATATGCATTTTTATAGTCGCTAGGTCGCTTAGTTTAGCCGCAAATCAAGTTTGAAGGTTCTAACTTTGACAGAAATCGCGTTTTAAGATAAAAGTCGGTTAACAAAAAAAATTTTTGTCAAAAAAATTTGGGACGTATACAAACGAAAAAAAAAAGACAAACATAGACAAACGATTTTCTATCGAACTGTGTTTTTAGATTTTTCGAGCGTTATAGTTCGTGGCCAACTACATGTCCCAAAAAAAAAATAGAAATAAATACAAATTTAAAAAATTAACACAATGAAAAATCATTATAAAAAAGATACAGACGAATGCATATGTTTTAAAATTTTAATAAAATTTGGTTAAAAAAAAATTCATTGTCAAAAAAATTTGGGACGTATACAAACGAAAAAAAAAAGACAAACATAGACAAACGATTATCTATCGAACTGCATTTCCAGATTTTTCGAGCGTTATAGTTGGTGGGCCAAACTCCGTAAATTTATTTGAAGTGGCTATATAAAAAAACGGTGAGTGTACAAACGAATCTAAAACTTGTACAAACGTAGAGAAACGATGTACAAACGATTGCAATTAACAGTTTTGCTCAACTCAATAGTTGGTGGGCCAACTACATGCAAGCGGTTGATGCGGGTATTTTTTTTGCAATGTTTGTTTTTGTTTGGTTACAGTTTGCTATTCTTACACCATACCCGTGTTTCATTGGAAAAGCTATCCAAGGTAGTATTCCATAGTAGCTATAGCCCAGGAATTTTGTGCAAAAATCCTAAATTTTGGAAATAGGTTTAGGATTTTGATGGGTTGTAGAGCTATTTAAAAGGAGTATTTGAGGAATTATCCTGGTCGCTAGCTGTTGAGCAATCTGCGTAATCAGCGTTTGAAAAAAAAAATGGTGATGACAAAAAAAAAAAAACAAAAATATAACGGTACATTCCACAAACTTCT
Source organism: Melangyna quadrimaculata (assembly GCA_949320155.1). Classification (NCBI taxonomy): domain Eukaryota; kingdom Metazoa; phylum Arthropoda; class Insecta; order Diptera; family Syrphidae; genus Melangyna; species Melangyna quadrimaculata. The sequence continues at coordinate 308,471,295 of OX439483.1, read as the reverse complement.
AAAATATCTCAAAAAAATACATAATTAAATTTTTTATCATGGTACATTTTTTTCTTTTATATCTAAAATCCAAAACTTAGTAAAAAAAAAAATGTATTCAAACTTGAAAAATTGAAATTTTCTTAACTTTTTTTGGTGTTTTTTCCGTTAAAATGCAATTTTTAACAAATATAAATAAAAACTAAAAATACAGTTTTGTTAACCAATTAATTTTGCGTCGTTTGGTATATGTTACAAGCTTGTGTTATGTACCCTTCTGTAAAAAAAAAACATTTTATTTAAAGACAAATCACGACAAAATAAGGTATACATTAAAAAAAAATATATAACGGTACATTTAGGAAAATTTTTAAATACCTCAAACGATGCAGAATTGAATTTAGAACAAGACAGTATACTTTTTCAAAGTCTGTCAATTTTTTTATAAAAACTAAAAAAAAAACATTTTAAACAATTTTTTACAGTATTTACTGTTAAAACGGAACTGTAATCAAAATATAACAAAGTAAAAAAAAACACTTTTTTTCACTGTCAAATTCAACATTGTTTGAGATATTTTTGAGATTTTTCTTGTAGATATATCTTGAATAATTTTAATAAAATAGATAAGAAACCATGAATAAAAACTTAAAAGTTTCAAATGATAAAAAAAAAAAATATAGCGGTACATTTCAGAAAGCTGAAAAAAATTCAAATGATGCAAAATTTACTAAAGCATAAAACTGTGTACATTTTTTTTTGTATATTACGACCTTGAAAAAAATTAAAAAAATTTAGTAAACGTTGAAAAAGTGGAAATGTAAACTGAATTTTTGCAGTTTTTACAAAAAAAAAATAAAACGGCGCATCCAAAAAACTTGAAAAATACATCAAACTACGCAAAATTATATTTAACATAAGATAAAAGAATTGTTTTTTTTTTTTTTTTAAAGTGTCTTAAACTTGGTAAAAATTTTCTGATGTTGCTTTGCGAAGATGTGTCATTTCGAAGTTGTGTCCTTGCGGGGATGTGTTGTTGCGGGGATGTTGTTTTGTGAAGATGTTGCTTGCGAAGATGGGTCGTGCGACGATGTTGTTTGCGAAGATTAGTCGGGTTGCCGAGCTAAGCAATGAATGAATGAATAAGGGCAAGTCATACAAAAAAAAAAAACTTTTCTGTATGATAAATAAATAGTACAGTAACTATATAATGTACATTCACGTATGCGTCAAATCTGGTATTTCTGATTTTTGGCCGAGTTTTCAGGCCTAATAAATAACCTAAGTTTTCGACCTCGAGCGGTGCGGTGACCGCTTCATGGTCAAAAATCAGAAAAACCACGATGTGTTCGCGCTTTTTTCAGTTATTGGTGATATTAGTCCTACATATTTAATCAAAGGGCACTGTAGTGCTCTTCCAAATTCTGGCACTACACCCTTTTTACAGGATCAAACTCAGGCGATTTTCGACCCCCCTCTAACTTCAGTACCAGTAAAGTCAGAAACTTCAAACTCGCAGCATTTGCTAAACTCACCAGGTTTAGACAACTCAATTCCGCAACTGACTGACTGACTCACTCACTCACTCACTCACTGACAGATCATCAACATTATGGAGCACTTCCCGACATGGTACAATCTTGTAATTTCGCACAACGGTAGGCCTTGTGGTGTATACAAAGGAAAAATCGAAAATTTAAGATTTAATACTCAGAGGGCGTGGCATCCGCTCTTTTTCTCAGAATTGTTGATGTATAAACATCTTAGCGCTAGGTATTTAGAAAAAAACAAACTCTTGGTATGGGTAAACTTGAAATAGGAAAGACAGAATGTAAGACACTCCATTTTACCGGAACATGGGAAGCCATTAGATTTTTAACTAATGGATGCGAATGGTTCGTGCATTGAATAGAGTAAATTGAGTTAATGTGGTAACTGTCGGTAATGTGGTTGGGTATATTAATACACCAACCTCGCCGCCTGCGTGTGAGATAAAAGATGAGTAGAACTGCCAGCAGGTAATTTTTGTTAAGGGTTGGCTAGCACTAACTAATTTTTTTTACAAAAAAAAAAAATAACTTTTTTACAAAAAAAAATAAACTTTTTTACAAAAAAAAAAATAAACTTTTTAACAAAAAAAAAATCAATCAAAAAATAAAAAAAAAATAACTTTTTTACAAAAAAAAAAAATTAACTTTTTTACAAAAAAATTACCTTTTTTACAAAAAAAAAATAACTTTTTTTACAAAAAAATTAACTTTTATACACAAAAAAAAATTAACTTTTTATAAAGAAAAAACTAACTTTTTTACAAAGTAAAAAACATTTGTTCGCATAAAAAAAACCATTTTCATGTAAAAATAAATCTTTTCTTACTTGCTTAAACATTAAAAAGTGATGAAAAATTATTCAATTATGGTTTATGTTTTTACTATTAATTATATTTCTTTACACTCATCTTATCATGACTTACTGACTGACTAACGCTGCTGGGATAATAAGGTAATATCGGAAAAACGTTTACTGCTCCTAAACGAAAAATCCGAAAAATACAGGTAATGTGTCGGAAGGTAGCTCTTGAATAGGCCTAATATATTTAAGGTTGCCACTTTTCTAGAAGTAAGATAGTAAATTAAAATCAGAAAATAGCCTCCTGCTCCAAAACGAAAAATCATATCATGCGATACATCGATTGAAAGGTGGCACTCCCTAGATTAAGAATATGCATTTTTATAGTCGCTAGGTCGCTTAGTTTAGCCGCAAATCAAGTTTGAAGGTTCTAACTTTGACAGAAATCGCGTTTTAAGATAAAAGTCGGTTAACAAAAAAAATTTTTGTCAAAAAAATTTGGGACGTATACAAACGAAAAAAAAAAGACAAACATAGACAAACGATTTTCTATCGAACTGTGTTTTTAGATTTTTCGAGCGTTATAGTTCGTGGCCAACTACATGTCCCAAAAAAAAAATAGAAATAAATACAAATTTAAAAAATTAACACAATGAAAAATCATTATAAAAAAGATACAGACGAATGCATATGTTTTAAAATTTTAATAAAATTTGGTTAAAAAAAAATTCATTGTCAAAAAAATTTGGGACGTATACAAACGAAAAAAAAAAGACAAACATAGACAAACGATTATCTATCGAACTGCATTTCCAGATTTTTCGAGCGTTATAGTTGGTGGGCCAAACTCCGTAAATTTATTTGAAGTGGCTATATAAAAAAACGGTGAGTGTACAAACGAATCTAAAACTTGTACAAACGTAGAGAAACGATGTACAAACGATTGCAATTAACAGTTTTGCTCAACTCAATAGTTGGTGGGCCAACTACATGCAAGCGGTTGATGCGGGTATTTTTTTTGCAATGTTTGTTTTTGTTTGGTTACAGTTTGCTATTCTTACACCATACCCGTGTTTCATTGGAAAAGCTATCCAAGGTAGTATTCCATAGTAGCTATAGCCCAGGAATTTTGTGCAAAAATCCTAAATTTTGGAAATAGGTTTAGGATTTTGATGGGTTGTAGAGCTATTTAAAAGGAGTATTTGAGGAATTATCCTGGTCGCTAGCTGTTGAGCAATCTGCGTAATCAGCGTTTGAAAAAAAAAATGGTGATGACAAAAAAAAAAAAAAAAAAATATAACGGTACATTCCACAAACTTCTAAAATATCTCAAAAAAATACATAATTAAATTTTTTATCATGGTACATTTTTTTCTTTTATATCTAAAATCCAAAACTTAGTAAAAAAAAAAATGTATTCAAACTTGAAAAATTGAAATTTTCTTAACTTTTTTTGGTGTTTTTTCCGTTAAAATGCAATTTTTAACAAATATAAATAAAAACTAAAAATACAGTTTTGTTAACCAATTAATTTTGCGTCGTTTGGTATATGTTACAAGCTTGTGTTATGTACCCTTCTGTAAAAAAAAACATTTTATTTAAAGACAAATCACGACAAAATAAGGTATACATTAAAAAAAAATATATAACGGTACATTTAGGAAAATTTTTAAATACCTCAAACGATGCAGAATTGAATTTAGAACAAGACAGTATACTTTTTCAAAGTCTGTCAATTTTTTTATAAAAACTAAAAAAAAAACATTTTAAACAATTTTTTACAGTATTTACTGTTAAAACGGAACTGTAATCAAAATATAACAAAGTAAAAAAAAACACTTTTTTTCACTGTCAAATTCAACATTGTTTGAGATATTTTTGAGATTTTTCTTGTAGATATATCTTGAATAATTTTAATAAAATAGATAAGAAACCATGAATAAAAACTTAAAAGTTTCAAATGATAAAAAAAAAAAATATAGCGGTACATTTCAGAAAGCTGAAAAAAATTCAAATGATGCAAAATTTACTAAAGCATAAAACTGTGTACATTTTTTTTTGTATATTACGACCTTGAAAAAAATTAAAAAAATTTAGTAAACGTTGAAAAAGTGGAAATGTAAACTGAATTTTTGCAGTTTTTACAAAAAAAAAATAAAACGGCGCATCCAAAAAACTTGAAAAATACATCAAACTACGCAAAATTATATTTAACATAAGATAAAAGAATTGTTTTTTTTTTTTTTTTAAAGTGTCTTAAACTTGGTAAAAATTTTATTAAACGTTGAAGAAGTAAAAATTTTGCAATTTTTTCTTACGGTTCTTATCGTTCCAATTTAACAGTCAAAGGATTTTTATAAGAAAAAAAGTAATTGAGTTTGTTTATTATTCGATTTCGCATTGTTTAAAATACGTGGTTATTGATAACATATTTACCGTTCTCCAAATATTTTGAATTTATTCAAGAGACAAGCATGAAAAAAAATTATTTTTTTTTCAAAAAACAATTTGTAACGGTACATTTTTTGAACTTTTAAACTATTTTGCAGCAATAAATGGTTCTTAAGATTTTATGTTAACTTGTTTTAGAAAGTAGCAATAAATTTGTCAAATTTGATACAAATTGAAGAAAATGATTTTTTTTTTCATTTTTTAAAGTGTTTTTTGTTAAAATAGAGTATTTAATCGGACCCAATTAAAATAAATGCAGTATTAATTTGTTCTTTATTATATTTTCCGTCATATGTGGTATTACAAAAGTTTGTCTTACGCACTATTTGGAAAATTTTTAATTTAATCCATCAAGAAACGTGGTACAAAATATTTGAGTTTTAACTAAAAAAAAAAAAAAAAAAAAAAAAAAAAAAAAAAAAATACAACGGTAAATTTCACAAAGATTCAAAATATCTCAAATGATGACCAATTTAACTCAGTTTAAGAAAATGTAATACTTCTTCTTACAAAGAACCGTAAAGTTGGAAAAATTGTCTTTGAAAGTTGAAAAAAAGAAAATATTCATTTTTCTTACAATATTTACTATCGAAATTGAATAGCTAACGGTACTGAATAAAACTAAAAAAAATATTTTATTTTGTTAATAATTTTATTTTGCGTCTTTTATGATATTTTGCAGGTTCCTTCTGCGGATATTACTGAAAAAAAAAATCGAAGAAAACAATGAAAAAGAACATACTTCAGTTATACCTAGATTTTTATCAATATTTTATTTGCTTAAATATTAGTTTTTTGTTTCTGGGTACATTATAGTTTATATATTAAGTTATTAGTATTACAAAAATTTGAATTAAAGCTCATTGGCCTCTACTTCGGTCAGATGGTCTTCTTCGCCAATGGTATTATTGCAGGATGTTCCACACATCACTAAACATAACATTCCTGATCGCCTACATTCGCATCTTGATGTACATTGTGTCCAACAGTTACAAGATATTAATTTAAGTAAGATGAATTTCCACCCTCAATCGGTTGTTTCCAAAGCATTTCTCAGCCAAGCTTGTGCTTGATGATATACGCGATATAAATGCTGATCTGCAGCAGCTTTATGCTGCATTTACACGAATGGCAAAATGCCATTATATCTGTCAAATTATAGCCATTTTTCTTTTCATCGTGTAAACGCTCTTTATACTGGCAATATTTTTGCCAAAATAAAATGGCAGAGATAATTTGAAATAAAATGCTGCCATTAATATGACTATGTGTAAATACTTTACTGACGCTATTTTCCGAAATTATGCCATTCTAGATAAGAATGAACTTGCTCATTCTTTTATGGCATGTTGCCAGTATTTTGAAATCTGCCATTATTTGTACTCGTGTAAATGCATGGCAAAAAAAAATTATTTCTGCCATTATTTTACCATTTTTTTGGCAGAAATATTGGCAACTTTGCCAGTCGTGTAAATCCGGCATTAGTTGGAGGGCGACAAGCTTAATCAAATTTAGAATGTAACTGCAATTTAGCAATCACCCTATTGTAATCACGGTACCGTACTTCTTTTGTGTCTTTCGTGGAATATTGTACAGTCCACGGGTCCTTAAAAAGGGTGCAGGTTATTGTTTTTTTTTTTAGTCTACGTTAAAACCAAATTAAACCTGGATATGTATTTTAATTATTTTGAAAAAGTTTTACGCACGAATTTATTTTGTTTTATATTTTATAATTCAATAACTAACAATTTCTAAACATTTCGTGTATCAAACTTATTCCTACATCAATAATACCCAGACATATGTAGCCATTTTAATTAATCGAAAAATTCCCAAAAATTAAAAAAAAAAATCACAGTTAAATACCGTTATTATTTTTTCTTCAACACCCACAGGTGGGTGTATGTCTGAAAAGTCATATAATGGTATAAGCTACAATATAAGTAAGTATCAAACCTATTACCGAAATGTAGAATTTTTAATGGAGGCATGTCTCTATAGGAATTTTCTTAAAAAAGGGCGCGATTAAAATCTTCTCAAAAACAGTTAAACAAATTTTGTATGTAATTCTAAAACTGAGGTTTTCTGCACAATTGAATGCTTAAAACTGGAAATAAAGTTACTATTAAACAAAACTAAACCAACCTCCATTATGACTTTTTTCCAAAAATGTTCGTATTCTATTTTATTATTTAAGAAAAAACAATTATCAATCATTTGACATAACAATCTTGTTTCTAAACCAATCATATCCAAAGATATAGCCATTTTAATGAAACAAAGAATTCCCAGAAATTAAAAAAAAAATCACACTAAAATCCCATTATTTTTTTTTTGCTCAACAACTACAATCAAGGATATTTCTGAAAATTTGTATAATAAAATTGGGTACAATATATGCAAGTATCAAAGTTATTACCAATATTTAGAAACTTGTATGAAGCCATGTTTTTGTTTCCTGGGCTACTATCCACAGTAGGATTTTACATGAATAACAAATACAACATCGGCAGTATGAATACTGCCGATAAAATTATACTGCGGACGGGTTTTCCGGTCTCGAATGGATTTTTGGTGATTTCATTCTCAAATGTTGGTTACTATTAGTTTTTTTCGTGAAGTTAATTTTGACTGCTTCTGATTCTCGCAAATATATATTTTTTGTTTTATATTCTGACAGGTGTTCTTTCAGTTAAACCAATTTTGAAATACAAAAACCAGGCTACTGCAGATGCGTTTTTTGGTAATTTTCTACTGATAGAATGCCAAAAAAAAAAACGGGTAATGTATCACTTTTGTTGTTTGTTAGTTTTTTTTATATTTTTTCCACTTGGCACTAAACACTTTCAAGGTGAACCCCACATGTGACACCAAAATTATGTTGTGTTCTTTTAATTGTACTGAAAAGCACGATTCTCAGATGGGTCCTACCTGGTTTTTTGTTGTTATTTTGTCTAGTGAAGAAAAAAAGATTAATTTTGACTCTTTTATTCAAAGGAGAATGGGCAAAAATGTATGGGAGCTGGTCTACCGCAACACCAATGTGTCATACATCGTTGAAAAGGTAATACTGTGTACATCAATTAATTATACGGACGTAAAGCGCTTAGCCATGGGGTTCCAAAGATATTCCCCTTCAAAGCACCGAAAAAGACAGTAATGCAACTCTTCATTTGCAGCTTTTCTTACCACCCACATTAAAGTGTCATACACCGTTGAAAAGATTATTACGTGTACCTTATTTAGTTAAAGAGCTGTTAGGATGTAGATAATGGGGTTCACAAGATATTTAGCCATCAAAAACTGCAAAAATCAAATAATGCAATTCTTCATTGGCAACTGGTCTACCAACTCAACAGTAATCTGTCATACATCGTTGTAAAGGTTATTACATTTGCTTCATTTCATTATATGACCATTAAGCTCTAAAACATGGGGTTCATGGGGTATTCGACTTCAAAGCACCAAAAACAACAATAATGCAATTCCGCATTGGTAAATGGTCTACCAACTCAACAGTGATGTGTGATACGTCAATGAAAAGGTTATTGCGTGTGCTTAATTTTTGTAAACAGCCGATAAAGTGTAGGTAGTGAGGTTCAGGAGGTATTTGGCAAAAATGCATACAAAAAGCAATAATGCAATTCCGCATTGGAAGCTGCTGCACCTACTCAACAGAAATGTGACATATATCGTTAAAAAGTATAAGGCATGTACTTTATTTTTTTGAAAGCCGTTAATATGAAAACCATGGGCTTCGAGAGGTGTTTGGCCCTAAAAATTGGCAAATAGAATAACAGTGCAATTCTTCATTGGAAATGGTCTACCGACTCAACAGTAATGTGTCATACGTTTTCGAAAAGGTAATTGCAATTGCATCATTTCATTACATAGCCGATAAGCTCTTAGTAATGGGGTTCAAGAGATATTCGGTTTCAAAGAATCATAACAACTTCAAAAATGTATTTCCTCATTGTGTACTCTTCTAACAACTCAACAGCAATACGTCATACATTTTTGAAAAGGTTATTGCTTTCTCTTTATTTTAAAGTTATTAAGCTGTAAACCATGGGGTTCAAAAGATATTTAAAAAAAAAGAAAACCGCTCCAACGATTCCCGGCTGGAAAAATGCCTAGTTTCGACATGGCTCTAGTCAGTTTTCTTTAGGGGAAATCTAGTCGAGAAAAACTTGTCAAATATACGTCAAGCCCTTGCAAGTTTTCAGTAAGTAAAATTTAGACGAGGAAAATGTTTCATACTCTCGTTAGGTTCTCGCTAGTAAGAACTTGTTGGACGTTTTCGGCATTCTATCAGACTAAGCATTATCGTTATTGATACATATACAAATATTTAACTAAACAAACTGGATCAATGAATCGAAAAATACAAATTTTAAATTTTATTATAATTGATCAGTTTTGGTTTAAAAAAAAAGTTAAAAATTTCACACTCTTGTAAATCCTACCAAGATAATAATATAGGTATTTACTTTCGAAAATCTCTATTTTCAACCACCCACCCCCGCCAAAGGCTGAACTAAGAACCTGCCAGACTTTCGATATCAGCCTCGTATACCTATAATTTGTTTATAAATTGTTTTAACAAAATACGCTTTTATTTATATACTTACAGCCGTATTCATTAGAATCCGCTGAACAGATCAATAGTTATGCACTACATAAGGTTTTATGTAGCCACTATACAACGTTGCGTAAATTTTTATGCATAAAATATTCTTCAACCCATTATAGTTACAATGAGCTTGTGTCAAAATTAGTACCATAAAGTAGGAATCTAGTACGTTTAACTTTCAAAACTGACAAATGAGACCCAGCTGTGTATGTGCTGTGTAAAAAATCAATAGAAGTAATTCTGCTGGCGATTGGATTCTTTTTGGTTTCTTATTAATTTCTTTTGATATTATTATAATTATCCAGTTACTTTGTTGTTTTTTTGTGTTCGCAAATAAAATTAAAAATATTTGAAACAAAAAATACGTCGTTTTTGATTTATTTCATGTATTGTTCCATTCACTCACATCGCGATGTTTTTGTTGAGGAGAAAAATAAAAGGGTGATGCTTATTTTGTAATGCTGAAAATTCATTTGTATTTTCCCATGAAAGTGATGAAGGTGAATCTTTGTATAATTTTATTTTAATCACGCATGCCGACGAGCATTTGAAAAAATTGTAAGATTTGATGGAAAATCTTTAAATTTTGCACATTTATTAAGCAGCTTTGTTACCATCCCTGTTCTCCAGCCAGTCAGCCAAGATGACGACAAAATCAAAAACGTCAAACATCAACGACACGACCTTTTTTGTCCTTCTATTTTTTGAGGTTAACTTGGCGGGCAGTCATATCAGAGGAAAATCTTACCAATTTGAATATATTAACACACATAAAGTAATAAAAATAAACTAAAAGTATGTACAATGTAAATTAAAATAAATCTCTTGAATTAAAAAATTATTTATTGACAGGAATTTTGTAATTTAATGAATTTCTCAAATAAAAACTGAATTTCTCACTTGAAGTAATTCAATAAGTGACAGAATCTGAAGAGTTGCGCTTTAAACGCAACATTTTACAAAATTCTTTTACGGTCATCATCTTTTACAAGTAAGATCAAATATGCTTAGCAGAACCCCGCCTGCCCATGCAAACCAGCCCAGTGAACCGATCGCGCCAGAAAACGCTGCGAAAAAATGTAACTGCAAAGCATGTAGCGCATCGGATTCGACGAACAATATGGTACTGTGTGACAACCCTAGATGCGGCTCTTGGTTTCAATATAATTGTGTAGGCGTCGATAGCCTCGTTGCTCTTCGCCCCTGGATGTGTGCGACGTGCACCCAAGCTGATGCTGAGGCTGCAGGATCATCTACAGCAGCAGCCAAATCGTCAAATATAAGACCATCAGCGGCATCTCGTGTTTCCAGGTCATCAGCGAACTCTCACGTTTCCAAGTCTTCGAAAGCGTCAACCAGCAGACATCTTCAACTTGAATTGCAGAAGTTAGAGGAAGAAAATTGTTTAGCTGAAAGGAAAACACAAAGCGACCGAGAGTACATCAACAAGAAGTACCAAATCCTGAGCCTAATGGAGGATGCTAAATCCGATTCAGAGGAAGAAGACGATGCACATTCTAATGCGTCTGCCAGAGGTAGAACCTTCAAATGGCTCAAAGATGCTAGATCTAATGTACAAAGCACCAAACTGGTACAGCCAAACACCGACGACCTTACCATGAACAAAAAACTTCCACATCAGAGTGCAACTGCAGGTAAAAATCAGGAAGAACAACAACAAAATTGTTTGCCCAAACCGACGAACGGCCGAACATCTGAAATAAATTTTATAACATTAGTTTCACCAGTGGCGAACGAAGTACGCCAAGAACCACTGCGGCAACGACCACCTGTTAATGATTTATTCCAAATGCCACAGCAGCTCCACAATCGTGACTCCGATTTCCACCAGCAATTCCAATTACCGTTATTTTAACAAAAATTGCTCTAGCGAAATAGCCAGTTGCATTCCTCCCCTTAAACAATTCAATCGTAATACTCGCGCTTCTAGGAATGCCCATCAGTTTAACCTTGAGCCCAACTTCGGACGTACAGTTAAGTACAGAGATTCTTTCTTTAGTCGCACTACACGAATGTGGAATGCTCTACTTCCCCTCCCATTGTGATCTTCAGACATTCAAAACCAATGTACATCGGTTTCTCCTTTCAAATCCCCTCCAACCTACCTAATCGCTCGTGCTGTGTTTATCACTTTAAGGGTATTCATAACCCCTTTAGCGCACGCTAAATATAAAAAAAAAAAAAAAAAAAAAAAAAAATCATCTTACCCACAACAGAACTCTTCACCTATCGACCTACCATTTACAGCTACTTACTTTGGTAACCCAACTATCACGAGAAACCATCTGGCAGCTCGTCATTCGATATCCAAAGAGTTGAAAAGTTTAAGTGGGGATCCGGATGAATGGCCGCTTTTTATAAGAAGCTTTGAGAGGAGTACAGAGTTGTGCGCCTTTTCCAGTGAGGAGAACCTTATGCGTCTTCAACAGTCACTTAAAGGCAAGGCTCTAGAATCGGTTAAAAGTTTGTTGTCTCAGCCAGATTGTGTTCCACGAGTGATTTCAACTCTAAAAATGTTATTTGAAAGACCGGAATTTATAATTGAAACGCTGATGAACAAGATACACGTCACTCCGTCACCGAAAGCTGATAAACTTGACAGTATAGTCAACTTCGCAATCACCGTGCAAAATCTTTGTGCTACTATAGAAGCGACTGGGTCTGTTTTTTTATTTAAGTAACTCTACTTTGTTAAGAGAGCTTGTGGACAAGCTACCTCCAGCGATTCGACTGAATTGGGCTATGCACACCCAGTCTCTTCCCGTTGATAATCACAATCTCTCACATTTCAGCTCATGGCTATACAAAATGGCTGAAGCTGTTAATCGTGTCAGTCTTCCAAGTACACTGAGTAGTGATAAACAAATTAAGCCAACTAAAGACAAGGGATTTCTACATGTACATTCGCAAGACTTTGAAGAAAATAAATATGTGTCGGCTGAACGCAATTGTTGTAGTTGCAAGGCACAGTGTACATCGATTTCGAATTGCAAACAGTTTGAAAACTTAAGTCTTTCTTTAAAGTGGGCATTTGTTCGTGACCAAAGACTTTTTCGACGCTGTCTCGGCAAACATGGGAAGCAGAGATGTAAGATTGAGACGGTATGCGGTAAAAATAATTGCACTTTTAAGCATCACCCTTTGCTGCATAATGACGAGAAGGATTTTCCAATACATAAAACGCAAAATGAGACCAAGAAGCCTGAAAACATATCGACTCATCACGACGACCATTTTTATCACCACAACTCTGAACCAACCCTTTTCAGAGTGATTCCGGTGAGCCTCTACGGCAACGGTGTTAAGGTAGACATTTGTGCCTTGTTTGACGAAGGCTCATCAGTGACCTTGTTAGATGAGGAAATAGCTCGTCAGCTCAAAGTAAAAGGCATTGCTTCACTTTTGCGCTTGAGATGGACTGCGAACGAACATCGCTGTGAGAACGACTCTGAAATAATGGATCTTAAAATATCAGGTATTTCATTTCAAAATAAAAAGTATACGATAGAAAAAGTCCACACTGTTAAAAGTCTTCAACTACCTCTGCAATCTGTTGATAATGAAAAGCTCCAATTACAGTTTGATTATCTGAAAGGTTTACCAATAAGTTCATTTGTCAGCCAGAGACCTCGGTTACTCATCGGCATTAATAACTGGAAGTTAGGTTTACCTTTAAAGTTCAAAGAGGGTGCTGCTGGTCAACCTGTTGCTACCAAGACGCGACTTGGTTGGACTATTCATGGTTGTTTCAAGAATACTCCCCATGAGACAACGACTGACAGCTGCAATTTTCGCGTGCGCAAGTGTGAAAAATATGACAAGAATGAAGGACATCTTCAAGAACTTGTGAAGCAGTTTCTGTGCTACGAAAACCTTGGGGTGTCTATACCAAAAAATACGTTAATGCCTGTTGAAGAAGAGCGTGCCTTGGCTTTATTAAAGGAGCTAACCTGTCGAAAGCAAGGATACTTTGAAACGGGACTTCTATGGAAAAAAGATGACATCGTTTTGCAAGATAGCTTTGAAATGGCATCTAATCGCTTTAAAAGTTTACAAAAGCGGATGGCAAACGATCCAGAGCTAGGTAAACTACTTCAAAATAAAATTCAAGGCGCGTAACTGCCCGAGCAGAATGGAGTCAGTGTAGCGGCCGCTTGTCGCACTGTCAAAGTTAAAATATACGAAAACAGTACACAGCGCCACAATGAGAAGCTGTAGCTGCAGCGATCGCTGTCACCAAAGTTGAATAATTTTCAACTTTCTGCTTTTAGTCGCGCTACTTTTTGACATATCTGTGGGACTGTTCAAAACACTGTATGTAAACTAGACGTTGGGTTCGTTCAACACATTGAGTTATTTTGTCATGTTTATTATGAACTGAAATTTGGGAAAAAATTGGTTTCGATTGCACAACTTTGAGAACTCAATTTTAAAATTGCGCAGTGTTTACGCTACAAGTGAGACCATTTTGTATGAAAGCTCCAATGGGCTCGGATGAAAAAAAGAAACAAATAAACAAATTCTTCACATTTATAAAACTGATTTTTCTAGATACTGTTGTCCTTTTCTCCTTCCAATTTTGAATCTGTCAAGGGCAAGGTTTAACTACATAGACCAACTTTTTCCAAAAAGTGCCAAAGTGAGATATAAACATCTATGCTAAAGACACCTGTTTGCAAAAAAACATGCGAAAATTGTTGACAGATAATTTTAGTCACCATACACGATTTTCAATTTTTTTTTTGGCAAGCAAGTGTCTTATAATAGATATTTTTTTCCACGTTTGCACTTTTTGCAAAATGAACACAAAAGAGTGCCGCAACTGGAACTAAAGCCATAGCTGAAATAGCTATCAAATAGTATCGTGCGTGCTTTTTTTCATGTGCCCACAATGCAGCTGCACAAAATATTATTTCTTTTTAAAAGTTCAATAAAATATTCTGTGTTGTGCTTTGCCATGTTGAATTTTGTTTGTTTGTTTTCTGTTGTGTCAAATTAGAAGAGAAACATGATAGTCTCGCATTTGTAATAGAAATGAAAGCAACATATGGAACACGCCTTGTAAAAATTAGAATTCCAAACATCTGAACGAACCCAAACATATCTAAATGTCAAAAAACGTTCTTTCTGCGCTACACCATTGTGGACGACCTTTGCGACCTAGTGAGCGATTTTAATGGCAGCTTGTGCTACAGCGATTTTTACCGAGACCAGCGACTTGCATTGTGTTCAAGGGGTAAGCTGTCCCCACAAGAATTAAAGATTAAGCGTCAGCGTTTGTGGTACCTTCCCGTATTTCCCGTGACGAATCCGAACAAGCCCGGTAAATTGCGGATTGTTTGGGATGCTGCGGCCAAAGTCCGAGGTATGTCGCTGAATTCATTTCTCTTGAAGGGTCCAGACCAGCTTAATAGCTTAGTCTCAGTACTTTATAAGTTCAGAGAAAACAGCATTGCTCTAAAAATTCAACATGAAGATCAATACTCCCAGCTTTTTTTGTGGTGCGATAACGAAAAAGAATATCCTGAGACCTTCGCAATCACTGTTATGACGTTTGGTGCAACTTGTTCACCCGCTTCTGCCCAATACGTAAAAAATGAGAATGCGAAGGAGTTTGCGGAAACCTACCCAGCGGCTGTGAAGGCAATTCTGGAAAATCACTATGTTGATGACTTGCTTGTTAGCGTCGATACTCACGAAGAAGCAATAGAACTAGCTAAAAACATCCGTTTCATTCACAGCCAAGGAGGTTTTTATATTCGAAACTGGGTATCGAACTCCCCAGAGGTGGTAAAAGCCCTCCGAATTAGCAGCAGCACCGAATTGATGAATCTAAACAAGGAACCCGAACTGATGTTAGAAAAAATCTTAGGTATGTGGTGGTGCACCTCCAATGACATGTTTGTCTTCAAACCAACAGCTAAGCCAACATTTTCATCGATTCTTTCTGGAAATTGCCGCCCTACTAAGCGAGATGTTTTGCGGCTGTTAATAACAATATTTGACCCTCTGGGACTCATCGCTCATTTTTTAAAGTGTACCTGAAAGTCCTCCTTCAAGAGATCTGGAGATCAGGTATTGGCTGGGATGAAGAAATTCAAGACCAACAACACCATAAATGGATCAACTGGATTCGCATCTTGCCTACCGTCAAAAATCTTCACATACCGAGGCGCTATATTAAAAAAAAGTTTGAAAGGCAGCCTTTAATGCAGCTCCACGTATTTGTCGACGCAAGTGAGTCCGGCTATGCAGCTGTAGCATATTTGAGATGCTCAGATAGATCTGATACTGAGGTATCTCTAATTGGAGCGAAGACACGAGTATCCCCATTAGAAAAAAGAGAAAAAATTCTATCAATACCTAGATTGGAACTCCAAGCTGCAACTCTTGGCGCCCGACTAGCGAGATCAATTGTTCCATCGCATTCAATGTTCTCACTAGCAAAGTTTTTTGGTCTGATTCAAAAAATGTACTTTTGTTGCTTCGTTCAGACCATCGAAAATATAAGCAATTTGTGGCGTTTCGCGTAAGCGAGATTCTGGAGCTTTCTGATGTGTCGGAGTGGCGGTGGATCCCAACCAAATAAAATGTGGCCGACGAGGCCACAAAATGGGCTAAAACTCTAGAATTCTAGTCGATGGTTTGTCGGCCCATCGTTCTTACATCGGCCTCCAAAAATTTGGCCAATCGAACAAGAGCAATCACACAACACTCCTGAGGAACTAAGAAGCCAATATGTAGGCGTCCATATGAATTTTCAAGAAGCTCTATTTACCGCTGAACGATTTTCGAAGTGGAAAAAATGTCTTCGTTGCTGTGCCTATCTTCTTCGGTTTGTTAAAAAGTCGCAGTCAAGAGCAAAGCTGAAGAGACTTTCATCTCAACATTTTATACCGACGGAACAACAGCTTATGGATCTCAAGGTTATGGAAGAAGTAGCAAGCACTATTGGACCTCTCACCCAAACAGAATTGCAGCAAGCAGAGGTGACCCTACTGAAGGAAGTTCAGCATTCAGAATATGAAGACGAAATTGATTATTTATCTAAAAAAAAGCCCTGTAAGCAAATCGAGCTCTATTTACAAACTTTGTCGTTATCTAGATGAACATCAATTAATACGTGCCAGTGAAAGAGTTGACCTTTCTAAAGATGTAGGTCATAACTTTAAGCGTCCCATTCTGCTCTCGGGAAAACATCACATCACTAGATTGATAGCTCTAGATTACCATGAACAATACAAACACCAACATCATGAAACAGCTTTAAATGAAATTCGCCAACGGTTTTATATTCCAAACTTGCGAAATGTCTTCAATTCTGTCCGGCGGCATTGTCAATATTGTAAAAATGTAAGGGCACAACCACATCCACCAATGATGGCTCAGCTACCACCTGCTAGGCTGGCTTCCTTTAGCCGTCCATTTACGTTCGTCACCGAAGGACAGAAAAGCGATGGGGAGTTTTACTGACTTGCCTAACTACTCGAGGAATACACATTGAGGTCGCCCACTCCTTGTCCTCTGGCGATTCGTAATTTCACTGCCCGAAGGGGATTGCCCGTAGAATTCCATTGTGACAACGGCACAAACTTTCGCGATGCAGAACGAGAATTGAAAGAAGCTTATGTGAACGTCAATAAAGAGAAATTAATGGAAACTTTCACATCACCTATGACTAAATGGGTTTTTATTCCACCAGAATCCCCACACATAGGAGGAAGCTGGGAACGATTAGTCAGATCCGTTAAATCAACATTGGCTCAAACTTTACTTACTCGCAATCCCTCAGATGAGCTTTTACGCAATTTGTTAATTGAAATTGAAAGCATTATCAATTCGCGTCCCCTTACATATCTGCCTATTTCAAGCGAGTATGAAGAAGCGTTGACACCAAATCATTTTTTGCTTGGGTCATCTAGTGGAGCTAAGCCTATAGCAATTTTTAACGATAATCGGTTGGTGCTCAAGAAAAGTTGGATGACCAGTCAACAGTACGCAGATGTTTTTTGGAAGCGTTGGGTACAAGAATATCTCCCAACTATTACACGTCGCTCAAAGTGGTTTACTCCCACTAAGCCAATTGAAGTAGGCAACATTGTCATCATCGTAGACCCTAAAGGACCATTCACATGCGAGCGACCAACGAATGAACACACAAATGGGAATTAAAAAACCTTAATATTACACAAAATCTAGTCAAAATGATAAAATTCGATTTAAGATTAATTTTAAAATTATAAAATCAGAATTTTTATTTGACTAAATATGAGAAATTTGAGAAAATAAATTGGTTGTTACGAACTGCGGCTATTCGCGACGAACAAATTGTTTTCTTAAAATTCTCTTGTTTTAGCAACTAAAATGAAAATTTTAGTATCTTAAAATAATCCTCAACTATATTTCTTCCATTTTGTCTAGATTTTGTAAAGAATTTAGGTTTATTAATGTTTTAAATCCAATTTGTTCATTTATTCGTCGGTCGTTGGTCGCTCCCATGTGTACAGTCTTTTACAGCCCGCGAAGTTGCCGGCCTAAAGGCAAAGTTATCGATACAAAGATATCCAGCGATGGGCAGGTACGAAGCGCTACCATCCAAACAAGTTCAGGGGTATACGAACGGCCTGCTGTGAAGTTAGCTGTGTTAGATGTCGATGGTGTTAATTTGGTAAGGTCCACTCCTCCTAGTGGTCATACCGGGGGGAGTGTTACCATCCCTGTTCTCCAGCCAGTCAGCCAACATGACGACAAAATCAAAAACGTCAAACATCAACGACACGATCTTTTTTGTCCTTCTATTTTTTGAGGTTAACTTGGCGGGCAGTCATATCAGAGGAAAATCTTACCAATTTGAATATATTAACCCACATAAAGTAATAAAAATAAACTTAAAGTATGTACAATGTAAATTAAAATAAATCTCTTGAATTAAAAACTTCTTTATTGACAGGAATTTTGTAACTTAATGAATTTCTCAAAACTGAATTTCTCACTTGAAGTGTTTCAATAAGTTACAGAATCCGAAGAGTTGCGCTTTAAACGCAACAAGCTTTTGTAAAATAAAGTGTACAAAAAATATTCTTTATTTTTTTTAACAATATCCCAACAAAAATGTACAGTAAATTAACAAAACCAACATTATTAATTGTTGTATTTAATTTTGTAAAATATTTTGAAAGTGAGATTTCAACACCTCAAAGATTGCAAAAATAAGCGCCCCCTAACATCTATCTACATTATTGCTATGTATGAGTCAAAGTGACATTCCGATACTAAACAACCCTTATGTTGGCTCTATACAACCTCCAAACGCTTTAGCTTATATTGCTTCTATTCAACGTTGCATAAGTTTATGAATAAGGTTTTTGCGTTCAGAGGCATTATAAAGAGTGCATAGCGCTATGCACTCACTATAATTAGTTTATGCATAAGGCTGTTAATTTATATAAATAGTAAGATAAGAATATCTGTACACATCTGTACATCTATACTAAACAAAAAACTAAAATATGATATATTATTTGTATATCATACTAAAAAATTAATTTGTAATTAGTTATTACATTGTACACACATATTTCTTTCGAACTTTTCATAAAAACTAATCAAAAATTATAATTAACTGTCTTAAACTATATTAACTTAATACCAGATGGTTCATCTCAAGTGGTTCATATCCGGTTGTTTTTGTGATGGGATGTAGTTAAGTTTAGATTAAGCGCATTTTTGTATACGATACTAAATCAAATAATGATATAAGAGTTTTTTTTTATAAAAGTGTACAGTATCATACTTAATTTGATTTAATATCGTATTTAATTCATAAAAACTTGCGCTAGTATTTTTATTATTCAGGTTTTTATTTTTAATCTGAGTTACTTTACTTTCGGAGCACAACCGATACTAAAATACGCTTTTTTAATGTTTCTAGCAAAAATATGAACAAATCTAGTTTTACTGGTCCGGGGCCTTGAGTGGTCTTTCTGACGAGGCAAAAGGGTTCATAATCGACAAGGCCCTAGTTTTGGCCATTACTCAGCCATGCTAGGGCCTTGCCAGAACCTATTTAAAACTCTCTAGTGCCATGTCGAAAACTAGGATGTTTTTCTGCGAGGGTGTTTTATTTTTTCATAAATTCATACACGGTTTTGAGCTCTTACACTCTTAAAGCCATTAAAATAATAAATTTATAGTAATAATTTATTTAATTTTTTTGAATGCTTTAATATTTTGGAACCTATAGCTATGTAGTTGGACATCACCAATTTCTAGCTACGTTAAAGTTGTTAGCTACGAGAGCGAGTTTGTGCCATTCAGTCGTGCCCATTTTGTAATTTTGAAATTGAATGAGGGAGATTCCTTTGTTTTTTAAACATTGATCGATAGAATGTCCTTTGCAATGCAGGCATCGTTCAGATTTGCTAACGTTTGTTTCAATCTATTGAAATAAGAACGCACTGTCTCGTTTGGCCTTTTTTATCTGAATTAGTTCTAATTGGATTGGGGACAGAGATTTAGATTTCAAAATGTTGTTTCTGTAAGGGTCTCCCAAGTGGTAAATTCTGTATTCTTTACTATATTATAAGCTGGGCCAGTTAGTTTGGTTTTGATAACTAGGAGTGGGATTAGGATTTCGAAGCGGAGATGTCTTCACGCATTTAAAAATTTATGAAGTTGTGCCCTGTTCCCATCAAATTTAGGGATTAATTGGAGAGCAAAAGATCGATCGAGTTATGGGGTTATGTTATGGGGAAGTGGAGTTTTTAGCAGTACTAGAATCGGAATCTTCAGAGTCGGATATTTCAATATGCTTATTTTACTTGAGGTAGATGTTGAGATGATAGTTAGGTTAGATGGCTAGAGTTGCAGATGTTGAAGGTTGATAATGATGTTCAAATTTAAGATGAATTTTGAAATATTTCGAGGTTGATGCGGGTATTTTTTTTTTGCAATGTTTGTCTTTGTTTGGTTAAAGTTTGCTATTCTTACACCCTACTCGTGTTTTATTGGAAAAGCTATCCATAGTAGTATTCCATAGTAGATATCCATAGTAGGATTTTACATGAATAACAAATACAACATCGGCAGTATGAATACTGCTGATAAAAGTTACAGTAGAATCATACTGCGGATGGGATTTCCGAGTCTCGAATGGATTTTTAGTGATTTCATTCTCAAATGTTGGTTACTATTAGTTTTTTTCGTGAAGTTAATTTTGACTGCTTCTGATTCTCGCAAATATATATATTTTTTTTTTTAATATTCTGACAGGTGTTCTTTCAGTTAAACCAATTTTGAAATACAAAAACCGGGCTACTGCGGATGCGATTTTTGGTAATTTTCTACTGTACTATTTATAGAATGCTAAAAAAAACACGGGTAAAGTACCACTTTCGTTGTTTGTTAGTTTTTTTTTTTTTTTATTTTTTCCACTTGGCACTAAACACTTTCAAGGTGAACCCCACATGTGACATCAAAATTATGTTGTGTTCTTTTAATTGTAGTAGCTCGTAGCGTAATGGTTAGTGCGTTCGACTGTCACGCTGGAGGTCTGGGACCGCTTCCCAGCCTCGTCCACCTAAAAACTAAAAAGTTTTTTTTCAGGGCTACTGCCTCTTGCGAGGAATTGACAAATCCTCCAAGAGTATCACTTGTCACGAATAAGTGCTTCTCGTCTAGCCGTTTGGATTCGGCATAAAATTGTAGGTCCCTTCCATTCCTGTAGAAAAGGCGCACACATGAATGGTTTCGAGTTGTTAGTAACTAGGCCCTGGTTCTTCATGAGCCGTTGTGCCAAACGATTTATTTTATTCTTTTAATTGTACTGAAAAGCACGATTCTCAGATCGGTCCTACCTTGTTTTTTGTTGTTATTTTGTCTAGTGAAAAAAAAGATTAATTTTGACTCTTTTATTCAAATGAGAATGGGAAAAAATGTATGGAAGCTGGTCTACCTACTCAACACCAATGTGTCATACATCGTTGAAAAGGTAATAACGTGAATATCAATTAATTATATGGACGTAAAGCGCTAAACCATGGGGTTCGAAAGATATTCCCCTTCAAAACACCAAAAAAGACAGTAATGCAACTCTTTATTTGCAGATTGTCTTACCACCCACAGTAAAGTGTCATACACCGTTAAAAAGATTATTACGTGTACCTTATTTTGTTCAAGAGCCGTTAAAATGTAGATAATGGGGTTCAAAAGATATTTAGCCATCAAAAACTGCAAAAATCAAATTATGCAATTCTTCATTGGCAACTGGTCTACCAACTCAACAGTAATCTGTCATACATCGTTGTAAAGGTTATAACATTTGCTTCATTTCATTATATGACCATTAAGCTCTAAACCATGGGGTTCATGGTGTATTTGGTTTCAAAGTACTAAAAACAACAATAATGCAATTCCTCATTGGTAAATGGTCTACCAACTCAACAGTGATGTGTGATACGTCAATGAAAAGGTTATTGCGTGTAATGAATTTTTGTAAACAGCCGATAAAGTGTACGTAGTGATGTTCAGGAGGTATTTGGCAAAAATGCATACAAAGAGAAATGATGCTATTCCGCATTGGAAGCTGCTGCACCTACTCAACAGAAATGTGACATATATCGTTAAAAAGTATAAGGCATGTACTTTATATTTTTGAAAGCCGTTAATATGTAAACCATGGGGTTCGAGAGGTGTTTGGCCCTAAAAATTAGCAAATAGAATAACAGTGCAATTCTTCAACGGAAATGGTCTACCGACTCAACAGTTATGTGTCGTACGTTTTTGAAAAGGTAATTGCAATTGCATCATTTTATTATATGGCCGATAAACTCTAAGTAAATGGGGTTCAAGAGATATTCGGCTTCAAAGAACCATAACAACTTCAAAAATGCATTTCCTCATTGTGTACTCTTCTAACTACTCATCAGCAATAAGTCATACATTTTTGAAAAGGTTATTGCTTTCTCTTTATTTTATTTTAAAGTTATAAAGCTGTAAACCATGGGGTTCAAAAGATATTTAAAAAAAAAGAAAACCGCTCCAACGATTCCCGGCTGGAAAAATGCCTAGTTTCGACATGGCTCTAGTCAGTTTTCTTTAGGGGAAATCTAGTCGAGAAAAACTTGTCAAATATACGTCAAGCCCTTGCAAGTTTTCAGTAAGTAAATTTTAGACGAGAAAAATGTTTCATACTCTCGTGAGGTTCGCGCTAGTAAGAACTTGTGGGACGTTTCTGCATTCTATAAGACTAAGCATTATCGTTATTGATACAAAATTTTAACTAAACAAATTGAATCGAAAAATACAAATTTTAACTTTTATTATAATTGATCAGTTTTCATTTCAAAAAAAAAAAAGTTACAAATTTCACACTCTTGTAAACCCTACCAAGATAATAATATGGGTATTTACTTTTGAAAATCTCTATTTTCAAACACCCACCCCTGCCAAAGGCTGAACTAAGAACCTGCCAGACTTTCGATATCAGCCTCGTATACCTATAATCTTATATATATAAAAGAGAAATGTCGTCCGTGTGTGCGCGCATAACTCGAGAACAGATCGTTCGATTGTCACGATTTTGGGCTTGATGAATTCGTATTGGCTAAAGGAAGGACATAGGAACTGGTGGAAAATCCCGAAAAAATTTCAGGAAAATTTGAAATCCGGGAAAATCCTGTTTTTAGTGCATAACTCGAGAACGGATACTTTGATTTTCACGATTCTGGCCTTGATGAATTTGTATTGGCCCAAGGAAAGACATAGGATACTGGTGGAAAATCTCGGAAAATTTGCAGAAAAACTGGAACGGGAAGATCCTGATTTTCATAATTTTGGGATTTATGGGTTCGTGTTGGCCCAAGAAAGAAATATTAGGTGCCCTGTTCGTTTCGTCATTCAAATTTGAATTGAACTTGCTATTGCGTTCGGTCAGATAAAATAAAATGTAATCATTTTTTTTTTTTTTTATTTTCATTGTGTTCAAGGTTTGTATTTGGAATAGCGGTAAAGTTGGCGGTCGAATGCTCAATCTGCATTGCAATTTCCTGCAAGTGGATGAAGAACATACATGCAACATTTTAAATAACTCTGCAATGGCGAAACTATTGCAGCACTGTAAGAATGTCATCTGTAACGAGTGCACAATGGCGCACAAACGTGCGTGCGAGGTGCTTTACGAAATGATCAATTCGCTGCAGAGTCGTCATGGCAATTTTTTGGCGATGGGTTATTCGAATGGACTAAGTCGCCAGCCGGATTGAATTTCCACCGAATTTTTTCCACATTACAACAACACCGCAAGAACTCATTACGAATGTTTTGCGCAAAAATTGAATGTATTTTTCGTTGTCAAACTTCTTAAGTTTGGATGCTGTCATAGCAAAGTATTGGTCTCTATGGCGATTAATACACAAAATAACAATACCAATACCAAAATGATATGGCATGCCGGCCAACACTTTCCGCTTTTTTTTACTGAATTGGTTTAAAATATACAACTTTTTCCATTTTGTTCTTGGGCACGTACACGTACAAAGTGGTAGGTTTGCCGACACGTGAGCACGCCACATACAATGGAACTTGTGAGAAATATGGGAATTCAATATTGATGCCATAAACATCTAGCGGAAGAGAGTGACGGCAGCTCCTAATTTTTCACCAGTTCCACAAAATCGAACACAGTATAATGTCAACGTAAAATGAGAACACAGTTGAATTGACCAATTCAACGCAGAGAAGTATGTAAAGCAGCATAAAAAAACAGTAACCAACTGTTAACACGGACAATATTCAGGAATGGGTACAACGATCGAACCATCGATCGTTGCATATTGTGAATTTACCGATAAAATTATTATTATTGCTTAAATATATTATGCAATGAGTAAGTTCTTTGTAAGAAACTTATTTTATTTTCAATAAGTATAAAAGAGAAATATGGGCCAACAATAACATTCATTTAAATAACAATAGTTTTGACTATTAATTCGATCGCTACATTATGATTAAGGTTTCAAGTGCCTGCATTTTGTATAATCAATATCATTTATTTCTTCGATTCGACGCAGAAATTTAGGCTTAAGTGCCTGAAATGCACATACTTCCACATTCCTTATTGTGAATCGCAGTAAATAGTCCAATACTTTTGAATTTCCATTGTTATTTATGACCGAATTACATGAAACAACTTTGTGCATGCTTGGTATTATTAATTTCATTACATTAACGAAATTTAGGCGAAACGAAGTTCGCCGGGTCAGCTAGTTTGTTTATAAATTGTTTGAACAAAATACGCTTTTATTTATATACTTAATTTATATAAATAGTAAGATAACAATATCTGTACACTGCACTGAACAAAAATCTAAAATATGATTTATTATTTGTATACAGTCGACTCCGCTTAAATGTCTGTACACTGCACTGAACAAAAAACTAAAATATGATATATTATTTGTATACAGTCCACTCCGATTAAATGGACCAAAATTGCAGAACCTTTTTTTTTCAATTAAGCGGAGTTTTCAGTTAACCGAACTTCGGATAACTGAAACTTTGTTCAAATAAGCGGAGCTTTGTCAAAACAAATTAAATTTTGTTTAGGCTGAAAATCAAAAAAAAAATTGAATCGATGAATCGAAAAATACAAATTTTAACTTTTATTATAATTGATCAGTTTTGGTTTCAAAAAAAAAAGTTAAAAATTTCACACTCGTGTAAATCCTACCAAGATAATAATATGGGTATCGTTCGAATTTCACGATTTTTTAGTGCATAACTCGAGAACGGATACTTTGATTTTCACGATGAATTTGTTTTGGCCCAAGGAAAGACATAGGATACTGGTGGAAAATCTCGGAAAATTTCCAGAAAATCTGGAATGGAAAGATCCTGATTTTCACAATTTCGGGATTTATGGGTTCGTGTTTGCCCAAGAAAGAAATATTAGGTGTCCTGTTCGTTTCGTCATTCAAATTTGAATTGAACTTGCTATTGCGTTCGGTCAGATAAAATAAAATGTAATCATATTTTTTTTTTTATTTTCATTGTGTTCAAGGTATGTATTTGGAATAGCGGTAAAGTTGGCGGTCGAACGCTCAATCTGCATTGCAATTTCCTGCAAGTGGATGAAGAACCTACATGCAACATTTTAAATAACTCTGCAATGGCGAAACTATTGCAGCACTGTAAGAATGTCATCTGTAACGAGTGCACAATGGCGCACAAATGTGCGTGCGAGGTGCTTTACGAAATGATCAATTCGCTGCAGAGTTCTCATGGCAATTTTATTTAAATGGATTATTCGAATGGACAAGTCGCCAGCCGGGTTGAATTTCCACCGAATTTTTTCCACATTACAACAACACCGTAAGAAGTCATTACGAATGTTTTGCGGAAAAATTGCATGTATTTTTCGTTGTCAAATTTCTTAAGTTTGGATGCTGTCATAGCAAAGTATTGGTCTCTATGGCGATTAATACACAAAATAACAATACAAATATATAAATTAACAATGTTGATGTGTTTTCAAACCAAAATGATATGGCATTTCGGCCAACACCTTTCGCCTTTTTTACTGAAGTGGTTTAAATTATACAACTTTTTCCGTTTTGTTCTTGGGCACGTACACGTACCAAGTGGTAGGTTTGCCGACACGTGAGCACGCCACATACAATGGAACTTGTGAGAAATATGGGAATTCAATATTGATGCCATAAACATCTAGCAGAAATCAATGGATATTCGGTACCCTTCAACTAACTCCTGGATGCAAAACTCTTCAAATTGAATTCACTGATCCGGCATTCTCTTAGTCGAAAATGACTGTAGGTATATTGAGAAACAATATCAATACAATCGAAGGAAATCAGATGGTGATCAGCATCTTGAAATCGTCCTTCATAAGCTTTGGGAACATATCCTCAATTGCCAAACCCAAGAATCTTCACGTAGCTCTGGAATCGCTTCCAATATTCAACAACAGTCATCTTAGAATCGATTAAACCATCTCCAGATTCAACTCTCTGCCTTACAACATCAAGGTCTCTCCGAGCTGAACGCGACACTCTATTCTCCAAAAGTATTCATCACCACTTCGTTAGCTATTTCACTCTTCTTCTATCAATGAGCTTTGGAATTGGCATCCTTCGGAAGAGAGTGACGGCAGCTCCTAATTTCTCACCAGTTCCACAAAATCGAACACAGTATAATATCAACGTAAAATGAGAACACAGTTGAATTGACCAATTCAATGCAGGGAAGTATGTAAGGCAGCATAAAAAACAGTAACCAACTGTTGACACTGACAATATTGAGAAATGGGTACAACGATCGAACCATCGATCGTTGCATATTGTGAATTTACCGATAAAATTATTATTATTGCTTAAATGTATTTTGTATAATCAATATCATTTATTTCTTCGATTCAACGCAGAAATTCAGACTTAAGTGCCTGAAATGCACATACTTCCACATTCCTTATTGTGAATCGCAGTAAATAGTCCAATACTTTTGAATTTCCATTGTTATTTATGATCGAATTACATGAAACAACTTTGTGCATGCTCGGTATTATTAATTTCATTACATTAACGAAATTTAGGCGAAACGAAGTTCGCCGGGTCAGCTAGTTTGTTTATAAATTGTTTAAACAAAAAAAAGCTTTTATTTATATACTTAATTTATATAAATATTAAGATAAGAATATCTGTACAATGCACTAAACAACAAACTAAAATATGATATATTATTTGTATAAGGTCGACTCCGCTTAAATGGAACACCAAAATTGCAAAACATTTGTTTCAATTAAGCGTAGTTTTCAGTTAACCGATTTTCGGATAACTGAAACTTTGTTCAAATAAGCGAAGCTTTGTCAAAACAAATTAAATTTTATTTAGGCTGAAAATCAAAAAAAAAATGTGGGTTTGATTTGTTGTTTTGTGTCAAAATAGTTATATTTCCATATGTAACAATTCAAACAACAAAAGTATTTACATTTTTAATCACAAATATTGCGTCAGCCGTACGTTTTCTGTCGAAAATTTTTGAGGATAAGCCAAAAAATAAACAAAATCAAAATAAACGACTGACACCAGGAGGTAATGTAACCAATGAGATTTTGACATTTCAAATTGACATTCCAAATTGAAAAGGTGTGTTCAATTTAAAATTTGATGGCAGCAATCAACGGTCGTTTCACTTATGCGGAGGTGAATAAATGAAAAATGTTCATTTGAGGCAAACTGTTTTGTTTCAATTATCCGCAGTTTGCAATTAAGCGGAGTTCAGTTATGCGAAGCAGTTTGGGTAAAAATTGTCAAACAAGCTCCGGAATAAATTTCTTGTTTCAGATAAGCGATGTTTTCAGTTAAGCGGAGTGCAGTTAAGCGGAGTTGACTGTATAATAAGAAAAAATTAATTTGTAATTAGTTTTTACATTGTACGCACATATTTCTTTCGAACTTTTCATTAAAATTAATCAAAAATTATAATTTACTGTCTTAAACTATATGTACTTAATACCAGATGGAGATGTCTTCACGCATTTAAAAATGTATAAAGTTGTGCCCTGTTCCCATCAAATTTAGGGATTAATTGGAGAGCAAAAGATCGATCGAGTTATGGGGTCACTGGAGTTTTTAGTTTTACTGAAAGAACACCTGTCAGAATTAAAAAAAAAATATATATATATATATATTTGCGAGAATAAGAAGCAGTCAAAATTAACTTCACGAAAAAAACTAATAGTAACCAACATTTGAGAATGAAATCACTAAAAATCCATTCGAGACTCGGAAATCCCATCCGCAGTATGATTCTACTGTAACTTTTATCAGCAGTATTCATACTGCCGATGTTGTATTTGTTATTCATGTAAAATCCTACTATGGATATCTACTATGGAATACTACTATGGATAGCTTTTCAAATAAAACACGGGTATGGTGTAAGAATAGCAAACTGTAACCAAACAAAGACAAACATTGCAAAAAAAAAAATACCCGCATCAACCTCGAAATATTTCAAAACTCATCTTAAATTTGAACATCATTATCAACCTACAACATCTGCAACTCTAGCCATCTAACCTATCTATCATCTGAACATCTACCTCAAGTAAAATAAGCATATTGAAATATCCGACTCTGAAGATTCCGATTCTAGTACTGCTAAAAACTCCACTTCCTCTGAGACCAATAGTTCCATTTTAGAATCTGAACATCTACCTCAAGTAAAATAAGCATATTGAAATATCCGACTCTGAAGATTCCGATTCTAGTACTGCTAAAAACTCCACTTCCTCTGAGACCAATAGTTCCATTTTAGAAACCGAATCCTTCTTCACTGGAGTTTTTAGCAGTACTAGAATCGGAATCTTCAGAGTCGGATATTTCAATATGCTTATTTTACTTGAGGTAGATGTTCAGATGATAGATAGGTTAGATGGCTAGAGTTGCAGATGTTGTAGGTTGATAATGATGTTCAAATTTAAGATGAGTTTTGAAATATTTCGAGGTTGATGCGGGTATTTTTTTTTTTGCAATGTTTGTCTTTGTTTGGTTACAGTTTGCTATTCTTACACCATACCCGTGTTTTATTTGAAAAGCTATCCATAGTAGTATTCCATAGTAGATATCCATAGTAGGATTTTACATGAATAACAAATACAACATCGGCAGTATGAATACTGCTGATAAAAGTTACAGTAGAATCATACTGCGGATGGGATTTCCGAGTCTCGAATGGATTTTTAGTGATTTCATTCTCAAATGTTGGTTACTATTAGTTTTTTTCGTGAAGTTAATTTTGACTGCTTCTTATTCTCGCAAATATATATATATATATTTTTTTTTTAATTCTGACAGGTGTTCTTTCAGTTAAACTAATTTTGAAATACAAAAACCAGGCTACTCCGGATGCGTTTTTTGGTAATTTTCTACTGTACTATTTATAGAATGCCAAAAAAAACACGGGTAATGTATTATTTTGTTGTTTGTTAGTTTTTTTTTTTTTTTTTATTTTTTTCACTTGGCACTAAACACTTTCAAGGTGAACCTCACATGTGACACCAAAATTTTGTTGTGTTCTTTTAATTGTACTGAAAAGCACGATTCTCAGATCGGTCCTACCTTATTTTTTGTTGTTATTTTGTCTAGTGAAGAAAAAAAGATTAATTTTGACTCTTTTATTCAAAGGAGAATGGGCAAAAATGAATGGGAGCTGGTCGACCTACTCAACACTAATGTGTCATACATCGTTGAAAAGGTAATAACGTGTATATGAATTAATTATATGGACGTAAAGCGCTTAACCAGGAGGTTCGAAAGATATTCCCCTTTAAAGCACCGAAAAAGACAGTAATGCAACTCTTTATTTGCAGCTTGTTTTACCACCCACAGTAAAGTGTCATACACCGTTGAAAAGATTATTACGTGTAACTTATTTTGTTAAAGAGCCGGTAAGATGTCGATAATGGGGTTCAAAAGATATTTAGCCATCAAAAACTGCAAAAATCAAATAATGCAATTCTTCATTGGCAACTGGTCTACCAACTCTACAGTAATCTGTCATACATCGTTGTAAAGGTTATAACATTTGCTTCGTTTCATTATATGACCATTAAGCTCTAAACCATGGGGTTCATGGGGTATTTGGTTTCAAAGCACCAAACACAACAATAATGCAATTCCGCATTGGTAAATGATCTACCAACTCAACAGTGATGTGTGATACGTCAATGAAAAGGTTATTGCGTGTAATTAATTTTTGTAAACAGAAAATAAAGTGTAAGTAGTGGGGTTCAGTTAGTATTTGGCAAAAATGCATACAAAAAGCAATAATGCAATTCCGCATTGGAAGCTGCTGCACCTACTCAACAGAAATGTGACATATATCGTTAAAAAGTATGAGGCATGTACTTTATTTTTTTGAAAGCCGTTAATATGAAAACCATGGGCTTCGAGAGGTGTTTGGCCCTAAAAATTGGCAAATAGAATAACAGTGCAATTCTTCATTGGAAATGGTCTACCGACTCAACAGTAATGTGTCATACGTTTTTGAAAAGGTAATTGCAATTGCATCATTTCATTATATGGCCGAGAAGCTCTTAGTAATGGGGTTCAAGAGATATTCGGCTTCAAAGAACCATAACAACTTCCAAAATGCATTTCCTCATTGTGTACTCTTCTAACTATTCAACAGCAATAAGTCATACATTTCTGAAAAGGTTATTGCTTTCTCTTTATTTTATTTTAAAGTTATTAAGCTGTAAACCATGGGATTCAAAAGATATTAAAAAAAAAGAAAACCGCTCCAACTTTTATTATAATTGATCAGTTTTGGTTTCAAAAAAAAAGTTAAAAATTTCACACTCTTGTAAATCCTACAAAGATAATAATATGGGTATTTACTTTCGAAAATCTCTATTTTCAACCACCCACCCCTGCCAAAGGCTGAACTAAGAACCTGCCAGACTTTCGATTTCGATATCAGCCTCGTATACCTATAATCTTATATATATAAAAGAGAAATGTCGTCCGTGTGTGCGCGCATAACTCGATAACGGATCGTTCGATTGTCACGATTTTTTAGTGCATAACTCGAGAACGGATACTTTGATTTTCACGATTCTGGCATTGATGAATTTGTATTGGCCCAAGGAAAGACATAGAATACTGGTGGAAAATCTCAAGAGGGTTCAAGAGATATTCGGCTTCAAAGAACCATAACAACTTCCAAAATGCATTTCCTCATTGTGTACTCTTCTAACTATTCAACAGCAATAAGTCATACATTTCTGAAAAGGTTATTGCTTTCTCTTTATTTTATTTTAAAGTTATTAAGCTGTAAACCATGGGATTCAAAAGATATTTAAAAAAAAAAGAAAACCGCTCCAGCGATTCCCGGCTGGAAAAATGCCTAGTTTCGACATGGCTCTAGTCAGTTTTCTTTAGGGGAAATCAAGTCGAGAAAAACTTGTCAAATAAATGTCAAGCCCTTGCAAGTTTTCAGTAAGTAAGATTTAGACGAGGAAAATGTTTCATACTCTCCTTAGGTTCTCGCTAGTAAGAACTTGGTGGACGTTTTCGGCATTCTTTCAGACTAAGCGTTATTGATACATATGCAAAATTTTAACTAATCAAATTGAATCAATGAATCGAAAAATACAAATTTTAACTTTTATTATAATTGATCAGTTTTGGTTTCAAAAAAAAAGTTAAAAATTTCACACTCTTGTAAATCCTACAAAGATAATAATATGGGTATTTACTTTCGAAAATCTCTATTTTCAACCACCCACCCCTGCCAAAGGCTGAACTAAGAACCTGCCAGACTTTCGATATCAGCCTCGTATACCTATAATCTTATATATATAAAAGAGAAATGTCGTCCGTGTGTGCGCGCATAACTCGATAACGGATCGTTCGATTGTCACGATTTTTTAGTGCATAACTCGAGAACGGATACTTTGATTTTCACGATTCTGGCCTTGATGAATTTGTATTGGCCCAAGGAAAGACATAGAATACTGGTGGAAAATCTCGGAAAATTTCCAGAAAAACTGGAACGGAAAGATCCTGATTTTCACAATTTCGGGATTTATGGGTTCGTGTTGGCCCAAGAAAGAAATATTAGGTGTCCTGTTCGTTTCGTCATTCAAATTTGAATTGAACTTGCTATTGCGTTCGGTCAGATAAAATAAAATGTAATCATTTTTTTTTTTTGTTTTCAATATGTTCAAGGTTTGTATTTGGAATAGCGGTAAAGTTGGCGGTTGAACGCTCAATCTGCATTGCAATTTCCTGCAAGTGGATGAAGAACCTACATGCAACATTTTAAATAACTCTGCAATGGCGAAACTATTGCAGCACTGTAAGAATGTCATCTGTAACGAGTGCACAAAGGCGCACAAACGTGCGTGCGAGCTGCTTTACGAAATGATCAATTCACTGCAGAGTTCTCATGGCATTTTTTGGCGATGGGTTATTCGAATGGACTAAGTCGCCAGCCGGATTGAATTTCCACCGAATTTTGTCCACATTACAACAATACCACCGTAAGAACTCATTACGAATGTTTTGCGGAAAAATTGCATGTATTTTTCGTTGTCAAATTTCTTAAGTTTGGATGCTGTCATAGCAAAGTATTGGTCTCTATGGCGATTAATACACAAAATAACAATACAAATATCTAAATTAACAATGTTGATGTGTTTTCAAACCAAAATGATATGGCATGTCGGCCAACACCTTCCGCTTTTTTACTGAAGTGGTTTAAATTATACAACTTTTTCCGTTTTGTTCTTGGGCACGTACACGTACCAAGTGGTAGGTTTGCCGACACGTGAGCACGCCACATACAATGGAACTTGTGAGAAATATGGGAATTCAATATTGATGCCATAAACATCTAGCAGAAATCAATGGATATTCGGTACCCTTCTTAATATTCAACTAACTGCTGGATGCAAAACAAAAACTCTTCAAATTGAATTCACTGAACCGACATTCTCTTAGTCGAAAATGACTGTATATTGAGAAACAATATCAATACAATCGAAGGAAATCAGATGGTGATCAGCATCTTGAAATCGTCCTTCATAAGCTTTGGGAACATATCCTCAATTGCCAAACCCAAGAATCTTCACGTAGCTCTGGAATCGCTTCCAATATTCAACAACAGTCATCTTAGAATCGATTAAACCATCTCCAGATTCATCTCTCTGCCTTACAACATCAAGGTCTCTCCAAGCTAAATGCGACACTCTATTCTCCAAAAGCATTCATCACCACTTCGTTAGCTATTTCACTCTTCTTCTATCAATGAGCTTTGGAATTAGCATCCTTCGGAAGAGAGTGACGGCAGCTCCTAATTTCTCACCAGTTCCACAAAATCGAACACAGTATCAACGTAAAATGAGAACACAGTTGAATTTACCAATTCAATGCAGGGAAGTATGTAAGGCAGCATAAAAAAACAGTAACCAACTGTTGACACTGACAATATTGAGGAATGGGTACAACGATCGAACCATCGATCGTTGCATATTGTGAATTTACCGATAAAATTATTATTATTGCTTAAATGTATTTTGTATAATCAATATCATTTATTTCTTCGATTCAACGCAGAAATTCAGGCTTAAGTGCCTGAAATGCACATACTTCCACATTCCTTATTGTGAATCGCAGTAAATAGTCCAATACTTTTGAATTTCCATTGTTATTTATGACCGAATTACATGAAACAACTTTGTGCATGCTCGGTATTATTAATTTCATTACATTAACGAAATTTAGGCGAAACGAGGTTCGCCGGGTCAGCTAGTTTGTTTATAAATTGTTTGAACAAAAAAAGCTTTTATTTATATACTTAATTTATATAAATATTAAGATAAGAATATCTGTACAATGCACTAAACAAAAAACTAAAATATGATATATTATTTGTATAAAGTCGACTCCGCTTAAATGGAACACCAAAATTGCAAAACATTTGTTTCAATTAAGCGTAGTTTTCAGTTAACCGAACTTCGGATAACTGAAACTTTGTTCAAATAAGCGAAGCTTTGTCAAAACAAATTAAATTTTATTTAGGCTGAAAATCAAAAAAAAAATGTGGGTTTGATTTGTTGTATTGTGTCAAAATAGTTATATTTCCATATGTAACAATTCAAACAACAAAAGTATTTACATTTTTAATCACAAATATTGCGTCAGCCATACGTTTTCTGTTGAAAATTTTTGAGGATAAGCCAAAAAATAAACAAATTCAAAATAAACGACTGACACCAGGAGGTAATGATAACCAATGAGATTTTGACATTTCAAATTGACATTCCAAATTGAAAAGGTGTGTTCAATTTAAAATTTGATGGCAGCAATCAACGATCGTTTCACTAATGCGGAGGTGAATAAATGAAAAATGTTCATTTGAGGCAAACTATTTTGTTTCAATTATCCGCAGTTTGCAATTAAGCGGAGTTCAGTTATGCGAATCAGTTTGGGTAAAAATTGTCAAAAAAGCTCCGGAATAAATTTCTTGTTTCAGATAAGCGATGTTTTCAGTTAAGCGGAGTGCAGTTAAGCGGAGTTGACTGTATAATAAGAAAAAATTAATTTGTAATTAGTTTTTACATTGTACGCACATATTTCTTTCGAACTTTTCATTAAAATTAATCAAAAATTATAATTTACTGTCTTAAACTATATTTACTTAATACCAGATGAAGATGTCTTCACGCATTTAAAAATGTATGAAGTTGTGCCCTGTTCCCATCAAATTTAGGGATTAATTGGAGAGCAAAAGATCGATCGAGTTATGGGGTCACTTCGGATTCGGTTTCTAAAATGGAACTGTTGGTCTCAGAGGAAGTGGAGTTTTTAGCAGTACTAGAATCGGAATCTTCAGAGTCGGATATTTCAATATGCTTATTTTACTTGAGGTAGATGTTCAGATGATAGTTAGGTTAGATGGCTAGAGTTGCAGATGTTGTAGGTTGATAATGATGTTCAAATTTAAGATGAATTTTGAAATATTTCGAGGTTGATGCGGGTATTTTTTTTTTGCAATGTTTGTCTTTGTTTGGTTACAGTTAGCTATTCTTACACCATACCCGTGTTTTATTGGAAAAGCTTTCCATAGTAGTATTCCATAGTAGATATCCATAGTAGGATTTTACATGAATAACAAATACAACATCGGCAGTATGAATACTGCTGATAAAAGTTACAGTAGAATCATACTGCGGATGGGTTTTTCGAGTCTCGAATGGATTTTTAGTGATTTCATTCTCAAATGTTGGTTACTATTAGTTTTTTTCGTGAAGTTAATTTTGACTGCTTATTCTCGCAAATATATATGTATATATATATTTTTTTTTTTTTTAATTCTGACAGAAATACAAAAACCAGGCTACTGCGGATGCGTTTTTTGGTAATTTTCTACTGTACTATTTATAGAATGCCAAAAAAACACGGGTAATGTATTATTTTGTTGTTTGTTAGTTTTTTTTTTATATTTTTTTCGCTTGGCACTAAACACTTTCAAGGTGAACCTCACATGTGACACCAAAATTTTGTTGTGTTCTTTTAATTGTACTGAAAAGCACGATTCTCAGATCGGTCCTACCTTATTTTTTGTTGTTATTTTGTCTAGTGAAGACAAAAAGATTAATTTTGACTCTTTTATTCAAAGGAGAATGGGCAAAAATGTATGGGAGCTGGTCGACCTACTCAACACTAATATGTCATACATTGAAAAATTAATAACGTGTTTATGAATTAATTATATGGACGTAAAGCGCTAAACCAGGAGGTTCGAAAGATATTCCCCTTTAAAGCACCGAAAAAGATAGTAATGCAACTCTTTATTTGCAGCTTGTTTTACCACCCACAGTAAAGTGTCATACACCGTTGAAAAGATTATTACGTGTACCTTATTTTGTTAAAGAGTCGTTAAGATGTAGATAATGGGGTTCAAAAGATTTTTAGCCATCAAAAACTGCAAAAATCAAATAATGCAATTCTTCATTGGCAACTGGTCTACCAACTCAACAGTAATCTTTCATACATCGTTGTAAAGGTTATAACATTTGCTTCGTTTCATTATATGACCATTAAGCTCTAAACCATGGGGTTCATGGGGTATTTGGTTTCAAAGCACCAAACACAACAATAATGCAATTCCGCATTGGTAAATGATCTACCAACTCAACAGTGATGTGTGATACGTCAATGGAAAGGTTATTGCGTGTAATTAATTTTTGTAAACAGAAAATAAAGTGTAAGTAGTGGGGTTCAGTAGGTATTTCGCAAAAATGCATACAAAAAGCAATAATTCAATTCCGCATTGGAAGCTGCTGCACCTACTCAACAGAAATGTGACATATATCGTTAAAAACTATAAGGCATGCCGTTAATATGAAAACCATGGGCTTCGAAAAGGTGTTTGGCCCTAATAATTGGCAAATAGAATAACAGTGCAATTCTTCATTGGAAATGGTCTACCGACTCAACAGTAATGTGTCATACGTTTTTGAAAAGGTAATTGCAATTGCAGCATTTCATTATATGGCCGAAAAGCTCTTAGTAATGGGGTTCAAGAGATATTCGGCTTCAAAGAACCATAACAACTTCAAAAATGCATTTCCTCATTGTGTACTCTTCTAACTATTCAACAGCAATAAGTCATACATTTCTGAAAAGGTTATTGCTTTCTCTTTATTTTATTTTAAAGTTATTAAGCTGTAAACCATGGGGTTCAAAAGATATTTAAAAAAAAAAGAAAACCGCTCCAACGATTCCCGGCTGGAAAAATGCCTAGTTTCGACATGGCTCTAGTCAGTTTTCTTTAGGGGAAATCTAGTCGAGAAAAACTTGTCAAATATACGTCAAGCCCTTGCAAGTTTTCAGTAAGTAAAATTTAGACGAGGAAAATGTTTCATACTCTCCTTAGGTTCTCGCTAGTAAGAACTTGGTGGACGTTTTCGGCATTCTTTCAGACTAAGCGTTATTGATACATATGCAAAATTTTAACTTTTATTATAATTGATCAGTTTTGGTTTCAAAAAAAAAGTTAAAAATTTCACACTCTTGTAAATCCTACAAAGATAATAATATGGGTATTTACTTTCGAAAATCTCTATTTTCAACCACCCACCCCTGCCAAAGGCTGAACTAAGAACCTGCCAGACTTTCGATTTCGATATCAGCCTCGTATACCTATAATCTTATATATATAAAAGAGAAATGTCGTCCGTGTGTGCGCGCATAACTCGATAACGGATCGTTCGATTGTCACGATTTTTTAGTGCATAACTCGAGAACGGATACTTTGATTTTCACGATTCTGGCCTTGATGAATTTGTATTGGCCCAAGGAAAGACATAGGATACTGGTGGAAAATCTCGGAAAATTTCCAGAAAAACTGGAAAGGCCTACCGTTGTGCGAAATTGCAAGATTCCACGATTTCGGGAAGTGCTACATAATTTTGATGATCTGTCAGTGAGTCAGTTCCGGTTTTTGCAAATTTTGCAGTCTTATATTTTGGGAACCACTGATATCGTATTAAATTCATACAAATTTGCGCTATTGTTTTTATTATTCAGGTTTTATTTTTGATCTGAGTTACTTTACTATCGGATCACAACCGATACTGTAATACCCTTTTTTAATGTTTCTAGCAAAAATATGAATAAATCTAGTTTTACTGGTCCGGGGCCTAGAGTGGTCTTTCTGACGAGGCAAAAGGGTTCATAATCGACAAGGCCCTAGTTTTGGCCATTACTCAGCCATGCTAGGGCCTTGCCAGAACCTATTTAAAACTCTCTAGTGCCATGTCGAAAACTAGGATGTTTTTCTGCGCGGGCTTTTTATTTTTTCATAAATTCATACTTGGTTTTGAGCTCTTACACTCTCAAAGCCATTAAAATAATAAATTTAAAAGTTTGTTCAAGTCTATTGAAATAAGAACGCACTGTCTCGTTTGGCCTTTTTTTTATCTGAACTATTTTTAATTGGATTGGGGACAGAGATTTAGATTCCAAAAATTGTTGCACAACATTTTCTTTAAGGGTCTCCCAAGTGGTAAATTCTATATACTTTACTATATTATAAACTGGGCCAGTTAGTTTGGTTTTGATAATGAGGAGTGGGATTAGAATTTCGAAGCAAAGATGTCTTCACGCATTTAAAAATTTATGAAGTTGTGCCCTGTTCCCATGAAATTTAGGGATTAATTGGAGAGCAAAAGATCGATCGAGTTATGGCGTCATTTCGGATTCGGTTTCTAAAATGGAACTTTTGGTCTCAGAGGAAGTGGAGTTTTTAGCAGTACTAGAATCGGAATCTTCAGAGTCGGTTATTTCAATATGCTTATTTTACTTGAGGTAGATGTTGAGATGATAGTTAGGTTAGATGGCT
This sequence comes from Melangyna quadrimaculata, assembly GCA_949320155.1. Taxonomy (NCBI): domain Eukaryota; kingdom Metazoa; phylum Arthropoda; class Insecta; order Diptera; family Syrphidae; genus Melangyna; species Melangyna quadrimaculata. The sequence continues at coordinate 308,432,933 of OX439483.1, read as the reverse complement.
AGAGTTGCAGATGTTGTAGGTTGATAATGATGTTCAAATTTAAGATGAATTTTGAAATATTTCGAGGTTGATGTGGGTATTTTTTGTTTGCAATGTTTGTTTTTGTTTGGTAACAGTTTGCTATTCTTACACCATACCCGTGTTTTATTGGAAAAGCTATCCATAGTAGTATTCCATAGTAGCTATCCATAGTAGGATTTTACATGAATAACAAATACAACATCGGCATTATGAATACTGCTGATAAAAGTTAAAGTAGAATCATGCTGCGGATGGGTTTTCCGAGTCTCGAATGGATTTTTGGGGATTTCATTCTCAAATGTTGGTTACTATTAGTTTTTTTCGTGAAGTTAATTTTGACTGCTTCTGATTCTCGCAAATATATTTTTTTTTTTTTTAATATTCTGACAGGTGTTCTTTCAGTTAAACCAATTTTGAAATACAAAACCAGTCTACTGCGGATGCGTTTTTTGGTAATTTTCTGCTGTACTATTTATAGAATGCCAAAAAAACACGGGTAATGTATCACTTTTGTTGTTTGTTAGTTTTTTTTATTTTTTCCACTTGGCACTAAACACTTTCAAGGTGAACCCCACATGTGACACCAAAATTATGTTGTGTTCTTTTAATTTTACTGAAAAGCACGATTCCCAGATGGGTCCTACCTTGTTTTTTGTTGTTATTTTGTCTAGTGAAGAAAAAAAGATTAATTTTGACTCTTTTATTCAAAGGAGAATGGGCAAAAATGTATAGGAGCTGGTCCACCTACTCAACACTAATGTGTCATACATCGTTGAAAAGGTAATAACTTGTACATCAATTTATTATATGGACGTAAAGCGCTTAACCATGGGGTTCGAAAGATATTCCCCTTCAAAGCACCGAAAAAGACAGTAATGCAACTCTTCATTTGCAGCTTGTCCTACCACCCACAGTAAAGTGTCATACACCGTTGAAAAGATTATTACGTGTACCTTATTTTGTTAAAGAGCCGTTAAGATGTATATAATGGGGTTCAAAAGATATTTTCCCATCAAAAACTGCAAAAACCAAATAATGTAATTCTTCATTGGCAACTGGTCTACCAACTCAACAGTAATCTGTCATACATCTTTGTAAAGGTTATTACATTTGCTTCATGTCATTATATGACCATTAAGCTCTAAACCATGGGGTTCATGGGGTATTTGGCTTCAGAGCACCAAAAACAACAATAATGCAATTCGGCATTGGTAAATGGTCTACCAACTCAACAGTGATGTGTGATACGTCAGTGAAAATGTTGTTGCGTGTACTTAATTTTTGTAAACAGCCGATAAAGTGTAGGTAGTGGGGTTCAGGAGGTATTTGGCAAAAATGCATAAAAAAGCAATAATGCAATTCCGCATTGGAAGCTGCTGCACCTACTCAACAGAAATGTGACATATATCGTTAAAAAGTATAAGGCATGTTCTTTATTTTTTTGAAAGCCGTTAATATGTAAACCATGGGGTTCGAGAGGTATTTGGCCCTCAAAGTTGTTATTTAATGATTACTGACATAAATTGAGTTGGTTTACTTAGCAAGATTTTTTTTATTACCTAATTACTCAATTTTGAAAAGAAAACTTGCCAAGTAAACTAACTCAATTTATGTCAGTAATCATTAAATAACAGATTTCTCTGATAATTTTAAGGTTCTCCCATATAACTCTACTTAAAATATTTGATATTTAACATTAATAAACTTAGAACTTGGCGTACTTTCAGATCTCACTACTTTTTACGGTTGACTTGTTACGCAAAGGTTTTTGTGTATAGAAGAACTTGGCTACGTTTTTAACATTTATGTTTTTGTTGTGATTTCATTACTTTTTGCAAAGATTCTTTTAATCAGGAAAAGTGGGTGGATGAAACGCCCCTGCATAAAAAAGTTTCTGATTTCAACTTTTTCTTTGCATACCCACGCCTGAAAACTAACCACTTTACCAAATTTCATAATCCTGCACAAATTGGAAGTGCTCTCAATATATTTAATATTATTTCTGTAAAAATGGGTGGTTGCCACGCCAACTGAATGTAAAATCTCAAAGTTTTAATTTCCCTTTTGTCTTTATGTCAAGTCCTATCGCTCTACCAAATTTCATCACTCTACGACAATCAGAAGTTCTTTACATATGTAGTTGATATCAATTCCGAGTATATGGGCGGGTGCCACGCCACTGAATGGATAATTTAAAATTTTCCAATATCTCCTTTGTACTGACCACATGATCTACCAGTTTACCAAATTTGATTATTCTGCAACATTCAAAAGTGATCGATATAATTAATAACAATTCTGAGAAAATGGGCGGATACCACGCCCCATGAATATTAAATATCAAATTTAAAAGTTTGGCCTATGTTTGCAGTTCAAGTTCTACAACTGTACCAAATTTCATAATTCTACGAGAAAACAGAAGTGCGCAATTTAATTGATATAAATTCTGCGAAAATGGGCGGATGCCACATCTCAAATTGTATGCAAAATCTCAAATTTAAAAATTTTGCATTTGCTTGCACTTCTAGCAATACTGTTTTACCGAATTTGATCGTTCTACGACAATCAGAAGAGCTCCTCATAATTGATATCAATTCTTATTCAAATGGGCGGATGCCACGCCCCCTGAATGTAAAATCTCAAATTTTAAAATTGTTCCCTTGCCTCCAAATTAAGCCCTATCGCTGTACCGAATTTTATCAATCTAAGACAGTAAGAAGTGCTCTAAATAATTTATATCAATTCTATGAAAATGGGCGGGTACCACGCCCCCTGAATGCAAAATCTCAAATTTTAAAATTTTGCATTTGTTTGCACCTCTAGCCCTACCGTTTAACCAAATTTAATCGTTCTACGACAATCAGAAGAGCTCCTCATAATTGATATCAATTCTTATTCAAATAGGCGGATGGCAAGCCCCCTGAATGTAAAATCTCAAATTTTAAAATTTTTCCTTTGCCAGCACTTTGAGCCTTACCGCTGTACCAAATTTCATCGTTCCACAATAATCAGAATTGCTACAAATAATTCATATCAATTCTATGAAAATGTGCGGATACCACGCCCCCTGAATGGAAAATCTTAAATTTCCGATTTTTCTTTTGTATACACCACAAGGCCTACCGTTGTGCGAAATTGCAAGATTCCACGATTTCGGGAAAAGCTCCATAATTTTGATGATCTGTCAGTGAGTCAGTTCCGGTTTTTGCAAATTTTGCAGTCTTATATTTTGGGAACCACTGATATCGTATTAAATTCATACAAATTTGCGCTATTGTTTTTATTATTCAGGTTTTTATTTTTGATCTGAGTTACTTTACTATCGGATCACAACCGATACTAAAATACCCTTTTTTAATGTTTCTAGCAAAAATATGAATAAATCTAGTTTTACTGGTCCGGGGCCTAGAGTGGTCTTTCTGACGAGGCAAAAGGGTTCATAATCGACAAGGCCCTAGTTTTGGCCATTACTCAGCCATGCTAGGGCCTTGCCAGAACCTATTTAAAACTCTCTAGTGCCATGTCGAAAACTAGGATGTTTTTCTGCGCGGGCTTTTTATTTTTTCATAAATTCATACTTGGTTTTGAGCTCTTACACTCTCAAAGCCATTAAAATAATAAATTTATAGTAATTAATAGTAATAATTTATTTAATTTTTTTGAATGCTATAATATTTTGGAACCTTTAGCTATGTAGTTGGACATCACCAATTTCTAGCTACGTTAAAGTTGTTAGCTACGAGAGCAAGTTTGTGCCATTCAGTCGTGTCCATTTTTTAATTTTGATTTTGAATGAGGGAGATTCCTTGTTTTTTAAACATTGATCGCTAGAATGTCCTTTTCAGTGCAGGCATCGTTCAGATTTGCTAACGTTTGTTCAAGTCTATTGAAATAAGAACGCACTTTCTCGTTTGGCCTTTTTTTATCTGAACTATTTTTAATTGGATTGGGGACAAAGATTTAGATTCCAAAAATTGTTGCACAACATTTTCTTTAAGGGTCTCCCAAGTGGTAAATTCTATATACTTTACTATATTATAAACTGGGCCAGTTAGTTTGGTTTTGATAATGAGGAGTGGGATTAGAATTTCGAAGCAAAGATGTCTTCACGCATTTAAAAATGTATGAAGTTGTGCCCTGTTCCCTTCAAATTCAGGGATTAATTGGAGAGCAAAAGATCGATCGAGTTATGGCGTCATTTCGGATTCGGTTTCTAAAATGGAACTTTTGGTCTCAGAGGAAGTGGAGTTTTTAGCAGTACTAGAATCGGAATCTTCAGAGTCGGTTATTTCAATATGCTTATTTTACTTGAGGTAGATGTTGAGATGATAGTTAGGTTAGATGGCTAGAGTTGCAGATGTTGTAGGTTGATAATGATGTTCAAATTTAAGATGAATTTTGAAATATTTCGAGGTTGATGTGGGTATTTTTTGTTTGCAATGTTTGTTTTTGTTTGGTAACAGTTTGCTATTCTTACACCATACCCGTGTTTTATTGGAAAAGCTATCCATAGTAGTATTCCATAGTAGCTATCCATAGTAGGATTTTACATTAATAACAAATACAACATCGGCATTATGAATACTGCTGATAAAGGTTAAAGTAGAATCATGCTGCGGATGGGTTTTCCGAGTCTCGAATGGATTTTTGGGGATTTCATTCTCAAATGTTGGTTACTATTAGTTTTTTTCGTGAAGTTAATTTTGACTGCTTCTGATTCTCGCAAATATATTTTTTTTTTTTAATATTCTGACAGGTGTTCTTTCAGTTAAACCAATTTTGAAATACAAAACCAGCCTACTGCGGATGCGTTTTTTGGTAATTTTCTGCTGCACTATTTATAGAATGCCAAAAAAACACGGGTAATGTATCACTTTTGTTGTTTGTTAGTTTTTTTTTATTTTTTCCACTTGGCACTAAACACTTTCAAGGTGAACCCCACATGTGACACCAAAATTATGTTGTGTTCTTTTAATTTTACTGAAAAGCACGATTCTCAGATGGGTCCTACCTTGTTTTTTGTTGTTATTTTGTCTAGTGAAGAAAAAAAGATTAATTTTGACTCTTTTATTCAAAGGAGAATGGGCAAAAATGTATAGGAGCTGGTCCACCTACTCAACACTAATGTGTCATACATCGTTGAAAAGGTAATAACTTGTACATCAATTTATTATATGGACGTAAAGCGCTTAACCATGGGGTTCGAAAGATATTCCCCTTCAAAGCACCGAAAAAGACAGTAATGCAACTCTTCATTTGTAGCTTGTCCTACCACCCACAGTAAAGTGTCATACACCGTTGAAAAGATTATTACGTGTACCTTATTTTGTAAAAGAGCCGTTAAGATGTATATAATGGGGTTCAAAAGATATTTAGCCATCAAAAACTGCAAAAAACAAATAATGTACTTCTTCATTGGCAACTGGTCTACCAACTTAACAGTAATCTGTCATACATCTTTGTAAAGGTTATTACATTTGTTTCATTTCATTATATGACCATTAAGCTCTAAACCATGGGGTTCATGGGGTATTTGGCTTCAGAGCACCAAAAACAACAATAATGCAATTCGGCATTGGTAAATGGTCTACCAACTCAACAGTGATGTGTGATACGTCAGTGAAAATGTTGTTGCGTGTACTTAATTTTTGTAAACAGCCGATAAAGTGTAGGTAGTGGGGTTCAGGAGGTATTTGGCAAAAATGCATAAAAAAGCAATAATGCAGTTCCGCATTGGAAGCTGCTGCACCTACTCAACAGAAATGTGACATATATCGTTAAAAAGTATAAGGCATGTTCTTTATTTTTTTGAAAGCCGTTAATATGTAAACCATGGGGTTCGAGAGGTATTTGGCCCTCAAAGTTGTTATTTAATGATTACTGACATAAATTGAGTTGGTTTACTTAGCAAGATTTTTTTTATTACCTAATTACTCAATTTTGAAAAGAAAACTTGCCAAGTAAACTAACTCAATTTATGTCAGTAATCATTAAATAACAGATTTCTCTGATAATTTTAAGGTTCTCCCATATAACTCTACTTAAAATATTTGATATTTAACATTAATAAACTTAGAACTTGGCGTACTTTCAGATCTCACTACTTTTTACGGTTGACTTGTTACGCAAAGGTTTTTGTGTATAGAAGAACTTGGCTACGTTTTTAACATTTATGTTTTTGTTGTGATTTCATTACTTTTTGCAAAGATTCTTTTTATCAGGAAAAGTGGGTGGATGAAACGCCCCTGCATAAAAAAGTTTCTGATTTCAACTTTTTCTTTGCATACCCACGCCTGAAAACTAACCACTTTACCAAATTTCATAATCCTGCACAAATTGGAAGTGCTCTCAATATATTTAATATTATTTCTGTGAAAATGGGTGGTTGCCACGCCAACTGAATGTAAAATCTCAAAGTTTTAATTTCCCTTTTGTCTTTATGTCAAGTCCTATCGCTCTACCAAATTTCATCACTCTACGACAATCAGAAGTTCTTTACATATGTAGTTGATATCAATTCCGAGTATATGGGCGGGTGCCACGCCACTGAATGGATAATTTAAAATTTTCCAATATCTCCTTTGTACTGACCACATGATCTACCAGTTTATCAAATTTGATTATTCTGCAACATTCAAAAGTGATCGATATAATTAATAACAGTTCTGAGAAAATGGGCGGATACCACGCCCCATGAATATTAAATATCAAATTTAAAAGTTTGGCCTATGTTTGCAGTTCAAGTTCTACAACTGTACCAAATTTCATAATTCTACGAGAAAACAGAAGTGCGCAATTTAATTGATATAAATTCTGCGAAAATGGGCGGATGCCACAAAATTTTGCATTTGCTTGCACTTCTAGCAATACTGTTTTACCAAATTTGATCGTTCTACGACAATCAGAAGAGCTCCTCATAATTGATATCAATTCTTATTCAAATGGGCGGATGCCACGCCCCCTGAATGTAAAATCTCAAATTTTAAAATTGTTCCCTTGCATCTAAATTAAGCCCTACCGCTGTACCGAATTTTATCAATCTAAGACAGTAAGAAGTGCTCTAAATAATTTATATCTATGAAAATGGGCGGGTACCACGCCCCCTGAATGCAAAATCTCAAATTTTAAAATTTTGCATTTGTTTGCACCTCTAGCCCTACCGTTTAACCAAATTTAATCGTTCTACGACAATCAGAAGAGCTCCTCATAATTGATATCAATTCTTATTCAAATGGGCGGATGCCACGCGTCCTGAATGTAAAATCTCAAATTTTAAAATTACTCCCTTGCCTCCAGTTTAAGCCCTACCGCTGTACCGAATTTTATCAATCTAAGACAGTAAGAATGGCTCTAAATAATTTATATCAATTCTATGAAAATGGGCGGGTACCACGCCCCCTGAATGCAAAATCTCAAATTTTAAAATTTTGCATTTGTTTGCATCTCTAGCCCTACCGTTTAACCAAATTTAATTGTTCTACGACAATCAGAAGAGCTCCTCATAATTGATATCAATTCTTATTCAAATGGGCGGATGGCACGCCCCCTGAATGTAAAATCTCAAATTTTAAAATTTTTCCTTTGCCAGCACTTTGAGCCTTACCGCTGTACCAAATTTCATCGTTCCACAAATAATTCATATCAATTCTATGAAAATGGGCGGATACTACGCCCCCTGAATGGAAAATCTTAAATTTTCGATTTTTTCTTTTGTATACACCACAAGGCCTACCGTTGTGCGAAATTGCAAGATTCCACGATTTCGGGAAGTGCTCCATAATTTTGATGATCTGTCAGTGAGTCAGTTCCGGTTTTTGCAAATTTTGCAGTCTTATATTTTGGGAACCACTGATATCGTATTAAATTCATACAAATTTGCGCTATTGTTTTTATTATTCAGGTTTTTATTTTTGATCTGAGTTACTTTACTATCGGATCACAACCGATACTGTAATACCCTTTTTTAATGTTTCTAGCAAAAATATGAATAAATCTAGTTTTACTGGTCTGGGGCCTAGAGTGGTCTTTCTGACGAGGCAAAAGGGTTCATAATCGACAAGGCCCTAGTTTTGGCCATTACTCAGCCATGCTAGGGCCTTGCCAGAACCTATTTAAAACTCTCTAGTGCCATGTCGAAAACTAGGATGTTTTTCTGCGCGGGCTTTTTATTTTTTCATAAATTCATACTTGGTTTTGAGCTCTTACACTCTCAAAGCCATTAAAATAATAAATTTATAGTAATTAATAGTAATAATTTATTTAATTTTTTTGAATGCTATAATATTTTGGAACCTTTAGCTATGTAGTTGGACATCACCAATTTCTAGCTACGTTAAAGTTGTTAGCTACGAGAGCAAGTTTGTGCCATTCAGTCGTGTCCATTTTTTAATTTTGATTTTGAATGAGGGAGATTCCTTGTTTTTTAAACATTGATCGCTAGAATGTCCTTTTCAATGCAGGCATCGTTCAGATTTGCTAACGTTTGTTCAAGTCTATTGAAATAAGAACGCACTGTCTCGTTTGGCCTTTTTTTTATCTGAACTATTTTTAATTGGATTGGGGACAGAGATTTAGATTCCAAAAATTGTTGCACAACATTTTCTTTAAGGGTCTCCCAAGTGGTAAATTCTATATACTTTACTATATTATAAACTGGGCCAGTTAGTTTGGTTTTGATAATGAGGAGTGGGATTAGAAATTCGAAGCAAAGATGTCTTCACGCATTTAAAAATTTATGAAGTTGTGCCCTGTTCCCATGAAATTTAGGGATTAATTGGAGAGCAAAAGATCGATCGAGTTATGGCGTCATTTCGGATTCGGTTTCTAAAATGGAACTTTTGGTCTCAGAGGAAGTGGAGTTTTTAGCAGTACTAGAATCGGAATCTTCAGAGTCGGTTATTTCAATATGCTTATTTTACTTGAGGTAGATGTTGAGATGATAGTTAGGTTAGATGGCTAGAGTTGCAGATGTTGTAGGTTGATAATGATGTTCAAATTTAAGATGAATTTTGAAATATTTCGAGGTTGATGTGGGTATTTTTTGTTTGCAATGTTTGTTTTTGTTTGGTAACAGTTTGCTATTCTTACACCATACCCGTGTTTTATTGGAAAAGCTATCCATAGTAGTATTCCATAGTAGCTATCCATAGTAGGATTTTACATGAATAACAAATACAACATCGGCATTATGAATACTGCTGATAAAAGTTAAAGTAGAATCATGCTGCGGATGGGTTTTCCGAGTCTCGAATGGATTTTTGGGGATTTCATTCTCAAATGTTGGTTACTATTAGTTTTTTTCGTGAAGTTAATTTTGACTGCTTCTGATTCTCGCAAATATATTTTTTTTTTTTTTAATATTCTGACAGGTGTTCTTTCAGTTAAACCAATTTTGAAATACAAAACCAGTCTACTGCGGATGCGTTTTTTGGTAATTTTCTGCTGTACTATTTATAGAATGCCAAAAAAACACGGGTAATGTATCACTTTTGTTGTTTGTTAGTTTTTTTTATTTTTTCCACTTGGCACTAAACACTTTCAAGGTGAACCCCACATGTGACACCAAAATTATGTTGTGTTCTTTTAATTTTACTGAAAAGCACGATTCCCAGATGGGTCCTACCTTGTTTTTTGTTGTTATTTTGTCTAGTGAAGAAAAAAAGATTAATTTTGACTCTTTTATTCAAAGGAGAATGGGCAAAAATGTATAGGAGCTGGTCCACCTACTCAACACTAATGTGTCATACATCGTTGAAAAGGTAATAACTTGTACATCAATTTATTATATGGACGTAAAGCGCTTAACCATGGGGTTCGAAAGATATTCCCCTTCAAAGCACCGAAAAAGACAGTAATGCAACTCTTCATTTGTAGCTTGTCCTACCACCCACAGTAAAGTGTCATACACCGTTGAAAAGATTATTACGTGTACCTTATTTTGTAAAAGAGCCGTTAAGATGTATATAATGGGGTTCAAAAGATATTTAGCCATCAAAAACTGCAAAAACCAAATAATGTAATTCTTCATTGGCAACTGGTCTACCAACTCAACAGTAATCTGTCATACATCTTTGTAAAGGTTATTACATTTGCTTCATTTCATTATATGACCATTAAGCTCTAAACCATGGGGTTCATGGGGTATTTGGCTTCAGAGCACCAAAAACAACAATAATGCAATTCGGCATTGGTAAATGGTCTACCAACTCAACAGTGATGTGTGATACGTCAGTGAAAATGTTGTTGCGTGTACTTAATTTTTGTAAACAGCCGATAAAGTGTAGGTAGTGGGGTTCAGGAGGTATTTGGCAAAAATGCATAAAAAAGCAATAATGCAATTCCGCATTGGAAGCTGCTGCACCTACTCAACAGAAATGTGACATATATCGTTAAAAAGTATAAGGCATGTTCTTTATTTTTTTGAAAGCCGTTAATATGTAAACCATGGGGTTCGAGAGGTATTTGGCCCTCAAAGTTGTTATTTAATGATTACTGACATAAATTGAGTTGGTTTACTTAGCAAGATTTTTTTTATTACCTAATTACTCAATTTTGAAAAGAAAACTTGCCAAGTAAACTAACTCAATTTATGTCAGTAATCATTAAATAACAGATTTCTCTGATAATTTTAAGGTTCTCCCATATAACTCTACTTAAAATATTTGATATTTAACATTAATAAACTTAGAACTTGGCGTACTTTCAGATCTCACTACTTTTTACGGTTGACTTGTTACGCAAAGGTTTTTGTGTATAGAAGAACTTGGCTACGTTTTTAACATTTATGTTTTTGTTGTGATTTCATTACTTTTTGCAAAGATTCTTTTTATCAGGAAAAGTGGGTGGATGAAACGCCCCTGCATAAAAAAGTTTCTGATTTCAACTTTTTCTTTGCATACCCACGCCTGAAAACTTACCACTTTACCAAATTTCATAATCCTGCACAAATTGGAAGTGCTCTCAATATATTTAATATTATTTCTGTGAAAATGGGTGGTTGCCACGCCAACTGAATGTAAAATCTCAAAGTTTTAATTTCCCTTTTGTCTTTATGTCAAGTCCTATCGCTCTACCAAATTTCATCACTCTACGACAATCAGAAGTTCTTTACATATGTAGTTGATATCAATTCCGAGTATATGGGCGGGTGCCACGCCACTGAATGGATAATTTAAAATTTTCCAATATCTCCTTTGTACTGACCACATGATCTACCAGTTTACCAAATTTGATTATTCTGCAACATTCAAAAGTGATCGATACAATTAATAACAATTCTGAGAAAATGGGCGGATACCACGCCCCATGAATATTAAATATCAAATTTAAAAGTTTGGCCTATGTTTGCAGTTCAAGTTCTACAACTGTACCAAATTTCATAATTCTACGAGAAAACAGAAGTGCGCAATTTAATTGATATAAATTCTGCGAAAATGGGCGGATGCCACATCTCAAATTGTATGCAAAATCTCAAATTTAAAAATTTTGCATTTGCTTGCACTTCTAGCAATACTGTTTTACCAAATTTGATCGTTCTACGACAATCAGAAGAGCTCCTCATAATTGATATCAATTCTTATTCAAATGGGCGGATGCCACGCCCCCTGAATGTAAAATCTCAAATTTTAAAATTGTTCCCTTGCCTCCAAATTAAGCCCTATCGCTGTACCGAATTTTATCAATCTAAGACAGTAAGAAGTGCTCTAAATAATTTATATCAATTCTATGAAAATGGGCGGGTACCACGCCCCCTGAATGCAAAATCTCAAATTTTAAAATTTTGCATTTGTTTGCACCTCTAGCCCTACCGTTTAACCAAATTTAATCGTTCTACGACAATCAGAAGAGCTCCTCATAATTGATATCAATTCTTATTCAAATGGGCGGATGGCACGCCCCCTGAATGTAAAATCTCAAATTTTAAAATTTTTCCTTTGCCAGCACTTTGAGCCTTACCGCTGTACCAAATTTCATCGTTCCACAATAATCAGAATTGCTACAAATAATTCATATCAATTCTATGAAAATGTGCGGATACCACGCCCCCTGAATGGAAAATCTTAAATTTCCGATTTTTCTTTTGTATACACCACAAGGCCTACCGTTGTGCGAAATTGCAAGATTCCACGATTTCGGGAAAAGCTCCATAATTTTGATGATCTGTCAGTGAGTCAGTTCCGGTTTTTGCAAATTTTGCAGTCTTATATTTTGGGAACCACTGATATCGTATTAAATTCATACAAATTTGCGCTATTGTTTTTATTATTCAGGTTTTTATTTTTGATCTGAGTTACTTTACTATCGGATCACAACCGATACTAAAATACCCTTTTTTAATGTTTCTAGCAAAAATATGAATAAATCTAGTTTTACTGGTCCGGGGCCTAGAGTGGTCTTTCTGACGAGGCAAAAGGGTTCATAATCGACAAGGCCCTAGTTTTGGCCATTACTCAGCCATGCTAGGGCCTTGCCAGAACCTATTTAAAACTCTCTAGTGCCATGTCGAAAACTAGGATGTTTTTCTGCGCGGGCTTTTTATTTTTTCATAAATTCATACTTGGTTTTGAGCTCTTACACTCTCAAAGCCATTAAAATAATAAATTTATAGTAATTAATAGTAATAATTTATTTAATTTTTTTGAATGCTATAATATTTTGGAACCTTTAGCTATGTAGTTGGACATCACCAATTTCTAGCTACGTTAAAGTTGTTAGCTACGAGAGCAAGTTTGTGCCATTCAGTCGTGTCCATTTTTTAATTTTGATTTTGAATGAGGGAGATTCCTTGTTTTTTAAACATTGATCGCTAGAATGTCCTTTTCAGTGCAGGCATCGTTCAGATTTGCTAACGTTTGTTCAAGTCTATTGACATAAGAACGCACTGTCTCGTTTGGCCTTTTTTTATCTGAACTATTTTTAATTGGATTGGGGACAAAGATTTAGATTCCAAAAATTGTTGCACAACATTTTCTTGAGGGGTCTCCCAAGTGGTAAATTCTATATACTTTACTATATTATAAACTGGGCCAGTTAGTTTGGTTTTGATAATGAGGAGTGGGATTAGAATTTCGAAGCAAAGATGTCTTCACGCATTTAAAAATGTATGAAGTTGTGCCCTGTTCCCTTCAAATTCAGGGATTAATTGGAGAGCAAAAGATCGATCGAGTTATGGCGTCATTTCGGATTCGGTTTCTAAAATGGAACTTTTGGTCTCAGAGGAAGTGGAGTTTTTAGCAGTACTAGAATCGGAATCTTCAGAGTCGGTTATTTCAATATGCTTATTTTACTTGAGGTAGATGTTGAGATGATAGTTAGGTTAGATGGCTAGAGTTGCAGATGTTGTAGGTTGATAATGATGTTCAAATTTAAGATGAATTTTGAAATATTTCGAGGTTGATGTGGGTATTTTTTGTTTGCAATGTTTGTTTTTGTTTGGTAACAGTTTGCTATTCTTACACCATACCCGTGTTTTATTGGAAAAGCTATCCATAGTAGTATTCCATAGTAGCTATCCATAGTAGGATTTTACATTAATAACAAATACAACATCGGCATTATGAATACTGCTGATAAAAGTTAAAGTAGAATCATGCTGCGGATGGGTTTTCCGAGTCTCGAATGGATTTTTGGGGATTTCATTCTCAAATGTTGGTTACTATTAGTTTTTTTCGTGAAGTTAATTTTGACTGCTTCTGATTCTCGCAAATATATTTTTTTTTTTTTAATATTCTGACAGGTGTTCTTTCAGTTAAACCAATTTTGAAATACAAAACCAGCCTACTGCGGATGCGTTTTTTGGTAATTTTCTGCTGCACTATTTATAGAATGCCAAAAAAACACGGGTAATGTATCACTTTTGTTGTTTGTTAGTTTTTTTTTATTTTTTCCACTTGGCACTAAACACTTTCAAGGTGAACCCCACATGTGACACCAAAATTATGTTGTGTTCTTTTAATTTTACTGAAAAGCACTATTCTCAGATGGGTCCTACCTTGTTTTTTGTTGTTATTTTGTCTAGTGAAGAAAAAAAGATTAATTTTGACTCTTTTATTCAAAGGAGAATGGGCAAAAATGTATAGGAGCTGGTCCACCTACTCAACACTAATGTGTCATACATCGTTGAAAAGGTAATAACTTGTACATCAATTTATTATATGGACGTAAAGCGCTTAACCATGGGGTTCGAAAGATATTCCCCTTCAAAGCACCGAAAAAGACAGTAATGCAACTCTTCATTTGTAGCTTGTCCTACCACCCACAGTAAAGTGTCATACACCGTTGAAAAGATTATTACGTGTACCTTATTTTGTAAAAGAGCCGTTAAGATGTATATAATGGGGTTCAAAAGATATTTAGCCATCAAAAACTGCAAAAACCAAATAATGTAATTCTTCATTGGCAACTGGTCTACCAACTCAACAGTAATCTGTCATACATCTTTGTAAAGGTTATTACATTTGCTTCATTTCATTATATGACCATTAAGCTCTAAACCATGGGGTTCATGGGGTATTTGGCTTCAGAGCACCAAAAACAACAATAATGCAATTCGGCATTGGTAAATGGTCTACCAACTCAACAGTGATGTGTGATACGTCAGTGAAAATGTTGTTGCGTGTACTTAATTTTTGTAAACAGCCGATAAAGTGTAGGTAGTGGGGTTCAGGAGGTATTTGGCAAAAATGCATAAAAAAGCAATAATGCAATTCCGCATTGGAAGCTGCTGCACCTACTCAACAGAAATGTGACATATATCGTTAAAAAGTATAAGGCATGTTCTTTATTTTTTTGAAAGCCGTTAATATGTAAACCATGGGGTTCGAGAGGTATTTGGCCCTCAAAGTTGGCAAATAGAATAACAGTGCAATTCTTCATTGGAAATGGTTTACCGACTCAACAGTAATGTGTCATACGTTTTTGAAAAGGTAATCACAACAAAAACATAAATGTTAAATATCAAATATTTTAAGTACAGTTATATGGGAGAACCTTAAAATTATCAGAGAAATCTGTTATTTAATGATTACTGACATAAATTGAGTTGGTTTACTTAGCAAGATTTTTTTTATTACCTAATTACTCAATTTTGAAAAGAAAACTTGCCAAGTAAACTAACTCAATTTATGTCAGTAATCATTAAATAACAGATTTCTCTGATAATTTTAAGGTTCTCCCATATAACTCTACTTAAAATATTTGATATTTAACATTAATAAACTTAGAACTTGGCGTACTTTCAGATCTCACTACTTTTTACGGTTGACTTGTTACGCAAAGGTTTTTGTGTATAGAAGAACTTGGCTACGTTTTTAACATTTATGTTTTTGTTGTGATTTCATTACTTTTTGCAAAGATTCTTTTTATCAGGAAAAGTGGGTGGATGAAACGCCCCTGCATAAAAAAGTTTCTGATTTCAACTTTTTCTTTGCATACCCACGCCTGAAAACTAACCACTTTACCAAATTTCATAATCCTGCACAAATTGGAAGTGCTCTCAATATATTTAATATTATTTCTGTGAAAATGGGTGGTTGCCACGCCAACTGAATGTAAAATCTCAAAGTTTTAATTTCCCTTTTGTCTTTATGTCAAGTCCTATCGCTCTACCAAATTTCATCACTCTACGACAATCAGAAGTTCTTTACATATGTAGTTGATATCAATTCCGAGTATATGGGCGGGTGCCACGCCACTGAATGGATAATTTAAAATTTTCCAATATCTCCTTTGTACTGACCACATGATCTACCAGTTTACCAAATTTGATTATTCTGCAACATTCAAAAGTGATCGATATAATTAATAACAATTCTGAGAAAATGGGCGGATACCACGCCCCATGAATATTAAATATCAAATTTAAAAGTTTGGCCTATGTTTGCAGTTCAAGTTCTACAACTGTACCAAATTTCATAATTCTACGAGAAAACAGAAGTGCGCAATTTAATTGATATAAATTCTGCGAAAATGGGCGGATGCCACATCTCAAATTGTATGCAAAATCTCAAATTTAAAAATTTTGCATTTGCTTGCACTTCTAGCAATACTGTTTTACCAAATTTGATCGTTCTACGACAATCAGAAGAGCTCCTCATAATTGATATCAATTCTTATTCAAATGGGCGGATGCCACGCCCCCTGAATGTAAAATCTCAAATTTTAAAATTGTTCCCTTGCCTCCAAATTAAGCCCTATCGCTGTACCGAATTTTATCAATCTAAGACAGTAAGAAGTGCTCTAAATAATTTATATCAATTCTATGAAAATGGGCGGGTACCACGCCCCCTGAATGCAAAATCTTTAAAATTTTGCATTTGTTTGCACCTCTAGCCCTACCGTTTAACCAAATTTAATCGTTCTACGACAATCAGAAGAGCTCCTCATAATTGATATCAATTCTTATTCAAATGGGCGGATGGCACGCCCCCTGAATGTAAAATCTCAAATTTTAAAATTTTTCCTTTGCCAGCACTTTGAGCCTTACCGCTGTACCAAATTTCATCGTTCCACAATAATCAGAATTGCTACAAATAATTCATATCAATTCTATGAAAATGTGCGGATACCACGCCCCCTGAATGGAAAATCTTAAATTTCCGATTTTTCTTTTGTATACACCACAAGGCCTACCGTTGTGCGAAATTGCAAGATTCCACGATTTCGGGAAAAGCTCCATAATTTTGATGATCTGTCAGTGAGTCAGTTCCGGTTTTTGCAAATTTTGCAGTCTTATATTTTGGGAACCACTGATATCGTATTAAATTCATACAAATTTGCGCTATTGTTTTTATTATTCAGGTTTTTATTTTTGATCTGAGTTACTTTACTATCGGATCACAACCGATACTAAAATACCCTTTTTTAATGTTTCTAGCAAAAATATGAATAAATCTAGTTTTACTGGTCCGGGGCCTAGAGTGGTCTTTCTGACGAGGCAAAAGGGTTCATAATCGACAAGGCCCTAGTTATGGCCATTACTCAGCCATGCTAGGGCCTTGCCAGAACCTATTTAAAACTCTCTAGTGCCATGTCGAAAACTAGGATGTTTTTCTGCGCGGGCTTTTTATTTTTTCATAAATTCATACTTGGTTTTGAGCTCTTACACTCTCAAAGCCATTAAAATAATAAATTTATAGTAATTAATAGTAATAATTTATTTAATTTTTTTGAATGCTATAATATTTTGGAACCTTTAGCTATGTAGTTGGACATCACCAATTTCTAGCTACGTTAAAGTTGTTAGCTACGAGAGCAAGTTTGTGCCATTCAGTCGTGTCCATTTTTTAATTTTGATTTTGAATGAGGGAGATTCCTTGTTTTTTAAACATTGATCGCTAGAATGTCCTTTTCAGTGCAGGCATCGTTCAGATTTGCTAACGTTTGTTCAAGTCTATTGAAATAAGAACGCACTGTCTCGTTTGGCCTTTTTTTATCTGAACTATTTTTAATTGGATTGGGGACAAAGATTTAGATTCCAAAAATTGTTGCACAACATTTTCTTTAAGGGTCTCCCAAGTGGTAAATTCTATATACTTTACTATATTATAAACTGGGCCAGTTAGTTTGGTTTTGATAATGAGGAGTGGGATTAGAATTTCGAAGCAAAGATGTCTTCACGCATTTAAAAATGTATGAAGTTGTGCCCTGTTCCCTTCAAATTCAGGGATTAATTGGAGAGCAAAAGATCGATCGAGTTATGGCGTCATTTCGGATTCGGTTTCTAAAATGGAACTTTTGGTCTCAGAGGAAGTGGAGTTTTTAGCAGTACTAGAATCGGAATCTTCAGAGTCGGTTATTTCAATATGCTTATTTTACTTGAGGTAGATGTTAAGATGATAGTTAGGTTAGATGGCTAGAGTTGCAGATGTTGTAGGTTGATAATGATGTTCAAATTTAAGATGAATTTTGAAATATTTCGAGGTTGATGTGGGTATTTTTTGTTTGCAATGTTTGTTTTTGTTTGGTAACAGTTTGCTATTCTTACACCATACCCGTGTTTTATTGGAAAAGCTATCCATAGTAGTATTCCATAGTAGCTATCCATAGTAGGATTTTACATTAATAACAAATACAACATCGGCATTATGAATACTGCTGATAAAAGTTAAAGTAGAATCATGCTGCGGATGGGTTTTCCGAGTCTCGAATGGATTTTTGGGGATTTCATTCTCAAATGTTGGTTACTATTAGTTTTTTTCGTGAAGTTAATTTTGACTGCTTCTGATTCTCGCAAATATATTTTTTTTTTTTTAATATTCTGACAGGTGTTCTTTCAGTTAAACCAATTTTGAAATACAAAACCAGCCTACTGCGGATGCGTTTTTTGGTAATTTTCTGCTGCACTATTTATAGAATGCCAAAAAAACACGGGTAATGTATCACTTTTGTTGTTTGTTAGTTTTTTTTTATTTTTTCCACTTGGCACTAAACACTTTCAAGGTGAACCCCACATGTGACACCAAAATTATGTTGTGTTCTTTTAATTTTACTGAAAAGCACGATTCTCAGATGGGTCCTACCTTGTTTTTTGTTGTTATTTTGTCTAGTGAAGAAAAAAAGATTAATTTTGACTCTTTTATTCAAAGGAGAATGGGCAAAAATGTATAGGAGCTGGTCCACCTACTCAACACTAATGTGTCATACATCGTTGAAAAGGTAATAACTTGTACATCAATTTATTATATGGACGTAAAGCGCTTAACCATGGGGTTCGAAAGATATTCCCCTTCAAAGCACCGAAAAAGACAGTAATGCAACTCTTCATTTGTAGCTTGTCCTACCACCCACAGTAAAGTGTCATACACCGTTGAAAAGATTATTACGTGTACCTTATTTTGTAAAAGAGCCGTTAAGATGTATATAATGGGGTTCAAAAGATATTTAGCCATCAAAAACTGCAAAAACCAAATAATGTTATTCTTCATTGGCAACTGGTCTACCAACTCAACAGTAATCTGTCATACATCTTTGTAAAGGTTATTACATTTGCTTCATTTCATTATATGACCATTAAGCTCTAAACCATGGGGTTCATGGGGTATTTGGCTTCAGAGCACCAAAAACAACAATAATGCAATTCGGCATTGGTAAATGGTCTACCAACTCAACAGTGATGTGTGATACGTCAGTGAAAATGTTGTTGCGTGTACTTAATTTTTGTAAACAGCCGATAAAGTGTAGGTAGTGGGGTTCAGGAGGTATTTGGCAAAAATGCATAAAAAAGCAATAATGCAATTCCGCATTGGAAGCTGCTGCACCTACTCAACAGAAATGTGACATATATCGTTAAAAAGTATAAGGCATGTTCTTTATTTTTTTGAAAGCCGTTAATATGTAAACCATGGGGTTCGAGAGGTATTTGGCCCTCAAAGTTGGCAAATAGAATAACAGTGCAATTCTTCATTGGAAATGGTTTACCGACTCAACAGTAATGTGTCATACGTTTTTGAAAAGGTAATCACAACAAAAACATAAATGTTAAATATCAAATATTTTAAGTAGAGTTATATGGGAGAACCTTAAAATTATCAGAGAAATCTGTTATTTAATGATTACTGACATAAATTGAGTTGGTTTACTTAGCAAGATTTTTTTTATTACCTAATTACTCAATTTTGAAAAGAAAACTTGCCAAGTAAACTAACTCAATTTATGTCAGTAATCATTAAATAACAGATTTCTCTGATAATTTTAAGGTTCTCCCATATAACTCTACTTAAAATATTTGATATTTAACATTAATAAACTTAGAACTTGGCGTACTTTCAGATCTCACTACTTTTTACGGTTGACTTGTTACGCAAAGGTTTTTGTGTATAGAAGAACTTGGCTACGTTTTTAACATTTATGTTTTTGTTGTGATTTCATTACTTTTTGCAAAGATTCTTTTTATCAGGAAAAGTGGGTGGATGAAACGCCCCTGCATAAAAAAGTTCCTGATTTCAATTTTTTCTTTGCATACCCACGCCTGAAAACTAACCACTTTACCAAATTTCATAATCCTGCACAAATTGGAAGTGCTCTCAATATATTTAATATTATTTCTGTGAAAATGGGTGGTTGCCACGCCAACTGAATGTAAAATCTCAAAGTTTTAATTTCCCTTTTGTCTTTATGTCAAGTCCTATCGCTCTACCAAATTTCATCACTCTACGACAATCAGAAGTTCTTTACATATGTAGTTGATATCAATTCCGAGTATATGGGCGGGTGCCACGCCACTGAATGGATAATTTAAAATTTTCCAATATCTCCTTTGTACTGACCACATGATCTACCAGTTTATCAAATTTGATTATTCTGCAACATTCAAAAGTGATCGATATAATTAATAACAGTTCTGAGAAAATGGGCGGATACCACGCCCCATGAATATTAAATATCAAATTTAAAAGTTTGGCCTATGTTTGCAGTTCAAGTTCTACAACTGTACCAAATTTCATAATTCTACGAGAAAACAGAAGTGCGCAATTTAATTGATATAAATTCTGCGAAAATGGGCGGATGCCACATCTCAAATTGTATGCAAAATCTCAAATTTAAAAATTTTGCATTTGCTTGCACTTCTAGCAATACTGTTTTACCAAATTTGATCGTTCTACGACAATCAGAAGAGCTCCTCATAATTGATATCAATTCTTATTCAAATGGGCGGATGCCACGTCCCCTGAATGTAAAATCTCAAATTTTAAAATTGTTCCCTTGCCTCCAAATTAAGCACTACCGCTGTACCGAATTTTATCAATCTAAGACAGTAAGAAGTGCTCTAAATAATTTATATCAATTCTATGAAAATGGGCGGGTACCACGCCCCCTGAATGCAAAATCTCAAATTTTAAAATTTTGCATTTGTTTGCACCTCTAGCCCTACCGTTTAACCAAATTTAATTGTTCTACGACAATCAGAAGAGCTCCTCATAATTGATATCAATTCTTATTCAAATGGGCGGATGGCACGCCCCCTGAATGTAAAATCTCAAATTTTAAAATTTTTCCTTTGCCAGCACTTTGAGCCTTACCACTGTACCAAATTTCATCGTTCCACAATAATCAGAATTGCTACAAATAATTCATATCAATTCTATGAAAATGGGCGGATACTACGCCCCCTGAATGGAAAATCTTAAATTTTCGATTTTTTCTTTTGTATACACCACAAGGCCTACCGTTGTGCGAAATTGCAAGATTCCACGATTTCGGGAAGTGCTCCATAATTTTGATGATCTGTCAGTGAGTCAGTTCCGGTTTTTGCAAATTTTGCAGTCTTATATTTTGGGAACCACTGATATCGTATTAAATTCATACAAATTTGCGCTATTGTTTTTATTATTCAGTTTTTTATTTTTGATCTGAGTTACTTTACTATCGGATCACAACCGATACTAAAATACCCTTTTTTAATGTTTCTAGCAAAAATATGAATAAATCTAGTTTTACTGGTCCGGGGCCTAGAGTGGTCTTTCTGACGAGGCAAAAGGGTTCATAATCGACAAGGCCCTAGTTTTGGCCATTACTCAGCCATGCTAGGGCCTTGCCAGAACCTATTTAAAACTCTCTAGTGCCATGTCGAAAACTAGGATGTTTTTCTGCGCGGGCTTTTTAGTTTTTCATAAATTCATACTTGGTTTTGAGCTCTTACACTCTCAAAGCCATTAAAATAATAAATTTATAGTAATTAATAGTAATAATTTATTTAATTTTTTTGAATGCTATAATATTTTGGAACCTTTAGCTATGTAGTTGGACATCACCAATTTCTAGCTACGTTAAAGTTGTTAGCTACGAGAGCAAGTTTGTGCCATTCAGTCGTGTCCATTTTTTAATTTTGATTTTGAATGAGGGAGATTCCTTGTTTTTTAAACATTGATCGCTAGAATGTCCTTTTCAGTGCAGGCATCGTTCAGATTTGCTAACGTTTGTTCAAGTCTATTGAAATAAGAACGCACTGTCTCGTTTGGCCTTTTTTTATCTGAACTATTTTTAATTGGATTGGGGACAAAGATTTAGATTCCAAAAATTGTTGCACAACATTTTCTTTAAGGGTCTCCCAAGTGGTAAATTCTATATACTTTACTATATTATAAACTGGGCCAGTTAGTTTGGTTTTGATAATGAGGAGTGGGATTAGAATTTCGAAGCAAAGATGTCTTCACGCATTTAAAAATTTATGAAGTTGTGCCCTGTTCCCATGAAATTTAGGGATTAATTGGAGAGCAAAAGATCGATCGAGTTATGGCGTCATTTCGGATTCGGTTTCTAAAATGGAACTTTTGGTCTCAGAGGAAGTGGAGTTTTTAGCAGTACTAGAATCGGAATCTTCAGAGTCGGTTATTTCAATATGCTTATTTTACTTGAGGTAGATGTTGAGATGATAGTTAGGTTAGATGGCTAGAGTTGCAGATGTTGTAGGTTGATAATGATGTTCAAATTTAAGATGAATTTTGAAATATTTCGAGGTTGATGTGGGTATTTTTTGTTTGCAATGTTTGTTTTTGTTTGGTAACAGTTTGCTATTCTTACACCATACCCGTGTTTTATTGGAAAAGCTATCCATAGTAGTATTCCATAGTAGCTATCCATAGTAGGATTTTACATGAATAACAAATACAACATCGGCATTATGAATACTGCTGATAAAAGTTAAAGTAGAATCATGCTGCGGATGGGTTTTCCGAGTCTCGAATGGATTTTTGGGGATTTCATTCTCAAATGTTGGTTACTATTAGTTTTTTTCGTGAAGTTAATTTTGACTGCTTCTGATTCTCGCAAATATATTTTTTTTTTTTTTTAATATTCTGACAGGTGTTCTTTCAGTTAAACCAATTTTGAAATACAAAACCATCCTACTGCGGATGCGTTTTTTGGTAATTTTCTGCTGTACTATTTATAGAATGCCAAAAAAACACGGGTAATGTATCACTTTTATTGTTTGTTAGTTTTTTTTATCTTTTCCACTTGGCACTTAACACTTTCAAGGTGAACCCCACATGTAACACCAAAATTATGTTGTGTTCTTTTAATTTTACTGGAAAGCCAGATTCTCAGATGGGTCCTACCTTGTTTTTTGTTGTTCTTTTGTCTAGTGAAGAAAAAAAGATTAATTTTGACTCTTTTATTCAAAGGAGAATGGGCAAAAATGTATGGGAGCTGGTCTACCTACTCAACACCAATGTGTCATACATCGTTGAAAAGGTAATAACTTGTACATCAATTTATTATATGGACGTAAAGCGCTTAACCATGGGGTTCGAAAGATATTCCCCTTCAAAGCACCGAAAAAGACAGTAATGCAACTCTTCATTTGCAGCTTGTCCTACCACCCACAGTAAAGTGTCATACACCGTTGAAAAGATTATTACGTATACCTTATTTTGTTAAAGAGCCGTTAAGATGTATATAATGGGGTTCAAAAGATATTTAGCCATCAAAAACTGCAAAAACCAAATAATGTAATTCTTCATTGGCAACTGGTCTACCAACTCAACAGTAATCTGTCATACATCTTTGTAAAGGTTATTACATTTGCTTCATGTCATTATATGACCATTAAGCTCTAAACCATGGGGTTCATGGGGTATTTGGCTTCAGAGCACCAAAAACAACAATAATGCAATTCGGCATTGGTAAATGGTCTACCAACTCAACAGTGATGTGTGATACGTCAGTGAAAATGTTGTTGCGTGTACTTAATTTTTGTAAACAGCCGATAAAGTGTAGGTAGTGGGGTTCAGGAGGTATTTGGCAAAAATGCATAAAAAAGCAATAATGCAATTCCGCATTGGAAGCTGCTGCACCTACTCAACAGAAATGTGACATATATCGTTAAAAAGTATAAGGCATGTTCTTTATTTTTTTGAAAGCCGTTAATATGTAAACCATGGGGTTCGAGAGGTATTTGGCCCTCAAAGTTGGCAAAAAGAATAACAGTGCAATTCTTTATTGGAAATGGTTTACCGACTCAACAGTAATGTGTCATACGTTTTTGAAAAGGTAATCACAACAAAAACATAAATGTTAAATATCAAATATTTTTAGTAGAGTTATATGGGAGAACCTTAAAATTATCAGAGAAATCTGTTATTTAATGAATACTGACATAAATTGAGTTGGTTTACTTAGCAAGATTTTTTTTATTACCTAATTACTCAATTTTGAAAAGAAAACTTGCCAAGTAAACTAACTCAATTTATGTCAGTAATCATTAAATAACAGATTTCTCTGATAATTTTAAGGTTCTCCCATATAACTCTACTTAAAATATTTGATATTTAACATTAATAAACTTAGAACTTGGCGTACTTTCAGATCTCACTACTTTTTACGGTTGACTTGTTACGCAATAGTTTTTGTGTATAAAAGAACTTGGCTACGTTTTTAACATTTATGTTTTTGTTGTGATTTCATTACTTTTTGCAAAGATTCTTTTTATCAGGAAAAGTGGGTGGATGAAACGCCCCTGCATGAAAAAGTTCCTGATTTCAACTTTTTCTTTGCATACCCACGCCTGAAAACTAACCACTTTACCAAATTTCATAATCCTGCACAAATTGGAAGTGCTCTCAATAAATTTAATATTATTTCTGTGAAAATGGGTGGTTGCCACGCAAACTGAATGTAAAATCTCAAAGTTTTAATTTCCCTTTTGCCTTCATGTCAAGTACTATCGCTCTACCAAATTTCATCACTCTACGACAATCAGAAGTTCTCTACATATGTAGTTGATATCAATTCCGAGTATATTGGCGGCTGCCACGCCACTGAATGGATAATTTAAAATTTTACAATATCTCCTTTGTACTCACCACATGATCTACCAGTTTACCAAATGTGATTATTCTGCAACAATCAAAAGTGATCGATATAATTAATAACAATTCTGAGAAAATGGGCGGATACCACGCCCCATGAATATTAAATATCAAATTTAAAAGTTTGGCCTATGTTTGCCGTTCAAGTTCTACAACTGTACCAAATTTCATAATTCTACGAGAAAACAGAAGTGCGCAATTTAATTGATATAAATTCTGCGAAAATGGGCGGATGCCACACCCTCTGTACGCAAAATCTCAAATTTAAAAATTTTGCATTTGCTTGCACTTCTAGCAATACTGTTTTACCAAATTTGATCGTTCTACGACAATCAGAAGAGCTCCTCATAATTGATATCAATTCTTATTCAAATGGGCGGATGGCACGCCCCCTGAATGTAAAATCTCAAATTTTAAAATTTTTCCTTTGCCAGCACTTTGAGCCTTACCGCTGTACCAAATTTCATCGTTCCACAATAATCAGAATTGCTACAAATAATTCATATCAATTCTATGAAAATGGGCGGATACCACGCCCCCTGAATGGAAAATCTTAAATTTTCGATTTTTTCTTTTGTATACACCACAAGGCCTACCGTTGTGCGAAATTGCAAGATTCCACGATTTCGGGAAGTGCTCCATAATTTTGATGATCTGTCAGTGAGTCAGTTCCGGTTTTTGCAAATTTTGCAGTCTTATATTTTGGGAACCACTGATATCGTATTAAATTCATACAAATTTGCGCTATTGCTTTTATTATTCAGGTTTTTATTTTTGATCTGAGTTACTTTACTATCGGATCACAACCGATACTAAAATACCCTTTTTTAATGTTTCTAGCAAAAATATGAATAAATCTAGTTTTACTGGTCCGGGGCCTAGAGTGGTCTTTCTGACGAGGCAAAAGGGTTCATAATCGACAAGGCCCTAGTTTTGGCCATTACTCAGCCATGCTAGGGCCTTGCCAGAACCTATTTAAAACTCTCTAGTGCCATGTCGAAAACTAGGATGTTTTTCTGCGCGGGCTTTTTATTTTTTCATAAATTCATACTTGGTTTTGAGCTCTTACACTCTCAAAGCCATTAAAATAATAAATTTATAGTAATTAATAGTAATAATTTATTTAATTTTTTTGAATGCTATAATATTTTGGAACCTTTAGCTATGTAGTTGGACATCACCAATTTCTAGCTACGTTAAAGTTGTTAGCTACGAGAGCAAGTTTGTGCCATTCAGTCGTGTCCATTTTTTAATTTTGATTTTGAATGAGGGAGATTCCTTGTTTTTTAAACATTGATCGCTAGAATGTCCTTTTCAATGCAGGCATCGTTCAGATTTGCTAACGTTTGTTCAAGTCTATTGAAATAAGAACGCACTGTCTCGTTTGGCCTTTTTTTTATCTGAACTATTTTTAATTGGATTGGGGACAGAGATTTAGATTCCAAAAATTGTTGCACAACATTTTCTTTAAGGGTCCCCCAAGTGGTAAATTCTATATACTTTACTATATTATAAACTGGGCCAGTTAGTTTGGTTTTGATAATGAGGAGTGGGATTAGAATTTCGAAGCAAAGATGTCTTCACGCATTTAAAAATTTATGAAGTTGTGCCCTGTTCCCATCAAATTCAGGGATTAATTGGAGAGCAAAAGATCGATCGAGTTATGGCGTCATTTCGGATTCGGTTTCTAAAATGGAACTTTTGGTCTCAGAGGAAGTGGAGTTTTTAGCAGTACTAGAATCGGAATCTTCAGAGTCGGTTATTTCAATATGCTTATTTTACTTGAGGTAGATGTTGAGATGATAGTTAGGTTAGATGGCTAGAGTTGCAGATGTTGTAGGTTGATAATGATGTTCAAATTTAAGATGAATTTTGAAATATTTCGAGGTTGATGTGGGTATTTTTTGTTTGCAATGTTTGTTTTTGTTTGGTAACAGTTTGCTATTCTTACACCATACCCGTGTTTTATTGGAAAAGCTATCCATAGTAGTATTCCATAGTAGCTATCCATAGTAGGATTTTACATGAATAACAAATACAACATCGGCATTATGAATACTGCTGATAAAAGTTAAAGTAGAATCATGCTGCGGATGGGTTTTCCGAGTCTCGAATGGATTTTTGGGGATTTCATTCTCAAATGTTGGTTACTATTAGTTTTTTTCGTGAAGATAATTTTGACTGCTTCTGATTCTCGCAAATATATTTTTTTTTTTTTTAATATTCTGACAGGTGTTCTTTCAGTTAAACCAATTTTGAAATACAAAACCAGCCTACTGCGGATGCGTTTTTTGGTAATTTTCTGCTGCACTATTTATAGAATGCCAAAAAAACACGGGTAATGTATCACTTTTGTTGTTTGTTAGTTTTTTTTATTTTTTCCACTTGGCACTAAACACTTTCAAGGTGAACCCCACATGTGACACCAAAATTATGTTGTGTTCTTTTAATTTTACTGAAAAGCACGATTCTCAGATGGGTCCTACCTTGTTTTTTGTTGTTATTTTGTCTAGTGAAGAAAAAAAGATTAATTTTGACTCTTTTATTCAAAAGAGAATGGGCAAAAATGTATAGGAGCTGGTCTACCTACTCAACACTAATGTGTCATACATCGTTGAAAAGGTAATAACTTGTACATCAATTTATTATATGGACGTAAAGCGCTTAACCATGGGTTTCGAAAGATATTCCCCTTCAAAGCACCGAAAAAGACAGTAATGCAACTCTTCATTTGCAGCTTGTCCTACCACCCACAGTAAAGTGTCATACACCGTTGAAAAGATTATTACGTGTACCTTTTTTTGTTAAAGAGCCGTTAAGATGTATATAATGGGGTTCAAAAGATATTTAGCCATCAAAAACTGCAAAAACCAAATAATGTAATTCTTCATTGGCAACTGGTCTACCAACTCAACAGTAATCTGTCATACATCTTTGTAAAGGTTATTACATTTGCTTCATTTCATTATATGACCATTAAGCTCTAAACCATGGGGTTCATGGGGTATTTGGCTTCAGAGCACCAAAAACAACAATAATGCAATTCGGCATTGGTAAATGGTCTACCAACTCAACAGTGATGTGTGATACGTCAGTGAAAATGTTGTTGCGTGTACTTAATTTTTGTAAACAGCCGATAAAGTGTAGGTAGTGGGGTTCAGGAGGTATTTGGCAAAAATGCATAAAAAAGCAATAATGCAATTCCGCATTGGAAGCTGCTGCACCTACTCAACAGAAATGTGACATATATCGTTAAAAAGTATAAGGCATGTTCTTTATTTTTTTGAAAGCCGTTAATATGTAAACCATGGGGTTCGAGAGGTATTTGGCCCTCAAAGTTGTTATTTAATGATTACTGACATAAATTGAGTTGGTTTACTTAGCAAGATTTTTTTTATTACCTAATTACTCAATTTTGAAAAGAAAACTTGCCAAGTAAACTAACTCAATTTATGTCAGTAATCATTAAATAACAGATTTCTCTGATAATTTTAAGGTTCTCCCATATAACTCTACTTAAAATATTTGATATTTAACATTAATAAACTTAGAACTTGGCGTACTTTCAGATCTCACTACTTTTTACGGTTGACTTGTTACGCAAAGGTTTTTGTGTATAGAAGAACTTGGCTACGTTTTTAACATTTATGTTTTTGTTGTGATTTCATTACTTTTTGCAAAGATTCTTTTTATCAGGAAAAGTGGGTGGATGAAACGCCCCTGCATGAAAAAGTTCCTGATTTCAACTTTTTCTTTGCATACCCACGCCTGAAAACTAACCACTTTACCAAATTTCATAATCCTGCACAAATTGGAAGTGCTCTCAATATATTTAATATTATTTCTGTGAAAATGGGTGGTTGCCACGCCAACTGAATGTAAAATCTCAAAGTTTTAATTTCCCTTTTGCCTTCATGTCAAGTACTATCGCTCTACCAAATTTCATCACTCTACGACAATCAGAAGTTCTCTACATATGTAGTTGATATCAATTCCGAGTATATTGGCGGCTGCCACGCCACTGAATGGATAATTTAAAATTTTACAATATCTCCTTTGTACTCACCACTTGATCTACCAGTTTACCAAATGTGATTATTCTGCAACAATCAAAAGTGATCGATATAATTAATAACAATTCTGAGAAAATGGGTGGATACCACGCCCCATGAATATTAAATATCAAATTTAAAAGTTTGGCCTATGTTTGCCGTTCAAGTTCTACAACTGTACCAAATTTCATAATTCTACGAGAAAACAGAAGTGCGCAATTTAATTGATATAAATTCTGCGAAAATGGGCGGATGCCACACCCTCTGTATGCAAAATCTCAAATTTAAAAATTTTGCATTTGCTTGCACTTCTAGCAATACTGTTTTACCAAATTTGATCGTTCTACGACAATCAGAAGAGCTCCTCATAATTGATATCAATTCTTATTCAAATGGGCGGATGGCACGCCCCCTGAATGTAAAATCTCAAATTTTAAAATTTTTCCTTTGCCAGCACTTTGAGCCTTACCGCTGTACCAAATTTCATCGTTCCACAATAATCAGAATTGCTACAAATAATTCATATCAATTCTATGAAAATGGGCGGATACCACGCCCCCTGAATGGAAAATCTTAAATTTTCGATTTTTTTCTTTTGTATACACCACAAGGCCTACCGTTGTGCGAAATTGCAAGATTCCACGATTTCGGGAAGTGCTCCATAATTTTGATGATCTGTCAGTGAGTCAGTTCCGGTTTTTGCAAATTTTGCAGTCTTATATTTTGGGAACCACTGATATCGTATTAAATTCATACAAATTTGCGCTATTGTTTTTATTATTCAGGTTTTTATTTTTGATCTGAGTTACTTTACTATCGGATCACAACCGATACTAAAATACCCTTTTTTAATGTTTCTAGCAAAAATATGAATAAATCTAGTTTTACTGGTCCGGGGCCTAGAGTGGTCTTTCTGACGAGGCAAAAGGGTTCATAATCGACAAGGCCCTAGTTTTGGCCATTACTCAGCCATGCTAGGGCCTTGCCAGAACCTATTTAAAACTCTCTAGTGCCATGTCGAAAACTAGGATGTTTTTCTGCGCGGGCTTTTTATTTTTTCATAAATTCATACTTGGTTTTGAGCTCTTACACTCTCAAAGCCATTAAAATAATAAATTTATAGTAATTAATAGTAATAATTTATTTAATTTTTTTGAATGCTATAATATTTTGGAACCTTTAGCTATGTAGTTGGACATCACCAATTTCTAGCTACGTTAAAGTTGTTAGCTACGAGAGCAAGTTTGTGCCATTCAGTCGTGTCCATTTTTTAATTTTGATTTTGAATGAGGGAGATTCCTTGTTTTTTAAACATTGATCGCTAGAATGTCCTTTTCAATGCAGGCATCGTTCAGATTTGCTAACGTTTGTTCAAGTCTATTGAAATAAGAACGCACTGTCTCGTTTGGCCTTTTTTTATCAGAACTATTTTTAATTGGATTGGGGACAGAGATTTAGATTCCAAAAATTGTTGCACAACATTTTCTTTAAGGGTCTCCCAAGTGGTAAATTCTATATACTTTACTATATTATAAACTGGGCCAGTTAGTTTGGTGTTGATAATGAGGAGTGGGATTAGAATTTCGAAGCAAAGATGTCTTCACGCATTTAAAAATTTATGAAGTTGTGCCCTGTTCCCATCAAATTCAGGGATTAATTGGAGAGCAAAAGATCGATCGAGTTATGGCGTCATTTCGGATTCGGTTTCTAAAATGGAACTTTTGGTCTCAGAGGAAGTGGAGTTTTTAGCAGTACTAGAATCGGAATCTTCAGAGTCGGTTATTTCAATATGCTTATTTTACTTGAGGTAGATGTTGAGATGATAGTTAGGTTAGATGGCTAGAGTTGCAGATGTTGTAGGTTGATAATGATGTTCAAATTTAAGATGAATTTTGAAATATTTCGAGGTTGATGTGGGTATTTTTTGTTTGCAATGTTTGTTTTTGTTTGGTAACAGTTTGCTATTCTTACACCATACCTGTGTTTTATTGGAAAAGCTATCCATGGTAGTATTCCATAGTAGCTATCCATAGTAGGATTTTACATGAATAACAAATACAACATCGGCATTATGAATACTGCTGATAAAAGTTAAAGTAGAATCATGCTGCGGATGGGTTTTCCGAGTCTCGAATGGATTTTTGGGGATTTCATTCTCAAATGTTGGTTACTATTAGTTTTTTTCGTGAAGTTAATTTTGACTGCTTCTGATTCTCGCAAATATATTTTTTTTTTTTTAATATTCTGACAGGTGTTCTTTCAGTTAAACCAATTTTGAAATACAAAACCAGCCTACTGCGGATGCGTTTTTTGGTAATTTTCTGCTGCACTATTTATAGAATGCCAAAAAAACACGGGTAATGTATCACTTTTGTTGTTTGTTAGTTTTTTTTATTTTTTCCACTTGGCACTAAACACTTTCAAGGTGAACCCCACATGTGACACCAAAATTATGTTGTGTTCTTTTAATTTTACTGAAAAGCACGATTCTCAGATGGGTCCTACCTTGTTTTTTGTTGTTATTTTGTCTAGTGAAGAAAAAAAGATTAATTTTGACTCTTTTATTCAAAAGAGAATGGGCAAAAATGTATAGGAGCTGGTCTACCTACTCAACACTAATGTGTCATACATCGTTGAAAAGGTAATAACTTGTACATCAATTTATTATATGGACGTAAAGCGCTTAACCATGGGGTTCGAAAGATATTCCCCTTCAAAGCACCGAAAAAGACAGTAATGCAACTCTTCATTTGCAGCTTGTCCTACCACCCACAGTAAAGTGTCATACACCGTTGAAAAGATTATTACGTGTACCTTATTTTGTTAAAGAGCCGTTAAGATGTATATAATGGGGTTCAAAAGATATTTAGCCATCAAAAACTGCAAAAACCAAATAATGTAATTCTTCATTGGCAACTGGTCTACCAACTCAACAGTAATCTGTCATACATCTTTGTAAAGGTTATTACATTTGCTTCATTTCATTATATGACCATTAAGCTCTAAACCATGGGGTTCATGGGGTATTTGGCTTCAGAGCACCAAAAACAACAATAATGCAATTCGGCATTGGTAAATGGTCTACCAACTCAGCAGTGATGTGTGATACGTCAGTGAAAATGTTGTTGCGTGTACTTAATTTTTGTAAACAGCCGATAAAGTGTAGGTAGTGGGGTTCAGGAGGTATTTGGCAAAAATGCATAAAAAAGCAATAATGCAATTCCGCATTGGAAGCTGCTGCACCTACTCAACAGAAATGTGACATATATCGTTAAAAAGTATAAGGCATGTTCTTTATTTTTTTGAAAGCCGTTAATATGTAAACCATGGGGTTCGAGAGGTATTTGGCCCTCAAAGTTGGCAAATAGAATAACAGTGCAATTCTTCATTGGAAATGGTTTACCGACTCAACAGTAATGTGTCATACGTTTTTGAAAAGGTAATCACAACAAAAACATAAATGTTAAATATCAAATATTTTAAGTAGAGTTATATGGGAGAACCTTAAAATTATCAGAGAAATCTGTTATTTAATGATTACTGACATAAATTGAGTTGGTTTACTTAGCAAGATTTTTTTTATTACCTAATTACTCAATTTTGAAAAGAAAACTTGCCAAGTAAACTAACTCAATTTATGTCAGTAATCATTAAATAACAGATTTCTCTGATAATTTTAAGGTTCTCCCATATAACTCTACTTAAAATATTTGATATTTAACATTAATAAACTTAGAACTTGGCGTACTTTCAGATCTCACTACTTTTTACGGTTGACTTGTTACGCAAAGGTTTTTGTGTATAGAAGAACTTGGCTACGTTTTTAACATTTATGTTTTTGTTGTGATTTCATTACTTTTTGCAAAGATTCTTTTTATCAGGAAAAGTGGGTGGATGAAACGCCCCTGCATGAAAAAGTTCCTGATTTCAACTTTTTCTTTGCATACCCACGCCTGAAAACTAACCACTTTACCAAATTTCATAATCCTGCACAAATTGGAAGTGCTCTCAATATATTTAATATTATTTCTGTGAAAATGGGTGGTTGCCACGCCAACTGAATGTAAAATCTCAAAGTTTTAATTTCCCTTTTGCCTTCATGTCAAGTACTATCGCTCTACCAAATTTCATCACTCTACGACAATCAGAAGTTCTCTACATATGTAGTTGATATCAATTCCGAGTATATTGGCGGCTGCCACGCCACTGAATGGATAATTTAAAATTTTACAATATCTCCTTTGTACTCACCACATGATCTACCAGTTTACCAAATGTGATTATTCTGCAACAATCAAAAGTGATCGATATAATTAATAACAATTCTGAGAAAATGGGCGGATACCACGCCCCATGAATATTAAATATCAAATTTAAAAGTTTGGCCTATGTTTGCCGTTCAAGTTCTACAACTGTACCAAATTTCATAATTCTACGAGAAAACAGAAGTGCGCAATTTAATTGATATAAATTCTGCGAAAATGGGCGGATGCCACACCCTCTGTATGCAAAATCTCAAATTTAAAAATTTTGCATTTGCTTGCACTTCTAGCAATACTGTTTTACCAAATTTGATCGTTCTACGACAATCAGAAGAGCTCCTCATAATTGATATCGATTCTTATTCAAATGGGCGGATGGCACGCCCCCTGAATGTAAAATCTCAAATTTTAAAATTTTTCCTTTGCCAGCACTTTGAGCCTTACCGCTGTACCAAATTTCATCGTTCCACAATAATCAGAATTGCTACAAATAATTCATATCAATTCTATGAAAATGGGCGGATACCACGCCCCCTGAATGGAAAATCTTAAATTTTCGATTTTTTCTTTTGTATACACCACAAGGCCTACCGTTGTGCGAAATTGCAAGATTCCACGATTTCGGGAAGTGCTCCATAATTTTGATGATCTGTCAGTGAGTCAGTTCCGGTTTTTGCAAATTTTGCAGTCTTATATTTTGGGAACCACTGATATCGTATTAAATTCATACAAATTTGCGCTATTGTTTTTATTATTCAGGTTTTTATTTTTGATCTGAGTAACTTTACTATCGGATCACAACCGATACTAAAATACCCTTTTTTAATGTTTCTAGCAAAAATATGAATAAATCTAGTTTTACTGGTCCGGGGCCTAGAGTGGTCTTTCTGACGAGGCAAAAGGGTTCATAATCGACAAGGCCCTAGTTTTGGCCATTACTCAGCCATGCTAGGGCCTTGCCAGAACCTATTTAAAACTCTCTAGTGCCATGTCGAAAACTAGGATGTTTTTCTGCGCGGGCTTTTTATTTTTTCATAAATTCATACTTGGTTTTGAGCTCTTACACTCTCAAAGCCATTAAAATAATAAATTTATAGTAATTAATAGTAATAATTTATTTAATTTTTTTGAATGCTATAATATTTTGGAACCTTTAGCTATGTAGATGGACATCACCAATTTCTAGCTACGTTAAAGTTGTTAGCTACGAGAGCAAGTTTCTGCCATTCAGTCGTGTCCATTTTTTAATTTTGATTTTGAATGAGGGAGATTCCTTGTTTTTTAAACATTGATCGCTAGAATGTCCTTTTCAATGCAGGCATCGTTCAGATTTGCTACCGTTTGTCTATTGAAATAAGAACGCACTGTCTCGTTTGGCCTTTTTTTATCTGAACTATTTTTAATTGGATTGGGGACAGAGATTTAGATTCCAAAAATTGTTGCACAACATTTTCTTTAAGGGTCTCCCAAGTGGTAAATTCTATATACTTTACTATATTATAAACTGGGCCAGTTAGTTTGGTTTTGATAATGAGGAGTGGGATTAGAATTTCGAAGCAAAGATGTCTTCACGCATTTAAAAATTTATGAAGTTGTGCCCTGTTCCCATCAAATTCAGGGATTAATTGGAGAGCAAAAGATCGATCGAGTTATGGCGTCTTTTCGGATTCGGTTTCTAAAATGGAACTTTTGGTCTCAGAGGAAGTGGAGTTTTTAGCAGTACTAGAATCGGAATCTTCAGAGTCGGTTATTTCAATATGCTTATTTTACTTGAGGTAGATGTTGAGATGATAGTTAGGTTAGATGGCTAGAGTTGCAGATGTTGTAGGTTGATAATGATGTTCAAATTTAAGATGAATTTTGAAATATTTCGAGGTTGATGTGGGTATTTTTTGTTTGCAATGTTTGTTTTTGTTTGGTAACAGTTTGCTATTCTTACACCATACCCGTGTTTTATTGGAAAAGCTATCCATACTAGTATTCCATAGTAGCTATCCATAGTAGGATTTTACATGAATAACAAATACAACATCGGCATTATGAATACTGCTGATAAAAGTTAAAGTAGAATCATGCTGCGGATGGGTTTTCCGAGTCTCGAATGGATTTTTGGGGATTTCATTCTCAAATGTTGGTTACTATTAGTTTTTTTCGTGAAGTTAATTTTGACTGCTTCTGATTCTCGCAAATATATATATTTTTTTTTTAATATTCTGACAGGTGTTCTTTCAGTTAAACCAATTTTGAAATACAAAACCAGCCTACTGCGGATGCGTTTTTTGGTAATTTTCTGCTGCACTATTTATAGAATGCCAAAAAAACACGGGTAATGTATCACTTTTGTTGTTTGTTAGTTTTTTTTTATTTTTTCCACTTGGCACTAAACACTTTCAAGGTGAACCCCACATGTGACATCAAAATTATGTTGTGTTCTTTTAATTTTACTGAAAAGCACGATTCTCAGATGGATCCTACCTTGTGTTTTGTTGTTATTTTGTCTAGTGAAGAAAAAAAGATTAATTTTGACTCTTTTATTCAAAAGAGAATGGGCAAAAAATGTATAGGAGCTGGTCTACCTACTCAAAACTAATGTGTCATACATCGTTGAAAAGGTAATAACTTGTACATCAATTTATTATATGGACGTAAAGCGCTTAACCATGGGGTTCGAAAGATATTCCCCTTCAAAGCACCGAAAAAGACAGTAAAGCAACTCTTCATTTGCATTTGGTAGCTTGTCCTACCACCCACAGTAAAGTGTCATACACCGTTGAAAAGATTATTACGTGTACCTTATTTTGTTAAAGAGCCGTTAAGATGTATATAATGGGGTTCAAAAGATATTTAGCCATCAAAAACTGCAAAAACCAAATAATGTAATTCTTCATTGGCAACTAGTCTACCAACTCAACAGTAATCTGTCATACATCTTTGTAAAGGTTATTACATTTGCTTCATTTCATTATATGACCATTAAGCTCTTAACCATGGGGTTCATGGGGTATTTGGCTTCAGAGCACCAAAAACAACAATAATGCAATTCGGCATTGGTAAATGGTCTACCAACTCAACAGTGATGTGTGATACGTCAGTGAAAATGTTGTTGCGTGTACTTAATTTTTGTAAACAGCCGATAAAGTGTAGGTAGTGGGGTTCAGGAGGTATTTGGCAAAAATGCATAAAAAAGCAATAATGCAATTCCGCATTGGAAGCTGCTGCACCTACTCAACAAAAATGTGACATATATCGTTAAAAAGTATAAGGCATGTTCTTTATTTTTTTGAAAGCCGTTAATATGTAAACCATGGGGTTTGAGAGGTATTTGGCCCTCAAAGTTGGCAAATAGAATAACAGTGCAATTCTTCATTGGAAATGGTTTACCGACTCAACAGTAATGTGTCATACGTTTTTGAAAAGGTAATCACAACCTAATTACTCAATTTTGAAAAGAAAACTTGCCAAGTAAACTAACTCATTTATGTCAGTAATCATTAAATAACAGATTTCTCTGATAATTTTAAGGTTCTCCCATATAACTCTACTTAAAATATTTGATATTTAACATTAATAAACTTAGAACTTGGCGTACTTTCAGATCTCACTACTTTTTACGGTTGACTTGTTACGCAAAGGTTTTTGTGTATAGAAGAACTTGGCTTCGTTTTTAACATTTATGTTTTTGTTGTGATTTTATTACTTTTTGCAAAGATTCTTTTTATCAGGAAAAGTGGGTGGATGAAACGCCCCTGCATGAAAAAGTTCCTGATTTCAACTTTTTCTTTGCATACCCACGCCTGAAAACTAACCACTTTACCAAATTTCATAATCCTGCACAAATTGGAAGTGCTCTCAATATATTTAATATTATTTCTGTGAAAATGGGTGGTTGCCACGCCAACTGAATGTAAAATCTCAAAGTTTTAATTTCCCTTTTGTCTTTATGTCAAGTCCTATCGCTCTACCAAATTTCATCACTCTACGACAATCAGAAGTTCTTTACATATGTAGTTGATATCAATTCCGAGTATATGGGCGGGTGCCACGCCACTGAATGGATAATTTAAAATTTTCCAATATCTCCTTTGTACTGACCACATGATCTACCAGTTTACCAAATGTGATTATTCTGCAACAATCAAAAGTGATCGATATAATTAATAACAATTCTGAGAAAATGGGCGAATACCACGCCCCATGAATATTAAATATCAAATTTAAAAGTTTGGCCTATGTTTGCCGTTCAAGTTCTACAACTGTACCAAATTTCATAATTCTACGAGAAAACAGAAGTGCGCAATTTAATTGATATAAATTCTGCGAAAATGGGCGGATGCCACACCCTCTGTATGCAAAATCTCAAATTTAAAAATTTTGCATTTGCTTGCACTTCTAGCAAAACTGTTTTACCAAATTTGATCGTTCTACGACAATCAGAAGAGCTCCTCATAATTGATATCAATTCTTATTCAAATGGGCGGATGGCACGCCCCCTGAATGTAAAATCTCAAAATCTCAAATTTTAAAATTTTTCCTTTGCCAGCACTTTCAGCCTTACCGCTGTACCAAATTTCATCGTTCCACAATAATCAGAATTGTTACAAATAATTCATATCAATTCTATGAAAATGGGCGGATACCACGCCCCCTGAATGGAAAATCTTAAATTTTCGATTTTTTCTTTTGTATACACCACAAGGCCTACCGTTGTGCGAAATTGCAAGATTCCACGATTTCGGGAAGTGCTCCATAATTTTGATGATCTGTCAGTGAGTCAGTTCCGGTTTTTGCAAATTTTGCAGTCTTATATTTTGGGAACCACTGATATCGTATTAAATTCATACAAATTTGCGCTATTGTTTTTATTATTCAGGTTTTTATTTTTGATCTGAGTTACTTTACTATCGGATCACAACCGATACTAAAATACCCTTTTTTAATGTTTCTAGCAAAAATATGAATAAATCTAGTTTTACTGGTCCGGGGCCTAGAGTGGTCTTTCTGACGAGGCAAAAGGGTTCATAATCGACAAGGCCCTAGTTTTGGCCATTACTCAGCCATGCTAGGGCCTTGCCAGAACCTATTTAAAACTCTCTAGTGCCATGTCGAAAACTAGGATGATTTTCTGCGCGGGCTTTTTATTTTTTCATAAATTCATACTTGGTTTTGAGCTCTTACACTCTCAAAGCCATTAAAATAATAAATTTATAGTAATTAATAGTAATAATTTATTTAATTTTTTTGAATGCTATAATATTTTGGAACCTTTAGCTATGTAGTTGGACATCACCAATTTCTAGCTACGTTAAAATTGTTAGCTACGAGAGCAAGTTTGTGCCATTCAGTCGTGTCCATTTTTTAATTTTGATTTTGAATGAGGGAGATTCCTTGTTTTTTTAAACATTGATCGCTAGAATGTCCTTTTCAATGCAGGCATCGTTCAGATTTGCTAACGTTTGTTCAAGACTATTGAAATAAGTCTCGTTTGGCCTTTTTTTATCTGAACTATTTTTAATTGGATTGGGGACAGAGATTTAGATTCCAAAAATTGTTGCACAACATTTTCTTTAAGGGTCTCCCAAGTGGTAAATTATGTTTACTTTACTATATTATAAACTGGGCCAGTTAGTTTGGTTTTGATAATGAGGAGTGGGATTAGAATTTCGAAGCGGAGATGTCTTCACGCATTTAAAAATTAATGAAGCTGTGCCCTGTTCCCATCAAATTCAGGGACTAATTGGAAGCAAAAGATCGATCGAGTTATGGCGTCATTTCGGATTCGGTTTCTAAAATGGAACTTTTGGTCTCAGAGGAAGTGTAGTTTTTAGCAGTACTAGAATCGGAATCTTCAGAGTCGGTTATTTCAATATGCTTATTTTACTTGAGGTAGATGTTGAGATGATAGTTAGGTTAGATGGCTAGAGTTGCAGATGTTGTAGGTTGATAATGATGTTCAAATTTAAGATGAATTTTGAAATATTTCGAGGTTGATGTGGGTATTTTTTGTTTGCAATGTTTGTTTTTGTTTGGTAACAGTTTGCTATTCTTACACCATACCCGTGTTTTATTGGAAAAGCTATCCATACTAGTATTCCATAGTAGCTATCCATAGTAGGATTTTACATGAATAACAAATACAACATCGGCATTATGAATACTGCTGATAAAAGTTAAAGTAGAATCATGCTGCGGATGGGTTTTCCGAGTCTCGAATGGATTTTTGGGGATTTCATTCTCAAATGTTGGTTACTATTAGTTTTTTTCGTGAAGATAATTTTGACTGCTTCTGATTCTCGCAAATATATTTTTTTTTTTTTTAATATTCTGACAGGTGTTCTTTCAGTTAAACCAATTTTGAAATACAAAACCAGCCTACTGCGGATGCGTTTTTTGGTAATTTTCTGCTGCACTATTTATAGAATGCCAAAAAAACACGGGTAATGTATCACTTTTGTTGTTTGTTAGTTTTTTTTTATTTTTTCCACTTGGCACTAAACACTTTCAAGGTGAACCCCACATGTGACATCAAAATTATGTTGTGTTCTTTTAATTTTACTGAAAAGCACGATTCTCAGATGGATCCTACCTTGTGTTTTGTTGTTATTTTGTCTAGTGAAGAAAAAAAGATTAATTTTGACTCTTTTATTCAAAGGAGAATGGGCAAAAATGTATAGGAGCTGGTCCACCTACTCAACACTAATGTGTCATACATCGTTGAAAAGGTAATAACTTGTACATCAATTTATTATATGGACGTAAAGCGCTTAACCATGGGGTTCGAAAGATATTCCCCTTCAAAGCACCGAAAAAGACAGTAATGCAACTCTTCATTTGTAGCTTGTCCTACCACCCACAGTAAAGTGTCATACACCGTTGAAAAGATTATTACGTGTACCTTATTTTGTAAAAGAGCCGTTAAGATGTATATAATGGGGTTCAAAAGATATTTAGCCATCAAAAACTGCAAAAACCAAATAATGTAATTCTTCATTGGCAACTGGTCTACCAACTAAACAGTAATCTGTCATACATCTTTGTAAAGGTTATTACATTTGCTTCATTTCATTATATGACCATTAAGCTCTAAACCATGGGGTTCATGGGGTATTTGGCTTCAGAGCACCAAAAACAACAATAATGCAATTCGGCATTGGTAAATGGTCTACCAACTCAACAGTGATGTGTGATACGTCGGTGAAAATGTTGTTGCGTGTACTTAATTTTTGTAAACAGCCGATAAAGTGTAGGTAGTGGGGTTCAGGAAGTATTTGGCAAAAATGCATAAAAAAGCAATAATGCAATTCCGCATTGGAAGCTGCTGCACCTACTCAACAAAAATGTGACATATATCGTTAAAAAGTATAAGGCATGTTCTTTATTTTTTTGAAAGCCGTTAATAT
The DNA here is from genome assembly GCA_949320155.1 of Melangyna quadrimaculata. Lineage (NCBI taxonomy): Eukaryota > Metazoa > Arthropoda > Insecta > Diptera > Syrphidae > Melangyna > Melangyna quadrimaculata. The sequence goes on along the minus strand of OX439483.1, from coordinate 308,392,395 downwards.
GTAAACCATGGGGTTCGAGAGGTATTTGGCCCTCAAAGTTGTTATTTTATGATTACTGACATAAATTGAGTTGGTTTACTTAGCAAGATTTTTTTTATTACCTAATTACTCAATTTTGAAAAGAAAACTTGCCAAGTAAACTAACTCAATTTATGTCAGTAATCATTAAATAACAGATTTCTCTGATAATTTTAAGGTTCTCCCATATAACTCTACTTAAAATATTTGATATTTAACATTAATAAACTTAGAACTTGGCGTACTTTCAGATCTCACTACTTTTTACGGTTGACTTGTTACGCAAAGGTTTTTGTGTATAGAAGAACTTGGCTTCGTTTTTAACATTTATGTTTTTGTTGTGATTTCATTACTTTTTGCAAAGATTCTTTTTATCAGGAAAAGTGGATGAAACGCCCCTGCATGAAAAAGTTCCTGATTTCAACTTTTTCTTTGCATACCCACGCCTGAAAACTAACCACTTTACCAAATTTCATAATCCTGCACAAATTGGAGGTGCTCTCAATATATTTAATATTATTTCTGTGAAAATGGGTGGTTGCCACGCCAACTGAATGTAAGATCTCAAAGTTTTAATTTCCCTTTTGTCTTTATGTCAAGTCCTATCGCTCTACCAAATTTCATCACTCTACGACAATCAGAAGTTCTTTACATATGTAGTTGATATCAATTCCGAGTATATGGGCGGGTGCCACGCCACTGAATGGATAATTTAAAATTTTCCAATATCTCCTTTGTACTGACCACATGATCTACCAGTTTACCAAATGTGATTATTCTGCAACAATCAAAAGTGATCGATATAATTAATAACAATTCTGAGAAAATGGGCGAATACCACGCCCCATGAATATTAAATATCAAATTTAAAAGTTTGGCCTATGTTTGCCGTTCAAGTTCTACAACTGTACCAAATTTCATAATTCTACGAGAAAACAGAAGTGCGCAATTTAATTGATATAAATTCTGCGAAAATGGGCGGATGCCACACCCTCTGTATGCAAAATCTCAAATTTAAAAATTTTGCATTTGCTTGCACTTCTAGCAATACTGTTTTACCAAATTTGATCGTTCTACGACAATCAGAAGAGCTCCTCATAATTGATATCAATTCTTATTCAAATGGGCGGATGGCACGCCCCCTGAATGTAAAATCTCAAAATCTCAAATTTTAAAATTTTTCCTTTGCCAGCACTTTCAGCCTTACCGCTGTACCAAATTTCATCGTTCCACAATAATCAGAATTGCTACAAATAATTCATATCAATTCTATGAAAATGGGCGGATACCACGCCCCCTGAATGGAAAATCTAAAATTTTCGATTTTTTCTTTTGTATACACCACAAGGCCTACCGTTGTGCGAAATTGCAAGATTCCACGATTTCGGGAAGTGCTCCATAATTTTGATGATCTGTCAGTGAGTCAGTTCCGGTTTTTGCAAATTTTGCAGTCTTATATTTTGGGAACCACTGATATCGTATTAAATTCATACAAATTTGCGCTATTGTTTTTATTATTCAGGTTTTTATTTTTGATCTGAGTTACTTTACTATCGGATCACAACCGATACTAAAATACCCTTTTTTAATGTTTCTAGCAAAAATATGAATAAATCTAGTTTTACTGGTCCGGGGCCTAGAGTGGTCTTTCTGACGAGGCAAAAGGGTTCATAATCGACAAGGCCCTAGTTTTGGCCATTACTCAGCCATGCTAGGGCCTTGCCAGAACCTATTTAAAACTCTCTAGTGCCATGTCGAAAACTAGGATGATTTTCTGCGCGGGCTTTTTATTTTTTCATAAATTCATACTTGGTTTTGAGCTCTTACACTCTCAAATCCATTAAAATAATAAATTTATAGTAATTAATAGTAATAATTTATTTAATTTTTTTGAATGCTATAATATTTTGGAACCTTTAGCTATGTAGTTGGACATCACCAATTTCTAGCTACGTTAAAGTTGTTAGCTACGAGAGCAAGTTTGTGCCATTCAGTCGTGTCCATTTTTTAATTTTGATTTTGAATGAGGGAGATTCCTTGTTTTTTTAAACATTGATCGCTAGAATGTCCTTTTCAATGCAGGCATCGTTCAGATTTGCTAACGTTTGTTCAAGACTATTGAAATAAGTCTCGTTTGGCCTTTTTTTATCTGAACTATTTTTAATTGGATTGGGGACAGAGATTTAGATTCCAAAAATTGTTGCACAACATTTTCTTTAAGGGTCTCCCAAGTGGTAAATTATGTTTACTTTACTATATTATAAACTGGGCCAGTTAGTTTGGTTTTGATAATGAGGAGTGGGATTAGAATTTCGAAGCGGAGATGTCTTCACGCATTTAAAAATTAATGAAGCTGTGCCCTGTTCCCATCAAATTCAGGGACTAATTGGAAGCAAAAGATCGATCGAGTTATGGCGTCATTTCGGATTCGGTTTCTAAAATGGAACTTTTGGTCTCAGAGGAAGTGTAGTTTTTAGCAGTACTAGAATCGGAATCTTCAGAGTCGGTTATTTCAATATGCTTATTTTACTTGAGGTAGATGTTGAGATGATAGTTAGGTTAGATGGCTAGAGTTGCAGATGTTGTAGGTTGATAATGATGTTCAAATTTAAGATGAATTTTGAAATATTTCGAGGTTGATGTGGGTATTTTTTGTTTGCAATGTTTGTTTTTGTTTGGTAACAGTTTGCTATTCTTACACCATACCCGTGTTTTATTGGAAAAGCTATCCATACTAGTATTCCATAGTAGCTATCCATAGTAGGATTTTACATGAATAACAAATACAACATCGGCATTATGAATACTGCTGATAAAAGTTAAAGTAGAATCATGCTGCGGATGGGTTTTCCGAGTCTCGAATGGATTTTTGGGGATTTCATTCTCAAATGTTGGTTACTATTAGTTTTTTTCGTGAAGTTAATTTTGACTGCTTCTGATTCTCGCAAATATATATATTTTTTTTTTAATATTCTGACAGGTGTTCTTTCAGTTAAACCAATTTTGAAATACAAAACCAGCCTACTGCGGATGCGTTTTTTGGTAATTTTCTGCTGCACTATTTATAGAATGCCAAAAAAACACGGGTAATGTATCACTTTTGTTGTTTGTTAGTTTTTTTTTATTTTTTCCACTTGGCACTAAACACTTTCAAGGTGAACCCCACATGTGACATCAAAATTATGTTGTGTTCTTTTAATTTTACTGAAAAGCACGATTCTCAGATGGATCCTACCTTGTGTTTTGTTGTTATTTTGTCTAGTGAAGAAAAAAAGATTAATTTTGACTCTTTTATTCAAAAGAGAATGGGCAAAAAATGTATAGGAGCTGGTCTACCTACTCAAAACTAATGTGTCATACATCGTTGAAAAGGTAATAACTTGTACATCAATTTATTATATGGACGTAAAGCGCTTAACCATGGGGTTCGAAAGATATTCCCCTTCAAAGCACCGAAAAAGACAGTAAAGCAACTCTTCATTTGCATTTGGTAGCTTGTCCTACCACCCACAGTAAAGTGTCATACACCGTTGAAAAGATTATTACGTGTACCTTATTTTGTTAAAGAGCCGTTAAGATGTATATAATGGGGTTCAAAAGATATTTAGCCATCAAAAACTGCAAAAACCAAATAATGTAATTCTTCATTGGCAACTAGTCTACCAACTCAACAGTAATCTGTCATACATCTTTGTAAAGGTTATTACATTTGCTTCATTTCATTATATGACCATTAAGCTCTTAACCATGGGGTTCATGGGGTATTTGGCTTCAGAGCACCAAAAACAACAATAATGCAATTCGGCATTGGTAAATGGTCTACCAACTCAACAGTGATGTGTGATACGTCAGTGAAAATGTTGTTGCGTGTACTTAATTTTTGTAAACAGCCGATAAAGTGTAGGTAGTGGGGTTCAGGAGGTATTTGGCAAAAATGCATAAAAAAGCAATAATGCAATTCCGCATTGGAAGCTGCTGCACCTACTCAACAGAAATGTGACATATATCGTTAAAAAGTATAAGGCATGTTCTTTATTTTTTTGAAAGCCGTTAATATGTAAACCATGGGGTTCGAGAGGTATTTGGCCCTCAAAGTTGGCAAATAGAATAACAGTGCAATTCTTCATTGGAAATGGTTTACCGACTCAACAGTAATGTGTCATACGTTTTTGAAAAGGTAATCACAACCTAATTACTCAATTTTGAAAAGAAAACTTGCCAAGTAAACTAACTCAATTTATGTCAGTAATCATTAAATAACAGATTTCTCTGATAATTTTAAGGTTCTCCCATATAACTCTACTTAAAATATTTGATATTTAACATTAATAAACTTAGAACTTGGCGTACTTTCAGATCTCACTACTTTTTACGGTTGACTTGTTACGCAAAGGTTTTTGTGTATAGAAGAACTTGGCTTCGTTTTTAACATTTATGTTTTTGTTGTGATTTCATTACTTTTTGCAAAGATTCTTTTTATCAGGAAAAGTGGGTGGATGAAACGCCCCTGCATGAAAAAGTTCCTGATTTCAACTTTTTCTTTGCATACCCACGCCTGAAAACTAACCACTTTACCAAATTTCATAATCCTGCACCAATTGGAAGTGCTCTCAATATATTTAATATTATTTCTGTGAAAATGGGTGGTTGCCACGCCAACTGAATGTAAAATCTCAAAGTTTTAATTTCCCTTTTGTCTTTATGTCAAGTCCTATCGCTCTACCAAATTTCATCACTCTACGACAATCAGAAGTTCTTTACATATGTAGTTGATATTGATTCAATATAGCTTTTAACGGCCTTTAGTCCATAAAAATTGGCGTTTCGTCCCGGCGTTCTCACTTGGACTCTTCAGTTGACAGTGAGGGCCTTGTCAAGACGCAATTTTTATTAAGTTCAGTCCAGCTTACATCAATTTTACAGCGAAAATCGAATGTGAACTATATCCAACCCAATTAGAATTTCTAATCAAGAATTGTTGGAAATTTTGTTACCCGTGGCCTGGCATTGTTAACATATGAGTGTTTTTTATAATACAAATTCTATATACTACTGAAATACATCAGCCAAGTAGAAGACTTAGCATTATTTAATTGGACTTGTTGAATTATTGATTCAATATAGCTTTTAACGGCCGTAGTTGATATCAATTCCGAGTATATGGGCGGGTGCCACGCCACTGAATGGATAATTTAAAATTTTCCAATATCTCCTTTGTACTGACCACATGATCTACCAGTTTACCAAATGTGATTATTCTGCAACAATCAAAAGTGATCGATATAATTAATAACAATTCTGAGAAAATGGGCGAATACCACGCCCCATGAATATTAAATATCAAATTTAAAAGTTTGGCCTATGTTTGCCGTTCAAGTTCTACAACTGTACCAAATTTCATAATTCTACGAGAAAACAGAAGTGCGCAATTTAATTGATATAAATTCTGCGAAAATGGGCGGATGCCACACCCTCTGTATGCAAAATCTCAAATTTAAAAATTTTGCATTTGCTTGCACTTCTAGCAAAACTGTTTTACCAAATTTGATCGTTCTACGACAATCAGAAGAGCTCCTCATAATTGATATCAATTCTTATTCAAATGGGCGGATGGCACGCCCCCTGAATGTAAAATCTCAAAATCTCAAATTTTAAAATTTTTCCTTTGCCAGCACTTTCAGCCTTACCGCTGTACCAAATTTCATCGTTCCACAATAATCAGAATTGCTACAAATAATTCATATCAATTCTATGAAAATGGGCGGATACCACGCCCCCTGAATGGAAAATCTTAAATTTTCGATTTTTTCTTTTGTATACACCACAAGGCCTACCGTTGTGCGAAATTGCAAGATTCCACGATTTCGGGAAGTGCTCCATAATTTTGATGATCTGTCAGTGAGTCAGTTCCGGTTTTTGCAAATTTTGCAGTCTTATATTTTGGGAACCACTGATATCGTATTAAATTCATACAAATTTGCGCTATTGTTTTTATTATTCAGGTTTTTATTTTTGATCTGAGTTACTTTACTATCGGATCACAACCGATACTAAAATACCCTTTTTTAATGTTTCTAGCAAAAATATGAATAAATCTAGTTTTACTGGTCCGGGGCCTAGAGTGGTCTTTCTGACGAGGCAAAAGGGTTCATAATCGACAAGGCCCTAGTTTTGGCCATTACTCAGCCATGCTAGGGCCTTGCCAGAACCTATTTAAAACTCTCTAGTGCCATGTCGAAAACTAGGATGATTTTCTGCGCGGGCTTTTTATTTTTTCATAAATTCATACTTGGTTTTGAGCTCTTACACTCTCAAAGCCATTAAAATAATAAATTTATAGTAATTAATAGTAATAATTTATTTAATTTTTTTGAATGCTATAATATTTTGGAACCTTTAGCTATGTAGTTGGACATCACCAATTTCTAGCTACGTTAAAGTTGTTAGCTACGAGAGCAAGTTTGTGCCATTCAGTCGTGTCCATTTTTTAATTTTGATTTTGAATGAGGGAGATTCCTTGTTTTTTTAAACATTGATCGCTAGAATGTCCTTTTCAATGCAGGCATCGTTCAGATTTGCTAACGTTTGTTCAAGACTATTGAAATAAGTCTCGTTTGGCCTTTTTTTATCTGAACTATTTTTAATTGGATTGGGGACAGAGATTTAGATTCCAAAAATTGTTGCACAACATTTTCTTTAAGGGTCTCCCAAGTGGTAAATTATGTTTACTTTACTATATTATAAACTGGGCCAGTTAGTTTGGTTTTGATAATGAGGAGTGGGATTAGAATTTCGAAGCGGAGATGTCTTCACGCATTTAAAAATTAATGAAGCTGTGCCCTGTTCCCATCAAATTCAGGGACTAATTGGAAGCAAAAGATCGATCGAGTTATGGCGTCATTTCGGATTCGGTTTCTAAAATGGAACTTTTGGTCTCAGAGGAAGTGTAGTTTTTAGCAGTACTAGAATCGGAATCTTCAGAGTCGGTTATTTCAATATGCTTATTTTACTTGAGGTAGATGTTGAGATGATAGTTAGGTTAGATGGCTAGAGTTGCAGATGTTGTAGGTTGATAATGATGTTCAAATTTAAGATGAATTTTGAAATATTTCGAGGTTGATGTGGGTATTTTTTGTTTGCAATGTTTGTTTTTGTTTGGTAACAGTTTGCTATTCTTACACCATACCCGTGTTTTATTGGAAAAGCTATCCATACTAGTATTCCATAGTAGCTATCCATAGTAGGATTTTACATGAATAACAAATACAACATCGGCATTATGAATACTGCTAATAAAAGTTAAAGTAGAATCATGCTGCGGATGGGTTTTCCGAGTCTCGAATGGATTTTTGGGGATTTCATTCTCAAATGTTGGTTACTATTAGTTTTTTTCGTGAAGATAATTTTGACTGCTTCTGATTCTCGCAAATATATTTTTTTTTTTTTAATATTCTGACAGGTGTTCTTTCAGTTAAACCAATTTTGAAATACAAAACCAGCCTACTGCGGATGCGTTTTTTGGTAATTTTCTGCTGCACTATTTATAGAATGCCAAAAAAACACGGGTAATGTATCACTTTTGTTGTTTGTTAGTTTTTTTTTATTTTTTCCACTTGGCACTAAACACTTTCAAGGTGAACCCCACATGTGACATCAAAATTATGTTGTGTTCTTTTAATTTTACTGAAAAGCACGATTCTCAGATGGATCCTACCTTGTGTTTTGTTGTTATTTTGTCTAGTGAAGAAAAAAAGATTAATTTTGACTCTTTTATTCAAAGGAGAATGGGCAAAAATGTATAGGAGCTGGTCCACCTACTCAACACTAATGTGTCATACATCGTTGAAAAGGTAATAACTTGTACATCAATTTATTATATGGACGTAAAGCGCTTAACCATGGGGTTCGAAAGATATTCCCCTTCAAAGCACCGAAAAAGACAGTAATGCAACTCTTCATTTGTAGCTTGTCCTACCACCCACAGTAAAGTGTCATACACCGTTGAAAAGATTATTACGTGTACCTTATTTTGTAAAAGAGCCGTTAAGATGTATATAATGGGGTTCAAAAGATATTTAGCCATCAAAAACTGCAAAAACCAAATAATGTAATTCTTCATTGGCAACTGGTCTACCAACTCAACAGTAATCTGTCATACATCTTTGTAAAGGTTATTACATTTGCTTCATTTCATTATATGACCATTAAGCTCTAAACCATGGGGTTCATGGGGTATTTGGCTTCAGAGCACCAAAAACAACAATAATGCAATTCGGCATTGGTAAATGGTCTACCAACTCAACAGTGATGTGTGATACGTCAGTGAAAATGTTGTTGCGTGTACTTAATTTTTGTAAACAGCCGATAAAGTGTAGGTAGTGGGGTTCAGGAGGTATTTGGCAAAAATGCATAAAAAAGCAATAATGCAATTCCGCATTGGAAGCTGCTGCACCTACTCAACAGAAATGTGACATATATCGTTAAAAAGTATAAGGCATGTTCTTTATTTTTTTGAAAGCCGTTAATATGTAAACCATGGGGTTCGAGAGGTATTTGGCCCTCAAAGTTGTTATTTTATGATTACTGACATAAATTGAGTTGGTTTACTTAGCAAGATTTTTTTTATTACCTAATTACTCAATTTTGAAAAGAAAACTTGCCAAGTAAACTAACTCAATTTATGTCAGTAATCATTAAATAACAGATTTCTCTGATAATTTTAAGGTTCTCCCATATAACTCTACTTAAAATATTTGATATTTAACATTAATAAACTTAGAACTTGGCGTACTTTCAGATCTCACTACTTTTTACGGTTGACTTGTTACGCAAAGGTTTTTGTGTATAGAAGAACTTGGCTTCGTTTTTAACACTTATGTTTTTGTTGTGATTTCATTACTTTTTGCAAAGATTCTTTTTATCAGGAAAAGTGGGTGGATGAAACGCCCCTGCATGAAAAAGTTCCTGATTTCAACTTTTTCTTTGCATACCCACGCCTGAAAACTAACCACTTTACCAAATTTCATAATCCTGCACAAATTGGAAGTGCTCTCAATATATTTAATATTATTTCTGTGAAAATGGGTGGTTGCCACGCCAACTGAATGTAAAATCTCAAAGTTTTAATTTCCCTTTTGTCTTTATGTCAAGTCCTATCGCTCTACCAAATTTCATCACTCTACGACAATCAGAAGTTCTTTACATATGTAGTTGATATCAATTCCGAGTATATGGGCGGGTGCCACGCCACTGAATGGATAATTTAAAATTTTCCAATATCTCCTTTGTACTGACCACATGATCTACCAGTTTACCAAATGTGATTATTCTGCAACAATCAAAAGTGATCGATATAATTAATAACAATTCTGAGAAAATGGGCGAATACCACGCCCCATGAATATTAAATATCAAATTTAAAAGTTTGGCCTATGTTTGCCGTTCAAGTTCTACAACTGTACCAAATTTCATAATTCTACGAGAAAACAGAAGTGCGCAATTTAATTGATATAAATTCTGCGAAAATGGGCGGATGCCACACCCTCTGTATGCAAAATCTCAAATTTAAAAATTTTGCATTTGCTTGCACTTCTAGCAATACTGTTTTACCAAATTTGATCGTTCTACGACAATCAGAAGAGCTCCTCATAATTGATATCAATTCTTATTCAAATGGGCGGATGGCACGCCCCCTGAATGTAAAATCTCAAAATCTCAAATTTTAAAATTTTTCCTTTGCCAGCACTTTCAGCCTTACCGCTGTACCAAATTTCATCGTTCCACAATAATCAGAATTGCTACAAATAATTCATATCAATTCTATGAAAATGGGCGGATACCACGCCCCCTGAATGGAAAATCTTAAATTTTCGATTTTTTCTTTTGTATACACCACAAGGCCTACCGTTGTGCGAAATTGCAAGATTCCACGATTTCGGGAAGTGCTCCATAATGTTGATGATCTGTCAGTGAGTCAGTTCCGGTTTTTGCAAATTTTGCAGTCTTATATTTTGGGAACCACTGATATCGTATTAAATTCATACAAATTTGCGCTATTGTTTTTATTATTCAGGTTTTTATTTTTGATCTGAGTTACTTTACTATCGGATCACAACCGATACTAAAATACCCTTTTTTAATGTTTCTAGCAAAAATATGAATAAATCTAGTTTTACTGGTCCGGGGCCTAGAGTGGTCTTTCTGACGAGGCAAAAGGGTTCATAATCGACAAGGCCCTAGTTTTGGCCATTACTCAGCCATGCTAGGGCCTTGCCAGAACCTATTTAAAACTCTCTAGTGCCATGTCGAAAACTAGGATGATTTTCTGCGCGGGCTTTTTATTTTTTCATAAATTCATACTTGGTTTTGAGCTCTTACACTCTCAAAGCCATTAAAATAATAAATTTATAGTAATTAATAGTAATAATTTATTTAATTTTTTTGAATGCTATAATATTTTGGAACCTTTAGCTATGTAGTTGGACATCACCAATTTCTAGCTACGTTAAAGTTGTTAGCTACGAGAGCAAGTTTGTGCCATTCAGTCGTGTCCATTTTTTAATTTTGATTTTGAATGAGGGAGATTCCTTGTTTTTTTAAACATTGATCGCTAGAATGTCCTTTTCAATGCAGGCATCGTTCAGATTTGCTAACGTTTGTTCAAGACTATTGAAATAAGTCTCGTTTGGCCTTTTTTTATCTGAACTATTTTTAATTGGATTGGGGACAGAGATTTAGATTCCAAAAATTGTTGCACAAAATTTTCTTTAAGGGTCTCCCAAGTGGTAAATTATGTTTACTTTACTATATTATAAACTGGGCCAGTTAGTTTGGTTTTGATAATGAGGAGTGGGATTAGAATTTCGAAGCGGAGATGTCTTCACGCATTTAAAAATTAATGAAGCTGTGCCCTGTTCCCATCAAATTCAGGGACTAATTGGAAGCAAAAGATCGATCGAGTTATGGCGTCATTTCGGATTCGGTTTCTAAAATGGAACTTTTGGTCTCAGAGGAAGTGTAGTTTTTAGCAGTACTAGAATCGGAATCTTCAGAGTCGGTTATTTCAATATGCTTATTTTACTTGAGGTAGATGTTGAGATGATAGTTAGGTTAGATGGCTAGAGTTTCAGATGTTGTAGGTTGATAATGATGTTCAAATTTAAGATGAATTTTGAAATATTTCGAGGTTGATGCGGGTATTTTTGTTTGCAATGTTTGTTTTTATTTGGTTACAGTTTGCTATGCTTACACCATACCCGTGTTTTATTGGAAAAGCTATCCATAGTAGTATCCATAGAAGGATTTTACATGAATAACAAATACAACATCGGCAGTATGAATACTGCCGATAAAAGTTACAGTAGAAGCAGTATGATGGATGGGTTTTGCGAGTCTCGAATGGATTTTTGGTGATTTCATTCTCAAATGTTGGTTACTATTATTTTTTTTCGTGAAGTTAATTTTGACTGCTTCTGATTCTCGCAAATATATATATTTTTTTTATATTCTGACAGGTGTTCTTTCAGTTAAACAAATTTTGAAATACAAAAACCAAGCTACTGCGGATGCGTTTTTTTTTTGTTGGTAATTTTCTACTGTCCTATTTATAATTCAATTAAAACGTACAAGCGACCTCAACTCCAGAAATTATTGTGTTTCGCCTAAGGTATAACAGTGGACTCTTCAGTCAGTCTGTTATACCCTACTAAGACACAAATTTTGGTCGACGTTTACCGACTCTTATAAAAATCACAGCAAAAAGATACTGTGAATTTTATTATTCTAGGGGAATTTGTTTAAATTCGTGCACCTAGAAAATAAATACCCGTGGTCAGGGTATTTATTTTCTAGGTTTGATTTTCATGGTTTGATCTCAGATTGATTTATCACCGAATCTGCTTCCCAGCTTTCAGGATTGAGAAAACAACGCACATTCATTGGTGTCTTAGTGATAGGCCAAAAAAATAACGGGTCCTGCCAAAATTATGTCGAATTGAACCTTGGTTATAATTGTTCGGACTTTAAAACGTCAACAAGAGGTTACTTTTATGATGTTTGGTACAGCTGCCGCTCCATATCTTGCAATTCAAACAGTCGAAAAGCTCGCTTGCGATGAGGAAAACAAGTATCCACTTGCGGCCCAGATGATTTGTGACGACAAGTATATCGATGACTTTGTCAGTTGCGAATACAGTAGAAGAAGCGGAGAGGTATAATCAAGTTTCAACGTTGTTATTATCAGCTGGGTTTCCTATTCGAAAGTGGATGAGTAATAATGAAGATTTTTTAAACGTTATTCCACAAAAGGACTAAGAAACAAGTATATCACTTACGCTTAGTACGGCCGATCAAACAAAAAATTTTAGGAATCAGTCGGTATCCTTTTTCTGCTTCCTTTTCATTTCAAATCGCCATCGAAGAAGCTGTATAGAAAGGGGCAATACTTCTAACAATCGCACGATTATTTGACCCTCTAGGATGGATTTCACCGTACATTATCAAGCCGGAAACTATCATCCAGCAGTTATGGCTGAGAGGTCTTTCTTGGGATAAAACTATTCCAGTTGAGTTGCACAATGAATGGCTCTCTTTCCAGGAAGAATTAGCAGTTTAAGAGGACATCCGGATCTCCAGATGGATAAACACCCAAGCTGATATAAAAGAACTCGAACTCCATGGTTTCAGTGATGCATCAATCAAAGCATATGGAGGACAACAACAACAACATTCATACTCATTAACTTATCTCCAAGACACGAGTGGCTCCAGTAAAAACAGTTTATTTGCCAAGATTAGAGCTTTGTGGAGCGGTTATGCTCACAGATATTCTAAACTATACTCCATTAGTGCTTATATTCAAAGATATAAAAACATGCTTGGACTGACTCAACAATAACTGCACCACCATCACGATGGAAAACCTTCATTGCGAATCATATCACGGAAATCCAGCGGCTGACAAATCTTAGCATATGGCAGCACATTCCGATAAAATTAAATCCAGTCGATCTTGCATCCCGTGGAGTTCTGTTAACAAAATTAGTTAAATGTGATCTCTGGTGGAAAGGACCAGAGTTCCTTCAAGAATCATGATACCTTTCTATCCCAACACAAAACATAATAAGAGAAGAAAGAAATAAAAATTCATGTTCCTTTAAGTGCTGAAAACGGATTAATACATCTGATGTATACACATTCCACACTTTATGAAGTTTTGAGAAGTCTAGCTTTTGTGAATAATTTTGTCTACAATCTTAGAAAAGCGGAAGGTTTTATGAGAACTTCATTTCAAAGACCCATAGAACTCAAAATTGCATTACTTACTACTGCACGACTCGTACAACAGGAAATGTTTCCTGATATCATCAACGAATAACAAAACACTGCAAATCACTTCATTTCTTCATCGATAGAACTGGCATCATAAGGATTACCGGCAAACTTCAAAATTGATCACCTGATGGGTAATTTACCAGCTCCTATAGTCAACGTTCCAAGGCCTTTCATACACCCGGTTGTCGACTACGCTGGATCCATGGAAGTGAAAGCCTGGAAAGGAGGAGGTTCAAAAAGTTTAAAGGGATATTTCGCCATATTTATTTGCTTTCAAACCAAACCCATTCACTTGGAAGCCGAAGCTGTAATGGATCTGCCAACCCAAGCCTTTATTGCAGCATTACGAAGATTTACATAACGACGCGACGTGGAATTTGTGCCCATATTTATAGTGAACCAATTACAAAGCATCCAGTACAGAACTACAAAAAATGTTAAAAGGTGCCAAATATGATTATACAGAGATAGCTGATCCACTTAGCAAATTAAGCGCAAATTTCATTCCTCGCTTCCCCTCACTTTGGTGGACTTTGGGAGGCAGGTTCGAGTCCGTTCCGATCTGCAACCCACTGTGAGTGGACGTTTGTGCGTGAGTGGTGGAAATACGTACCAAATACCCCCAGTTTATAGTAATACATACAATAACCCAGTGTTCTTTCTTATCAACAAAATTAAATAAATTAAATATCCAAGCCCATCTTCTTTTCAAATAAAATATATAAAAAAAAATAATAATCTAATCGCCTTCACCAGTCGCACCGCGAAATACAGAAAAAAAATAGCCCACAATAAAAATAAGCATCATCCAACATAGTGCAGTGCCAGTGCGTTACCCAAACAAAAACCAACAACAAAAAGGTGTAGTTGTTCAACGAAGATGTTGATGCTCCTTACAACAACACTCAAACATTCGTCAAGCATACACTCAGTCTAACCAATTACAACCCAACTCAAATAACCCTAACACATTCATTCGTTCTCAAGCACCACCCCACTCAAACACACAAATAATAACAAAACTCATTTTTTCACCCTAACCCAAACACAAATAATAAGAATATATCACTCAAATCGACCCAAATGCAGCATCCTTTTAACCTTCCGATATACAACAACAATCAACATATGCAAATTGCTTCCACCTAAACGAAGTAAATACTCAAATTTTACCAGCTAAAGCAGTTATTAAAGTTAAGTCAGCACAAGGTGATTTTGTAAAGTTGAGGGCTTTAATTGATCCCAGATTGATTTATCACCGCATCTGCTTCCCAGCTTTCAGGTTTGAGCAAAAAACGCACATTCATTGATGTCTTGGTGATAGGCCAAAACAATAGCGGGTCCTGCCAAAATTATGTCGAATTGAACCTTGGTTCTTATTGTTCGGACTTTAAAATGTCAACAAGCGGTTACTTTTACAAAGCCCTTACAGGATTCCTACCAAGTGAGTTAGTGAACCCAACCAGATGGAAACACATACAAGGTTTGATATTGGCCGATCCTACGTTTAATCAAACTGCTTATATAGATCATTTATTAGGCAATGACTTGTATTGTTCTTCTGGGGTGAAGAACCAATTGCACCAATTACTCTAAAAACCCGATCCGATTGGGTCATTTTAGGAAAAAATCCTTTCGAAAAACTTCACACCCTTCAAGTGTATACTCAATTTGTCGATATTGACACTCAATTGGTATGAGGTAATTTTGGGAGTTTGAAGAATTGCCATACGAAATAGCCGAATTACCAGATGTTGAGTGCGAGCAGCATTCTTTACACAACACTAGGAGATTGCCTGGAGGACGCTTTGAAGTGTCATTGACCTTCAAAGAAAATCAACGTCCAGCACTGAAATCTACACATAAAAATGCTCTAGCCATGTTTTACAAACAAAAAAGAAAACTACTGAACAACATAACACTTTACAATGAATATAATAAATGCATTGCTGAATATCTCGAACTCAACCAAATGGAAGAAGGTGATACAAACCAAGACAACACATTTAAGTCACCATTTCAATATGTCGTACCAAAATGAGCAGTGATTAAAGATTCAAGCACCAAGCTGCGAGTGGTGTTCACTGCTTCATGCAAGACTTCGGACGGGAGCTCCTTAAACGATCATCTGATGACTAGGTCTAAAACTCAAACGGACATAATTTCGATTGTTCTAAGGTGGAGGACAAATAGAATTACCTTCACAGCCGACATTGACAAAATGTATAGGCAAATCCAGATTCACCCAGATGATGCCTACTACCAGCTTCTTTACTGGCGGGAAAATCTAACTATATCAGTGAAACTTTTTAAAGTAAAAGTATTGATGTTTGGTACAGCTGCCGCTCCATATCTTGCGAATCGAAGATTCAAAAAGCTCGCTTGCGATGAGGAAAACAAGTATCCACTTGCGGCCCAGATGAATTGTGACGACAAGTATATCGATGACTTGGTATCAGGTGCGGATACAGTGGAAGAAGCTAAGGAGAGGTATAATCAAGTTTCATAGTTGTTTTTATCAGCTGGATTTCCTATTCGAAAGTGGATGAGTAATAATGAAGATTTTTTAAACGTTATTCCACAAAAGGACCAAGAAACAAGTATACCACTTACGTTTGGTACGCCCGATCAAACAAAAAATTATCGGAATTAGATGGTACCCTTCTTCTGCTTCGTTTTCATTTCAAATCGCCATCGAAGAAGCTGTATAGAAATGTGCAATACTTCTAACAATCGCACGATTATTTGACCCACTAGGATGGATTTCACCGTACATTATCAAGCCGAAAATTATCATCCAGCAATTATGGCTGAGAGGCCTTCTTGGGATAAAACCATTCCAGTTGAGTTGCACAATGAATGGATCTCTTTCCAGGAAGAATTAGCAACTTTAGAGGACATCCGGATCTCCAGATGGATAAACACCCAAGCTGATATAAAAGAACTCGAACTCCATGGTTTCAGTGATGCATCAATCAAAGCATATGGAGCTGTAGTGGACATTCGAGTTTTGGACAGCAACAACAACATTCATACTCATTAACTTATCTCCAAGACACGAGTGGCTCCAGTAAAAACAGTATATTTGCCAAGATTAGAGCTTTGTGGAGCGGTTATGCTCAAAGATATTCTAAACTATACTCCATTAGTGCTTATATTCAAAGATATAAAAACATAGAAACATAATAAGAGAAGAACAAAATAAAAATTCATCTTCCTTTAAGTGATGAAAAAGGATTAATACAAACATTTACAAACATTCCACACTTTATGAAGTTTTGAGAAGTCTAGCGTTTGTGAATAAATTTGTCTACAATCTTAGAAAAGCGGAAGGTTTTATGAGAACTTCATTTCAAAGACTCATAGAACTCAAAATTGCATTACTTCCTACTGCACGACTCGTACAACAGGAAATGTTTCCTGATATCATCAACGAATTACAAAACACTATAAATGACTTCAATTTTTCATCGATAGAACTGGCATCATAAGGATTGGCGGTAGACTTCAAAATTCATCACCTGATGGGTAATTTACCACCTCCTAGAGTCAACGTCTCAAGGGCTTTCATACACCTAGTTGTCGACTACCCTGGATCCATGGAAGTGAAAGCCTGGAAACGGGGAGGTTCAAAAAGGTTTAAGGGATATTTCGCCATATTTATTTGCTTTCCAACCAAAGCCATTCACTTGGAAGCCGCAGCTGTAATGGATCTGACAACCGAAGCCTTTATTGCAGCATTCCGAAGATTTACATAACAACACGACGTGAAATTTGTGTCCATATTTATAGTGAACCAACTACAAAGGAGCCAGTACAGAACTACAAAAAATGTTAAAATAAAATAGCTGATCCACTTAGCACATAAGGCGCAAGTTGGAATTTCATTCCTCGCTTCCCCTCACTTTGGTGGACTTTGGGAGGCAGGTTGAGTCAGTGCGTGAGTGGTGGAAATACCTGCCAAATA
The DNA here is from genome assembly GCA_949320155.1 of Melangyna quadrimaculata. Classification (NCBI taxonomy): domain Eukaryota; kingdom Metazoa; phylum Arthropoda; class Insecta; order Diptera; family Syrphidae; genus Melangyna; species Melangyna quadrimaculata. Next base: position 308,375,078 of record OX439483.1, on the reverse strand, counting down.
CCCCCAGTTTATAATAATACATACAATAATCCAATGTTCTTTCTTTTCAACAAAATAAATTAAATTAAATATCCAAGCCCATCTTCTTTTCTAATAAAATATTAAAAAAATAATAATCTAATCGCCTGCACCGCGAAATACAGAAAAAAAAAAAAATAGCCCAAAATTAATCAAGGATCATCCAACATAGTGCAGTGCCAGTGCCAGTGCGTTACCCAAACAAAAACCAACAACAAAAAAGTGTAGTTGTTCAACGAAGATGTTGATGCACAAGTAGCAACCACCAAAGCACAGCATAGTCGCGCCGCGAAATCAAAAAAAAAAAAAAATAATAATAGTCCACAACAATAGCCACTATTTAACAACAACATATTGCAAAGTGCTAGTGCCATTGCAAAAAACAACAACAAAAAAGTGCACCCGAGTACGAAGTTGATGATGCACAAGCAACAAACACCATTATAGTACAGCGGTAAATTTCCCTATCTCTCCTTCCCACATCACTCACAGTGCTTTGGCTTCGTCATTATATGCAGTGTATGTTATATTATACAATGCTTGTAATTGATTAAGCCAAAGTATATCAGATAAATTGCTGCTATTGATTTTGGGTATCCAGGGGCGGATTAGTACATTGCTATTTAGGCATAACACTAGAAGTATTTGTGCTGTTAAGTTTTTTTGGGGCCCAAACTTAATATCAGCATAGATAACTGTCTGATTTGGTTTTTTGTGTCTGTTAATTAGTTATGGTGGGTGAATTTAGGGTTGACTACAGCAACATTCGGGGGCTTAGGCAGAATTTGTGTGCCGCATATGTCCATACTGCGAAAAACAGGCCAGCTGTTTTGGCACAAGGTGAAACCCAGGTAGGGGAAAACACCGATCACTCGGAGTTCGGTCTGCATGGCTATAGCTTATTGCCATTATTCTTCTCACATCATGGTCTCGCCGTGTATGTTCGCAATGATGTTGCTTACCAGCTTCAACTGCAATATGGTTCATGTTTGAATACAAACTTTGATTTCATGTGGTTTAAATTCACCGTCCAAAAGCGCTTCATCGTATATCCTAGTTTGGATAGTAATTGGACATCCAACGAATTCGATGCACTATCCGACATCATCCAGAGAATTATTTCCCATTTTCCGCACAGTGAAGTCGTTGTTACGGGCGATTTCAATGTACATAATTCTTCGGGGCTACGCTATTCGGTTCAGACAACACCCGAAGGAAGGGATGCCGAGATTTTTGCTGAGTTAAACAACCTGACTCAGCTTGTTGACGAGCCAACTCGAATTCCTGACTTGCAGGTCAATCCGCGAACACTCTAGACTTGTTCCTTACCTCTGACCCTGATAAATACACTATTAGTGTATTATCGCCTCTAGGCCCATCAGACCATTGTGTCATATCTGCGAATTTCTCGTGCCACCAAAACACAGTTAAAGAAAAAACTCCCAAGAGAACCGTTTGGCAGTACGAGAAAGCCAACTGGGACGGTCTCAATTTTTTCTTCTGGAATTTTAACTAGTCACTATGCTTCCTCGATAGTGACATAGGTTCCAGTGCAGATAAGATTACAAACTTAATTCTTTGTGGAATGAGAAATTGTATCCCGAATAGAGTAAAATCTACCAAACCCAAAGAAAACTCATGGTTTGATTCGAGCTGCAAAGGGGTTATCAGGATCAGAGAAGTAAGCTTCCGTTGTTATAAAGCCAACCCTACTGAGGAAAACCGGAAAAAGTTTCAACAAGCTAGAAAGACCTGTAACGTTCATATTCGAAGAACCAAATTTTTATATGATCAAATATTACGACAAAAAATACTGCAATGTCCCAAAGGTAGTAAAAATTGTTGGTCATTGGTAAAAAACAAACGAAACACCACCTCGTCCTCGGTTTCAACGCTCGTCTTCAATGATACTCCTTTTGTCAGCCCGCAAGATAAAGCCAATTTGCTTGCAGCACAGTTTGCTGTTAATTCGACGCTACCAGAAAGTATTATAAATCCTCCTGTACTTGAGAGCGTAAATGATTCTATGGGACAAATCTTCTTTCGCACTCGTGCAGTTGCTAGAGTTCTGAAAGATCTCGATATACACAAATCCGCTGGCCCGGATAGTATCCCTCCCATTGTTATGAAGAGGTGTTGGGAAAAGTTGATAACGGAAAGAGGAGGGAGAGTGGATGGCCATATGGCTATGAAGCTCTCCTGAATCTGGCATGATGCATGACATGAGAGATTAATGGAATTGACGGTAGCTAAGTATGGTAACGAAGTGGATGGTGAACGTGACCCTGGGTTACTTCACCTGAAACGGGAAAAGAAGACAACAATTGGGAGTGCTGGTATCGGAGAAACCTGATGCCAATACTCCCAGATAAATGATTTTGGATAATGAACACACATGATTTTATGGCGAAACGAAAGATGGTAAAATAGAAACTGGAAAAGAAGGGAAAAACGGTTGTACTCAGTTGGACACATGCATCCTGCGCCTAGGGCGCAGGCATGTTATGTGAATTAGTTGGAACGGCCCAACGAGGCCAGGGTCATCCTATACTCTGACCCTGGTGATGTCGTCGTTGAAGCTAGGACAATGGTACTGGCTCCCAGGGCGTTGCAGAGGCTAACCAGTAGTCTAGAAAGTATCTAATCTAGTTATTAGATCTAAAAGAGACTAGTGTGACCGGACAACGAAGCTTACACTGAAGATGTAAGCATCCGGTAGTACGGGAGATAGATTGCTCGCGGACTTCGGTCTGGTCTATCTATTGAGGTTGGCCCCTTCGGGGAGATCGTACTAGCATGGTTGGTTGCCAATATCGCGGCAGCATATGGTGTTCGGATCCCTGTTGAGATTCGGACGCAAGAGGTGCAGATAGACCTCGCTCCTCAGCAAGGGGGGAGATCGTGCTGCAAAACGTGATCCAAATTGCCACCAGGGAAATTCCCTGGGGTGTTGGTCACACTTAAGTCGACCCGCTATTGTGGGTAGGCTCACCGTGACATAAGACCTTAATTGGTAGGAGGTCACGTTAAACTGAATTTCGATTCTACTCTACTGGTCTCTTTCCGAGTGGATGCAAAACAGCATTTGACCAGCCTGTCCCTAAAAAAGGCGTGTCTTCTTCTCCCTCTAACTATCGACCAATTGCGCTTACGTCCCTTCTTTCCAAGGTCATGGAAACGCTGATAAATTTTCAGGTCAAAAAATATCTCGAAGAACGAAAGTTTCTTAACGACCGGCAGTACGGCTTTCGTAGCAATAGGTCCGCTGGTGATCTGATGGTATATCTCACCGAACAGTGGCACAAATCTTTTCATCGTTTTGGAGAAAGTAAGATTATTGCGCTTGATATTTCGAAAGCATTTGATAGAGTTGGGCATCGAGCTCTCTTATCAATAATGTGTGCATTTGGTATCGATGAATCTATTCTTCGGTGGATTAGAAATTACCGTTCAAACCGATCAATACAAGTTGTATTGGACTGTTTTAAGTCTGATATCTACAAAATAAATGCTGGTGTGCCCCAGGGCTCCGTTTTGTCTCCGACTCTCTTCCTTATATTCATAAACGATCTCTTGTCTGAAACTTCTAATCCATTAAACTGTTTTGCTGACGACAGTACCCTCAGCTTTTCATATTCGTTTCTTGTTTCACATCCATGTCCTTCAGATGTGGAACTTTAACGGCAGCGTATGATAAGCTCATTAAATTCTGTCCTCGACAGCATTGTCCAATGGGGAAACAAAAACCATGTAGAATTTAATGCTTCCAAAACTCAATGCTGTCTTCTGTCGTTAAAGCGGAACCTACCCCCTATGCTGCTATCCATGAGCGGCACTTGTATCGAGGAAACTGATCAGCTTTCAGTCCTCGGCATGTGTGTCACAGACCACCTTTTGAGGAACGACCACATATTTGAAATCGCCAAAAATGCTGCTAGGTTTTTAGGTTTTCTCCGTCGATGCAAGAAATTTGTCTCCCCTTCTTACCTGGCTGTGATCTACAAAGCCTATATTCGTCCAAAACTTGAGTACAACTCCCATATTTAGGCAGTTGCTCCAATAACCCACTTGAGTCTTTTGGATAGAATCCAAAAGAGAGTCCTTAAAATGATTGGTGATATAACTGTAACGGAAGCGTTCACACCTCTGGAGCACCGTCGAAATGTTTCATGCATTTCGTTACTTTACCGTTATTTTAACAAATAGTGCTCTAGTGAAATAGCCAGTTGCATTCCTCCCTTAAACAATTCAACCGTAATATTCGCCCATCAGTTTACCCTTGAGCCCAACTTCGGACGTACTGTTACAAGAGCGATTAGGTAGGTTGGAGGGGATTTAAAAGGAGATACCGATGCACATTGGTTTTGAATATCTGTAGATCACAATGGGAGGGGAAAATTGAGTTGGGTAGAGCATTCCACATTCGTGTAGTGCGACTAAAGAAAGAATCTCTGTACATAACAGTACGTCCGAAGTTGGGCTCAAGGGTGAACTGATGGGCATTCCTAGAAGCGAAGAACAGTTTGTCCGGAAATCGTATTTTTCGGAGACGAGACCGAGACGAGACTTAATTATACGAGACCGAGACGAGACTGAAAATTTTCCATTTTAACGAGGCCGAGACGAGACTTACAAAAGTCTCGTCTCGTGACCAGTCCTACTTTTGTTGTATGTTAGTTTTTTTTTTTATTTTTTCTACTTGGCACTAAACACTATCAAAGTGAACCCCACATGTGACACCAAAATTATGCTGTGTCCTATTAATTTTACTGAAAAGCAAGATTCTCAGATGGGTCCTACCTTGTTTTTTGTTGTTATTTTGTCTAGTGAAGAAAAAAAGATTAATTTTGACTCTTTTATTCAAAGGAGAATGGGCAAAAATGTATGGGAGCTGGTCTACCTACTCAACACCAATGTGTCATACATCGTTGAAAAGGTAATAAATTGTACATAAATTTATTATATGGACGTAAAGCGCTAACTCTACATTTGCAGCTTGTCTTACCACACACAGTAAAATGTCATACACCGTTGAAAAGATTATTACGTGTACCTTATTTTGTTAAAGAGCCGTTAAGATGTAGATAGTGGGGTTCAAAAGATATTTAGCCATCAAAAACTGCAAAAATCAAATAATGCAATTCTTCATTGGCAACTGGTCTACCAACTCAACAGTAATCTGTCATACATCGTTGTAAAGGTTATTACATTTGCTTCATTTCATTATATGACCATTAAGCTCTAAACCATGGGGTACATAGGGTATTTGGCTTCAAAGCACCAAAAACAACAATAATGCAATTCCGCATCGGTAAATGGTCTACCAACTCAACAGTGATGTGTGATACGTCAATGAAAAGATTATTGCGTGTACTTAATTTTTGTAAACAGCCGATAAAGTGTAGGTAGTGGGGTTCAGGAGGTATTTGGCAAAAATGAATACAAAAAGCAATAATGCAATTCCGCATTGAAGCTGCTGCACCTACTCAACAGAAATGTGACATATATCATTAAAAAGTATTTTTGAGTAATTTTTATTTTGAATGAGGGAGATTCCTTGTTTTTTAAACATTGATCGATAGAATGTCCTTTGCAATGCAGGCATCGTTCGGATTTGCTAACGTTTGTTCAAGTCTATTGAAATAAGAACGCACTGTCTCGTTTGGCCTTTTTTTATCTGAACTATTTTTAATTGGATTGGGGACAGAGATTTAGATTCCAAAAATTGTTGCACAACATTTTCTTTAAGGGTCTCCCAAGTGGTAAATTCTATATACTTTACTATATTATAAACTGGGCCAGTTAGTTTGGTTTTGATAATGAGGAGTGGGATTAGAATTTCGAAGCAAAGATGTCTTCACGCATTTAAAAATTTATGAAGTTGTGCCCTGTTCCCATCAAATTCAGGGATTAATTGGAGAGCAAAAGATCGATCGAGTTATGGCGTCATTTCGGATTCGGTTTCTAAAATGGAACTTTTGGTCTCAGAGGAAGTGGAGTTTTTAGCAGTACTAGAATCGGAATCTTCAGAGTCGGTTATTTCAATATGCTTATTTTACTTGAGGTAGATGTTGAGATGATAGTTAGGTTAGATGGCTAGAGTTGCAGATGTTGTAGGTTGATAATGATGTTCAAATTTAAGATGAATTTTGAAATATTTCGAGGTTGATGTGGGTATTTTTTGTTTGCAATGTTTGTTTTTGTTTGGTAACAGTTTGCTATTCTTACACCATACCCGTGTTTTATTGGAAAAGCTATCCATAGTAGTATTCCATAGTAGCTATCCATAGTAGGATTTTACATGAATAACAAATACAACATCGGCATTATGAATACTGCTGATAAAAGTTAAAGTAGAATCATGCTGCGGATGGGTTTTCCGAGTCTCGAATGGATTTTTGGGGATTTCATTCTCAAATGTTGGTTACTATTAGTTTTTTTCGTGAAGTTAATTTTGACTGCTTCTGATTCTCGCAAATATATATTTTTTTTTTAATATTCTGACAGGTGTTCTTTCAGTTAAACCAATTTTGAAATACAAAACCAGCCTACTGCGGATGCGTTTTTTGGTAATTTTCTGCTGCACTATTTATAGAATGCCAAAAAAACACGGGTAATGTATCACTTTTGTTGTTTGTTAGTTTTTTTTTATTTTTTCCACTTGGCACTTAACACTTTCAAGGTGAACCCCACATGTGACACCATAATTATGTTGTGTTCTTTTAATTTTACTGAAAAGCACGATTCTCAGATGGGTCCTACCTTGTTTTTTGTTGTTATTTTGTCTAGTGAAGAAAAAAAGATTAATTTTGACTCTTTTATTCAAAGGAGAATGGGCAAAAATGTATAGGAGCTGGTCTACCTACTCAACACTAATGTGTCATACATCGTTGAAAAGGTAATAACTTGTACATCAATTTATTATATGGACGTAAAGCGCTTAACCATGGGGTTCGAAAGATATTCCCCTTCAAAGCACCGAAAAAGACAGTAAAGCAACTCTTCATTTGCATTTGGTAGCTTGTCCTACCACCCACAGTAAAGTGTCATACACCGTTGAAAAGATTATTACGTGTACCTTATTTTGTTAAAGAGCCGTTAAGATGTATATAATGGGGTTCAAAAGATATTTAGCCATCAAAAACTGCAAAAACCAAATAATGTAATTCTTCATTGGCAACTGGTCTACCAACTCAACAGTAATCTGTCATACATCTTTGTAAAGGTTATTACATTTGCTTCATTTCATTATATGACCATTAAGCTCTAAACCATGGGGTTCATGGGGTATTTGGCTTCAGAGCACCAAAAACTACAATAATGCAATTCGGCATTGGTAAATGGTCTACCAACTCAACAGTGATGTGTGATACGTCAGTGAAAATGTTGTTGCGTGTACTTAATTTTTGTAAACAGCCGATAAAGTGTAGGTAGTGGGGTTCAGGAGGTATTTGGCAAAAATGCATAAAAAAGCAATAATGCAATTCCGCATTGGAAGCTGCTGCACCTACTCAACAGAAATGTGACATATATCGTTAAAAAGTATAAGGCATGTTCTTTATTTTTTTGAAAGCCGTTAATATGTAAACCATGGGGTTCGAGAGGTATTTGGCCCTCAAAGTTGGCAAATAGAATAACAGTGCAATTCTTCATTGGAAATGGTTTACCGACTCAACAGTAATGTGTCATACGTTTTTGAAAAGGTAATCACAACAAAAACATAAATGTTAAATATCAAATATTTTAAGTAGAGTTATATGGGAGAACCTTAAAATTATCAGAGAAATCTGTTATTTAATGATTACTGACATAAATTGAGTTGGTTTACTTAGCAAGATTTTTTTTATTACCTAATTACTCAATTTTGAAAAGAAAACTTGCCAAGTAAACTAACTCAATTTATGTCAGTAATCATTAAATAACAGATTTCTCTGATAATTTTAAGGTTCTCCCATATAACTCTACTTAAAATATTTGATATTTAACATTAATAAACTTAGAACTTGGCGTACTTTCAGATCTCACTACTTTTTACGGTTGACTTGTTACGCAAAGGTTTTTGTGTATAGAAGAACTTGGCTACGTTTTTAACATTTATGTTTTTGTTGTGATTTCATTACTTTTTGCAAAGATTCTTTTTATCAGGAAAAGTGGGTGGATGAAACGCCCCTGCATAAAAAAGTTTCTGATTTCAACTTTTTCTTTGCATACCCACGCCTGAAAACTAACCACTTTACCAAATTTCATAATCCTGCACAAATTGGAAGTGCTCTCAATATATTTAATATTATTTCTGTGAAAATGGGTGGTTGCCACGCCAACTGAATGTAAAATCTCAAAGTTTTAATTTCCCTTTTGTCTTTATGTCAAGTCCTACCAAATTTCATCACTCTACGACAATCAGAAGTTCTTTACATATGTAGTTGATATCAATTCCGAGTATATGGGCGGGTGCCACGCCAATGAATGGATAATTTAAAATTTTCCAATATCTCCTTTGTACTGACCACATGATCTACCAGTTTACCAAATGTGATTATTCTGCAACAATCAAAAGTGATCGATATAATTAATAACAATTCTGAGAAAATGGGCGAATACCACGCCCCATGAATATTAAATATCAAATTTAAAAGTTTGGCCTATGTTTGCCGTTCAAGTTCTACAACTGTACCAAATTTCATAATTCTACGAGAAAACAGAAGTGCGCAATTTAATTGATATAAATTCTGCGAAAATGGGCGGATGCCACACCCTCTGTATGCAAAAAATCAAATTTAAAAATTTTGCATTTGCTTGCACTTCTAGCAATACTGTTTTACCAAATTTGATCGTTCTACGACAATCAGAAGAGCTCCTCATAATTGATATCAATTCTTATTCAAATGGGCGGATGGCACGCCCCCTGAATGTAAAATCTCAAATTTTAAAATTTTTCCTTTGCCAGCACTTTGAGCCTTACCGCTGTACCAAATTTCATCGTTCCACAATAATCAGAATTGCTACAAATAATTCATATCAATTCTATGAAAATGGGCGGATACCACGCCCCCTGAATGGAAAATCTTAAATTTTCGATTTTTTCTTTTGTATGCACCACAAGGCCTACCGTTGTGCGAAATTGCAAGATTCCACGATTTCGGGAAGTGCTCCATAATTTTGATGATCTGTCAGTGAGTCAGTTCCGGTTTTTGCAAATTTTGCAGTCTTATATTTTGGGAACCACTGATATCGTATTAAATTCATACAAATTTGCGCTATTGTTTTTATTATTCAGGTTTTTATTTTTGATCTGAGTTACTTTACTATCGGATCACAACCGATACTAAAATACCCTCTTTTAATGTTTCTAGCAAAAATATGAATAAATCTAGTTTTACTGGTCCGGGGCCTAGAGTGGTCTTTCTGACGAGGCAAAAGGGTTCATAATCGACAAGGCACTAGTTTTGGCCATTACTCAGCCATGCTAGGGCCTTGCCAGAACCTATTTAAAACTCTCTAGTGCCATGTCGAAAACTAGGATGTTTTTCTGCGCGGGCTTTTTATTTTTTCATAAATTCATACTTGGTTTTGAGCTCTTACACTCTCAAAGCCATTAAAATAATAAATTTATAGTAATTAATAGTAATAATTTATTTAATTTTTTTGAATGCTATAATATTTTGGAACCTTTAGCTATGTAGTTGGACATCACCAATTTCTAGCTACGTTAAAGTTGTTAGCTACGAGAGCAAGTTTGTGGCATTCAGTCGTGTCCATTTTTTAATTTTGATTTTAAATGAGGGAGATTCCTTGTTTTTTTAAACATTGATCGCTAGAATGTCCTTTTCAATGCAGGCATCGTTCAGATTTTCTAACGTTTGTTCAAGTCTATTGAAATAAGAACGCACTGTCTCGTTTGGCCTTTTTTTATCTGAACTATTTTTAATTGGATTGGGGACAGAGATTTAGATTCCAAAAATTGTTGCACAACATTTTCTTTAAGGGTCTCCCAAGTGGTAAATTCTATATACTTTACTATATTATAAACTGGGCCAGTTAGTTTGGTTTTGATAATGAGGAGTGGGATTAGAATTTCGAAGCAAAGATGTCTTCACGCATTTAAAAATTTATGAAGTTGTGCCCTGTTCCCATCAAATTCAGGGATTAATTGTAGAGCAAAAGATCGATCGAGTTATGGCGTCATTTCGGATTCGGTTTCTAAAATGGAACTTTTGGTCACAGAGGAAGTGGAGTTTTTAGCAGTACTAGAATCGGAATCTTCAGAGTCGGTTATTTCACTTGAGGTAGATGTTGAGATGATAGTTAGGTTAGATGGCTAGAGTTGCAGATGTTGTAGGTTGATAATGATGTTCAAATTTAAGATGAATTTTGAAATATTTCGAGGTTGATGTGGGTATTTTTTGTTTGCAATGTTTGTTTTTGTTTGGTAACAGTTTGCTATTCTTACACCATACCTGTGTTTTATTGGACAAGCTATCCATGGTAGTATTCCATAGTAGCTATCCATAGTAGGATTTTACATGAATAACAAATACAACATCGGCATTATGAATACTGCTGATAAAAGTTAAAGTAGAATCATGCTGCGGATGGGTTTTCCGAGTCTCGAATGGATTTTTGGGGATTTCATTCTCAAATGTTGGTTACTATTAGTTTTTTTCGTGAAGTTAATTTTGACTGCTTCTGATTCTCGCAAATATATTTTTTTTTTTTTTAATATTCTGACAGGTGTTCTTTCAGTTAAACCAATTTTGAAATACAAAACCAGCCTACTGCGGATGCGTTTTTTGGTAATTTTCTGCTGCACTATTTATAGAATGCCAAAAAAACACGGGTAATGTATCACTTTTGTTGTTTGTTAGTTTTTTTTATTTTTTCCACTTGGCACTAAACACTTTCAAGGTGAACCCCACATGTGACACCAAAATTATGTTGTGTTCTTTTAATTTTACTGAAAAGCACGATTCTCAGATGGGTCCTACCTTGTTTTTTGTTGTTATTTTGTCTAGTGAAGAAAAAAAGATTAATTTTGACTCTTTTATTCAAAAGAGAATGGGCAAAAATGTATAGGAGCTGGTCTACCTACTCAACACTAATGTGTCATACATCGTTGAAAAGGTAATAACTTGTACATCAATTTATTATATGGACGTAAAGCGCTTAACCATGGGGTTCGAAAGATATTCCCCTTCAAAGCACCGAAAAAGACAGTAAAGCAACTCTTCATTTGCATTTGGTAGCTTGTCCTACCACCCACAGTAAAGTGTCATACACCGTTGAAAAGATTATTACGTGTACCTTATTTTGTTAAAGAGCCGTTAAGATGTATATAATGGGGTTCAAAAGATATTTAGCCATCAAAAACTGCAAAAACCAAATAATGTAATTCTTCATTGGCAACTAGTCTACCAACTCAACAGTAATCTGTCATACATCTTTGTAAAGGTTATTACATTTGCTTCATTTCATTATATGACCATTAAGCTCTTAACCATGGGGTTCATGGGGTATTTGGCTTCAGAGCACCAAAAACAACAATAATGCAATTCGGCATTGGTAAATGGTCTACCAACTCAACAGTGATGTGTGATACGTCAGTGAAAATGTTGTTGCGTGTACTTAATTTTTGTAAACAGCCGATAAAGTGTAGGTAGTGGGGTTCAGGAGGTATTTGGCAAAAATGCATAAAAAAGCAATAATGCAATTCCGCATTGGAAGCTGCTGCACCTACTCAACAGAAATGTGACATATATCGTTAAAAAGTATAAGGCATGTTCTTTATTTTTTTGAAAGCCGTTAATATGTAAACCATGGGGTTCGAGAGGTATTTGGCCCTCAAAGTTGGCAAATAGAATAACAGTGCAATTCTTCATTGGAAATGGTTTACCGACTCAACAGTAATGTGTCATACGTTTTTGAAAAGGTAATCACAACAAAAACATAAATGTTAAATATCAAATATTTTAAGTAGAGTTATATGGGAGAACCTTAAAATTATCAGAGAAATCTGTTATTTAATGATTACTGACATAAATTGAGTTGGTTTACTTAGCAAGATTTTTTTTATTACCTAATTACTCAATTTTGAAAAGAAAACTTGCCAAGTAAACTAACTCAATTTATGTCAGTAATCATTAAATAACAGATTTCTCTGATAATTTTAAGGTTCTCCCATATAACTCTACTTAAAATATTTGATATTTTACATTAATAAACTTAGAACTTGGCGTACTTTCAGATCTCACTACTTTTTACGGTTGACTTGTTACGCAAAGGTTTTTGTGTATAGAAGAACTTGGCTACGTTTTTAACATTTATGTTTCTGTTGTGATTTCATTACTTTTTGCAAAGATTCATCAGGAAAAGTGGGTGGATGAAACGCCCCTGCATGAAAAAGTTCCTGATTTCAACTTTTTCTTTGCATACCCACGCCTGAAAACTAACCACTTTACCAAATTTCATAATCCTGCACAAATTGGAAGTGCTCTCAATATATTTAATATTATTTCTGTGAAAATGGGTGGTTGCCACGCCAACTGAATGTAAAATCTCAAAGTTTTAATTTCCCTTTTGTCTTTATGTCAAGTCCTATCGCTCTACCAAATTTCATCACTCTACGACAATCAGAAGTTCTTTACATATGTAGTTGATATCAATTCCGAGTATATGGGCGGGTGCCACGCCACTGAATGGATAATTTAAAATTTTCCAATATCTCCTTTGTACTGACCACATGATCTACCAGTTTACCAAATGTGATTATTCTGCAACAATCAAAAGTGATCGATATAATTAATAACAATTCTGAGAAAATGGGCGAATACCACGCCCCATGAATATTAAATATCAAATTTAAAAGTTTGGCCTATGTTTGCCGTTCAAGTTCTACAACTGTACCAAATTTCATAATTCTACGAGAAAACAGAAGTGCGCAATTTAATTGATATAAATTCTGCGAAAATGGGCGGATGCCACACCCTCTGTATGCAAAATCTCAAATTTAAAAATTTTGCATTTGCTTGCACTTCTAGCAATACTGTTTTACCAAATTTGATCGTTTTACGACAATCAGAAGAGCTCCTCATAATTGATATCAATTCTTATTCAAATGGGCGGATGGCACGCCCCCTGAATGTAAAATCTCAAATTTTAAAATTTTTCCTTTGCCAGCACTTTCAGCCTTACCGCTGTACCAAATTTCATCGTTCCACAATAATCAGAATTGCTACAAATAATTCATATCAATTCTATGAAAATGGGCGGATACCACGCCCCCTGAATGGAAAATCTTAAATTTTCGATTTTTTCTTTTGTATGCACCACAAGGCCTACCGTTGTGCGAAATTGCAAGATTCCACGATTTCGGGAAGTGCTCCATAATTTTGATGATCTGTCAGTGAGTCAGTTCCGGTTTTTGCAAATTTTGCAGTCTTATATTTTGGGAACCACTGATATCGTATTAAATTCATACAAATTTGCGCTATTGTTTTTATTATTCAGGTTTTTATTTTTGATCTGAGTTACTTTACTATCGGATCACAACCGATACTAAAATACCCTCTTTTAATGTTTCTAGCAAAAATATGAATAAATCTAGTTTTACTGGTCCGGGGCCTAGAGTGGTCTTTCTGACGAGGCAAAAGGGTTCATAATCGACAAGGCCCTAGTTTTGGCCATTACTCAGCCATGCTAGGGCCTTGCCAGAACCTATTTAAAACTCTCTAGTGCCATGTCGAAAACTAGGATGTTTTTCTGCGCGGGCTTTTTATTTTTTCATAAATTCATACTTGGTTTTGAGCTCTTACACTCTCAAAGCCATTAAAATAATAAATTTATAGTAATTAATAGTAATAATTTATTTAATTTTTTTGAATGCTATAATATTTTGGAACCTTTAGCTATGTAGTTGGACATCACCAATTTCTAGCTACGTTAAAGTTGTTAGCTACGAGAGCAAGTTTGTGCCATTCAGTCGTGTCCATTTTTTAATTTTGATTTTGAATGAGGGAGATTCCTTGTTTTTTAAACATTGATCGCTAGAATGTCCTTTTCAATGCAGGCATCGTTCAGATTTGCTAACGTTTGTTCAAGTCTATTGAAATAAGAACGCACTTTCTCGTTTGGCCTTTTTTTATCTGAACTATTTTTAATTGGATTGGGGACAGAGATTTAGATTCCAAAAATTGTTGCACAACATTTTCTTTAAGGGTCTCCCAAGTGGTAAATTCTATATACATTACTATATTATAAACTGGGCCAGTTAGTTTGGTTTTGATAATGAGGAGTGGGATTAGAATTTCGAAGCAAAGATGTCTTCACGCATTTAAAAATTTATGAAGTTGTGCCCTGTTCCCATCAAATTCAGGGATTAATTGGAGAGCAAAAGATCGATCGAGTTATGGCGTCATTTCGGATTCGGTTTCTAAAATGGAACTTTTGGTCTCAGAGGAAGTGGAGTTTTTAGCAGTACTAGAATCGGAATCTTCAGAGTCGGTTATTTCAATATGCTTATTTTACTTGAGGTAGATGTTGAGATGATAGTTAGGTTAGATGGCTAGAGTTGCAGATGTTGTAGGTTGATAATGATGTTCAAATTTAAGATGAATTTTGAAATATTTCGAGGTTGATGTGGGTATTTTTTGTTTGCAATGTTTGTTTTTGTTTGGTAACAGTTTGCTATTCTTACACCATACCTGTGTTTTATTGGAAAAGCTATCCATGGTAGTATTCCATAGTAGCTATCCATAGTAGGATTTTACATGAATAACAAATACAACATCGGCATTATGAATACTGCTGATAAAAGTTAAAGTAGAATCATGCTGCGGATGGGTTTTCCGAGTCTCCAATGGATTTTTGGGGATTTCATTCTCAAATGTTGGTTACTATTAGTTTTTTTCGTGAAGTTAATTTTGACTGCTTCTGATTCTCGCAAATATATTTTTTTTTTTTTTAATATTCTGACAGGTGTTCTTTCAGTTAAACCAATTTTGAAATACAAAACCAGCCTACTGCGGATGCGTTTTTTGGTAATTTTCTGCTGCACTATTTATAGAATGCCAAAAAAACACGGGTAATGTATCACTTTTGTTGTTTGTTAGTTTTTTTTATTTTTTCCACTTGGCACTAAACACTTTCAAGGTGAACCCCACATGTGACACCAAAATTATGTTGTGTTCTTTTAATTTTACTGAAAAGCACGATTCTCAGATGGGTCCTACCTTGTTTTTTGTTGTTATTTTGTCTAGTGAAGAAAAAAAGATTAATTTTGACTCTTTTATTCAAAAGAGAATGGGCAAAAATGTATAGGAGCTGGTCTACCTACTCAACACTAATGTGTCATACATCGTTGAAAAGGTAATAACTTGTACATCAATTTATTATATGGACGTAAAGCGCTTAACCATGGGGTTCGAAAGATATTCCCCTTCAAAGCACCGAAAAAGACAGAAAAGCAACTCTTCATTTGCATTTGGTAGCTTGTCCTACCACCCACAGTAAAGTGTCATACACCGTTGAAAAGATTATTACATGTACCTTATTTTGTTAAAGAGCCGTTAAGATGTATATAATGGGGTTCAAAAGATATTTAGCCATCAAAAACTGCAAAAACCAAATAATGTAATTCTTCATTGGCAACTAGTCTACCAACTCAACAGTAATCTGTCATACATCTTTGTAAAGGTTATTACATTTGCTTCATTTCATTATATGACCATTAAGCTCTTAACCATGGGGTTCATGGGGTATTTGGCTTCAGAGCACCAAAAACAACAATAATGCAATTCGGCATTGGTAAATGGTCTACCAACTCAACAGTGATGTGTGATACGTCAGTGAAAATGTTGTTGCGTGTACTTAATTTTTGTAAACAGCCGATAAAGTGTAGGTAGTGGGGTTCAGGAGGTATTTGGCAAAAATGCATAAAAAAGCAATAATGCAATCCCGCATTGGAAGCTGCTGCACCTACTCAACAGAAATGTGACATATATCGTTAAAAAGTATAAGGCATGTTCTTTATTTTTTTGAAAGCCGTTAATATGTAAACCATGGGGTTCGAGAGGTATTTGGCCCTCAAAGTTGGCAAATAGAATAACAGTGCAATTCTTCATTGGAAATGGTTTACCGACTCAACAGTAATGTGTCATACGTTTTTGAAAAGGTAATCACAACAAAAACATAAATGTTAAATATCAAATATTTTAAGTAGAGTTATATGGGAGAACCTTAAAATTATCAGAGAAATCTGTTATTTAATGATTACTGACATAAATTGAGTTGGTTTACTTAGCAAGATTTTTTTTATTACCTAATTACTCAATTTTGAAAAGAAAACTTGCCAAGTAAACTAACTCAATTTATGTCAGTAATCATTAAATAACAGATTTCTCTGATAATTTTAAGGTTCTCCCATATAACTCTACTTAAAATATTTGATATTTAACATTAATAAACTTAGAACTTGGCGTACTTTCAGATCTCACTACTTTTTACGGTTGACTTGTTACGCAAAGGTTTTTGTGTATAGAAGAACTTGGCTACGTTTTTAACATTTATGTTTTTGTTGTGATTTCATTACTTTTTGCAAAGATTCTTTTTATCAGGAAAAGTGGGTGGATGAAACGCCCCTGCATGAAAAAGTTCCTGATTTCAACTTTTTCTTTGCATACCCACGCCTGAAAACTAACCACTTTACCAAATTTCATAATCCTGCACAAATTGGAAGTGCTCTCAATATATTTAATATTATTTCTGTGAAAATGGGTGGTTGCCACGCCAACTGAATGTAAAATCTCAAAGTTTTAATTTCCCTTTTGTCTTTATGTCAAGTCCTATCGCTCTACCAAATTTCATCACTCTACGACAATCAGAAGTTCTTTACATATGTAGTTGATATCAATTCCGAGTATATGGGCGGGTGCCACGCCACTGAATGGATAATTTAAAATTTTCCAATATCTCCTTTGTACTGACCACATGATCTACCAGTTTACCAAATGTGATTATTCTGCAACAATCAAAAGTGATCGATATAATTAATAACAATTCTGAGAAAATGGGCGAATACCACGCCCCATGAATATTAAATATCAAATTTAAAAGTTTGGCCTATGTTTGCCGTTCAAGGTCTACAACTGTACCAAATTTCATAATTCTACGAGAAAACAGAAGTGCGCAATTTAATTGATATAAATTCTGCGAAAATGGGCGGATGCCACACCCTCTGTATGCAAAATCTCAAATTTAAAAAATTTGCATTTGCTTGCACTTCTAGCAATACTGTTTTACCAAATTTGATCGTTTTACGACAATCAGAAGAGCTCCTCATAATTGATATCAATTCTTATTCAAATGGGCGGATGGCACGCCCCCTGAATGTAAAATCTCAAATTTTAAAATTTTTCCTTTGCCAGCACTTTCAGCCTTACCGCGCGCTGTACCAAATTTCATCGTTCCACAATAATCAGAATTGCTACAAATAATTCATATCAATTCTATGAAAATGGGCGGATACCACGCCCCCTGAATGGAAAATCTTAAATTTTCGATTTTTTCTTTTGTATGCACCACAAGGCCTACCGTTGTGCGAAATTGCAAGATTCCACGATTTCGGGAAGTGCTCCATAATTTTGATGATCTGTCAGTGAGTCAGTTCCGGTTTTTGCAAATTTTGCAGTCTTATATTTTGGGAACCACTGATATCGTATTAAATTCATACAAATTTGCGCTATTGTTTTTATTATTCAGGTTTTTATTTTTGATCTGAGTTACTTTACTATCGGATCACAACCGATACTAAAATACCCTCTTTTAATGTTTCTAGCAAAAATATGAATAAATCTAGTTTTACTGGTCCGGGGCCTAGAGTGGTCTTTCTGACGAGGCAAAAGGGTTCATAATCGACAAGGCCCTAGTTTTGGCCATTACTCAGCCATGCTAGGGCCTTGCCAGAACCTATTTAAAACTCTCTAGTGCCATGTCGAAAACTAGGATGTTTTTCTGCGCGGGCTTTTTATTTTTTCATAAATTCATACTTGGTTTTGAGCTCTTACACTCTCAAAGCCATTAAAATAATAAATTTATAGTAATTAATAGTAATAATTTATTTAATTTTTTTGAATGCTATAATATTTTGGAACCTTTAGCTATGTAGTTGGACATCACCAATTTCTAGCTACGTTAAAGTTGTTAGCTACGAGAGCAAGTTTGTGCCATTCAGTCGTGTCCATTTTTTAATTTTGATTTTGAATGAGGGAGATTCCTTGTTTTTTAAACATTGATCGCTAGAATGTCCTTTTCAATGCAGGCATCGTTCAGATTTGCTAACGTTTGTTCAAGTCTATTGAAATAAGAACGCACTGTCTCGTTTGGCCTTTTTTTATCTGAACTATTTTTAATTGGATTGGGGACAGAGATTTAGATTCCAAAAATTGTTGCACAACATTTTCTTTAAGGGTCTCCCAAGTGGTAAATTCTATATACATTACTATATTATAAACTGGGCCAGTTAGTTTGGTTTTGATAATGAGGAGTGGGATTAGAATTTCGAAGCAAAGATGTCTTCACGCATTTAAAAATTTATGAAGTTGTGCCCTGTTCCCATCAAATTCAGGGATTAATTGGAGAGCAAAAGATCGATCGAGTTATGGCGTCATTTCGGATTCGGTTTCTAAAATGGAACTTTTGGTCTCAGAGGAAGTGGAGTTTTTAGCAGTACTAGAATCGGAATCTTCAGAGTCGGTTATTTCAATATGCTTATTTTACTTGAGGTAGATGTTGAGATGATAGTTAGGTTAGATGGCTAGAGTTGCAGATGTTGTAGGTTGATAATGATGTTCAAATTTAAGATGAATTTTGAAATATTTCGAGGTTGATGTGGGTATTTTTTGTTTGCAATGTTTGTTTTTGTTTGGTAACAGTTTGCTATTCTTACACCATACCTGTGTTTTATTGGAAAAGCTATCCATGGTAGTATTCCATAGTAGCTATCCATAGTAGGATTTTACATGAATAACAAATACAACATCGGCATTATGAATACTGCTGATAAAAGTTAAAGTAGAATCATGCTGCGGATGGGTTTTCCGAGTCTCCAATGGATTTTTGGGGATTTCATTCTCAAATGTTGGTTACTATTAGTTTTTTTCGTGAAGTTAATTTTGACTGCTTCTGATTCTCGCAAATATATTTTTTTTTTTTTTAATATTCTGACAGGTGTTCTTTCAGTTAAACCAATTTTGAAATACAAAACCAGCCTACTGCGGATGCGTTTTTTGGTAATTTTCTGCTGCACTATTTATAGAATGCCAAAAAAACACGGGTAATGTATCACTTTTGTTGTTTGTTAGTTTTTTTTATTTTTTCCACTTGGCACTAAACACTTTCAAGGTGAACCCCACATGTGACACCAAAATTATGTTGTGTTCTTTTAATTTTACTGAAAAGCACGATTCTCAGATGGGTCCTACCTTGTTTTTTGTTGTTATTTTGTCTAGTGAAGAAAAAAATATTAATTTTGACTCTTTTATTCAAAAGAGAATGGGCAAAAATGTATAGGAGCTGGTCTACCTACTCAACACTAATGTGTCATACATCGTTGAAAAGGTAATAACTTGTACATCAATTTATTATATGGACGTAAAGCGCTTAACCATGGGGTTCGAAAGATATTCCCCTTCAAAGCACCGAAAAAGACAGTAATGCAACTCTTCATTTGCAGCTTGTCCTACCACCCACAGTAAAGTGTCATACACCGTTGAAAAGATTATTACGTGTACCTTATTTTGTTAAAGAGCCGTTAAGATGTATATAATGGGGTTCAAAAGATATTTAGCCATCAAAAACTGCAAAAACCAAATAATGTAATTCTTCGTTGGCAACTGGTCTACCAACTCAACAGTAATCTGTCATACATCTTTGTAAAGGTTATTACATTTGCTTCATTTCATTATATGACCATTAAGCTCTAAACCATGGGGTTCATGGGGTATTTGGCTTCAGAGCACCAAAAACAACAATAATTCAATTCGGCATTTTTTAAATGGTCTACAAACTCAGCAGTGATGTGTGATACGTCAGTGAAAATGTTGTTGCGTGTACTTAATTTTTGTAAACAGCCGATAAAGTGTAGGTAGTGGGGTTCAGGAGGTATTTGGCAAAAATGCATAAAAAAGCAATAATGCAATTCCGCATTGGAAGCTGCTGCACCTACTCAACAGAAATGTGACATATATCGTTAAAAAGTATAAGGCATGTTCTTTATTTTTTTGAAAGCCATTAATATGTAAACCATGGGGTTCGAGAGGTATTTGGCCCTCAAAGTTGGCAAATAGAATAACAGTGCAATTCTTCATTGGAAATGGTTTACCGACTCAACAGTAATGTGTCATACGTTTTTGAAAAGGTAATCACAACAAAAACATAAATGTTAAATATCAAATATTTTAAGTAGAGTTATATGGGAGAACCTTAAAATTATCAGAGAAATCTGTTATTTAATGATTACTGACATAAATTGAGTTGGTTTACTTAGCAAGATTTTTTTTATTACCTAATTACTCAATTTTGAAAAGAAAACTTGCCAAGTAAACTAACTCAATTTATGTCAGTAATCATTAAATAACAGATTTCTCTGATAATTTTAAGGTTCTCCCATATAACTCTACTTAAAATATTTGATATTTAACATTAATAAACTTAGAACTTGGCGTACTTTCAGATCTCACTACTTTTTACGGTTGACTTGTTACGCAAAGGTTTTTGTGTATAAAAGAACTTGGCTACGTTTTTAACATTTATGTTTTTGTTGTGATTTCATTACTTTTTGCAAAGATTCTTTTTATCAGGAAAAGTGGGTGGATGAAACGCCCCTGCATGAAAAAGTTCCTGATTTCAACTTTTTCTTTGCATACCCACGCCTGAAAACTAACCACTTTACCAAATATCATAATCCTGCACAAATTGGAAGTGCTCTCAATATATTTAATATTATTTCTGTGAAAATGGGTGGTTGCCACGCCAACTGAATGTAAAATCTCAAAGTTTTAATTTCCCTTTTGCCTTCATGTCAAGTACTATCGCTCTACCAAATTTCATCACTCTACGACAATCAGAAGTTCTCTACATATGTAGTTGATATCAATTCCGAGTATATTGGCGGCTGCCACGCCACTGAATGGATAATTTAAAATTTTACAATATCTCCTTTGTACTGACCACATGATCTACCAGTTTACCAAATGTGATTATTCTGCAACAATCAAAAGTGATCGATATAATTAATAACAATTTTGAGAAAATGGGCGGATACCACGCCCCATGAATATTAAATATCAAATTTAAAAGTTTGGCCTATGTTTGCCGTTCAAGTTCTACAACTGTACCAAATTTCATAATTCTACGAGAAAACAGAAGTGCGCAATTTAATTGATATAAATTCTGCGAAAATGGGCGGATGCCACACCCTCTGTATGCAAAATCTCAAATTTAAAAATTTTGCATTTGCTTGCACTTCTAGCAATACTGTTTTACCAAATTTGATCGTTCTACGACAATCAGAAGAGCTCCTCATAATTGATATCAATTCTTATTCAAATGGGCGGATGGCACGCCCCCTGAATGTAAAATCTCAAATTTTAAAATTTTTCCTTTGCCAGCACTTTGAGTCTTACCGCTGTACCAAATTTCATCGTTCCACAATAATCAGAATTGCTACAAATAATTCATATCAATTCTATGAAAATGGGCGGATACCACGCCCCCTGAATGGAAAATCTTAAATTTTCGATTTTTTCTTTTGTATACACCACAAGGCCTACCGTTGTGCGAAATTGCAAGATTCCACGATTTCGGGAAGTGCTCCATAATTTTGATGATCTGTCAGTGAGTCAGTTCCGGTTTTTGCAAATTTTGCAGTCTTATATTTTGGGAACCACTGATATCGTATTAAATTCATACAAATTTGCGCTATTGCTTTTATTATTCAGGTTTTTATTTTTGATCTGAGTTACTTTACTATCGGATCACAACCGATACTAAAATACCCTTTTTTAATGTTTCTAGCAAAAATATGAATAAATCTAGTTTTACTGGTCCGGGGCCTAGAGTGGTCTTTCTGACGAGGCAAAAGGGTTCATAATCGACAAGGCCCTAGTTTTGGCCATTACTCAGCCATGCTAGGGCCTTGCCAGAACCTATTTAAAACTCTCTAGTGCCATGTCGAAAACTAGGATGTTTTTCTGCGCGGGCTTTTTATTTTTTCATAAATTCATACTTGGTTTTGAGCTCTTACACTCTCAAAGCCATTAAAATAATAAATTTATAGTAATTAATAGTAATAATTTATTTAATTTTTTTGAATGCTATAATATTTTGGAACCTTTAGCTATGTAGTTGGACATCACCAATTTCTAGCTACGTTAAAGTTGTTAGCTACGAGAGCAAGTTTGTGCCATTCAGTCGTGTCCATTTTTTAATTTTGATTTTGAATGAGGGAGATTCCTTGTTTTTTAAACATTGATCGCTAGAATGTCCTTTTCAATGCAGGCATCGTTCAGATTTGCTAACGTTTGTTCAAGTCTATTGAAATAAGAACGCACTGTCTCGTTTGGCCTTTTTTTTATCTGAACTATTTTTAATTGGATTGGGGACAGAGATTTAGATTCCAAAAATTGTTGCACAACATTTTCTTTAAGGGTCCCCCAAGTGGTAAATTCTATATACTTTACTATATTATAAACTGGGCCAGTTAGTTTGGTTTTGATAATGAGGAGTGGGATTAGAATTTCGAAGCAAAGATGTCTTCACGCATTTAAAAATTTATGAAGTTGTGCCCTGTTCCCATCAAATTCAGGGATTAATTGGAGAGCAAAAGATCGATCGAGTTATGGCGTCATTTCGGATTCGGTTTCTAAAATGGAACTTTTGGTCTCAGAGGAAGTGGAGTTTTTAGCAGTACTAGAATCGGAATCTTCAGAGTCGGTTATTTCAATATGCTTATTTTACTTGAGGTAGATGTTGAGATGATAGTTAGGTTAGATGGCTAGAGTTGCAGATGTTGTAGGTTGATAATGATGTTCAAATTTAAGATGAATTTTGAAATATTTCGAGGTTGATGTCGGTATTTTTTGTTTGCAATGTTTGTTTTTGTTTGGTAACAGTTTGATATTCTTACACCATACCCGTGTTTTATTGGAAAAGCTATCCATAGTAGTATTCCATAGTAGCTATCCATAGTAGGATTTTACATGAATAACAAATACAACATCGGCATTATGAATACTGCTGATAAAAGTTAAAGTAGAATCATGCTGCGGATGGGTTTTCCGAGTCTCGAATGGATTTTTGGGGATTTCATTCTCAAATGTTGGTTACTATTAGTTTTTTTCGTGAAGTTAATTTTGACTGCTTCTGATTCTCGCAAATATATATATTTTTTTTTTAATATTCTGACAGGTGTTCTTTCAGTTAAACCAATTTTGAAATACAAAACCAGCCTACTGCGGATGCGTTTTTTGGTAATTTTCTGCTGCACTATTTATAGAATGCCAAAAAAACACGGGTAATGTATCACTTTTGTTGTTTGTTAGTTTTTTTTTATTTTTTCCACTTGGCACTAAACACTTTCAAGGTGAACCCCACATGTGACACCAAAATTATGTTGTGTTCTTTTAATTTTACTGAAAAGCACGATTCTCAGATGGGTCCTACCTTGTGTTTTGTTGTTATTTTGTCTAGTGAAGAAAAAAAGATTAATTTTGACTCTTTTATTCAAAAGAGAATGGGCAAAAAATGTATAGGAGCTGGTCTACCTACTCAACACTAATGTGTCATACATCGTTGAAAAGGTAATAACTTGTACATCAATTTATTATATGGACGTAAAGCGCTTAACCATGGGGTTCGAAAGATATTCCCCTTCAAAGCACCGAAAAAGACAGTAAAGCAACTCTTCATTTGCATTTGGTAGCTTGTCCTACCACCCACAGTAAAGTGTCATACACCGTTGAAAAGATTATTACGTGTACCTTATTTTGTTAAAGAGCCGTTAAGATGTATATATATAATGGGGTTCAAAAGATATTTAGCCATCAAAAACTGCAAAAACCAAATAATGTAATTCTTCATTGGCAACTGGTCTACCAACTCAACAGTAATCTGTCATACATCTTTGTAAAGGTTATTACATTTGCTTCATTTCATTATATGACCATTAAGCTCTAAACCATGGGGTTCATGGGGTATTTGGCTTCAGAGCACCAAAAACAACAATAATGCAATTCGGCATTGGTAAATGGTCTACCAACTCAACAGTGATGTGTAATACGTCAGTGAAAATGTTGTTGCGTGTACTTAATTTTTGTAAACAGCCGATAAAGTGTAGGTAGTGGGGTTCAGGAGGTATTTGGCAAAAATGCATAAAAAAGCAATAATGCAATCCCGCATTGGAAGCTGCTGCACCTACTCAACAGAAATGTGACATATATCGTTAAAAAGTATAAGGCATGTTCTTTATTTTTTTGAAAGCCGTTAATATGTAAACCATGGGGTTCGAGAGGTATTTGGCCCTCAAAGTTGGCAAATAGAATAACAGTGCAATTCTTCATTGGAAATGGTTTACCGACTCAACAGTAATGTGTCATACGTTTTTGAAAAGGTAATCACAACAAAAACATAAATGTTAAATATCAAATATTTTAAGTAGAGTTATATGGGAGAACCTTAAAATTATCAGAGAAATCTGTTATTTAATGATTACTGACATAAATTGAGTTGGTTTACTTAGCAAGATTTTTTTTATTACCTAATTACTCAATTTTGAAAAGAAAACTTGCCAAGTAAACTAACTCAATTTATGTCAGTAATCATTAAATAACAGATTTCTCTGATAATTTTAAGGTTCTCCCATATAACTCTACTTAAAATATTTGATATTTAACATTAATAAACTTAGAACTTGGCGTACTTTCAGATCTCACTACTTTTTACGGTTGACTTGTTACGCAAAGGTTTTTGTGTATAGAAGAACTTGGCTACGTTTTTAACATTTATGTTTTTGTTGTGATTTCATTACTTTTTGCAAAGATTCTTTTTATCAGGAAAAGTGGGTGGATGAAACGCCCCTGCATGAAAAAGTTCCTGATTTCAACTTTTTCTTTGCATACCCACGCCTGAAAACTAACCACTTTACCAAATTTCATAATCCTGCACAAATTGGAAGTGCTCTCAATATATTTAATATTATTTCTGTGAAAATGGGTGGTTGCCACGCCAACTGAATGTAAAATCTCAAAGTTTTAATTTCCCTTTTGCCTTCATGTCAAGTACTATCGCTCTACCAAATTTCATCACTCTACGACAATCAGAAGTTCTCTACATATGTAGTTGATATCAATTCCGAGTATATTGGCGGCTGCCACGCCACTGAATGGATAATTTAAAATTTTACAATATCTCCTTTGTACTCACCACATGATCTACCAGTTTACCAAATGTGATTATTCTGCAACAATCAAAAGTGATCGATATAATTAATAACAATTCTGAGAAAATGGGCGGATATCACGCCCCATGAATATTAAATATCAAATTTAAAAGTTTGGCCTATGTTTGCCGTTCAAGTTCTACAACTGTACCAAATTTCATAATTCTACGAGAAAACAGAAGTGCGCAATTTAATTGATATACATTCTGCGAAAATGGGCGGATGCCACACCCTCTGTATGCAAAATCTCAAATTTAAAAATTTTGCATTTGCTTGCACTTCTAGCAATACTGTTTTACCAAATTTGATCGTTCTACGACAATCAGAAGAGCTCCTCATAATTGATATCAATTCTTATTCAAATGGGCGGATGGCACGCCCCCTGAATGTAAAATCTCAAATTTTAAAATTTTTCCTTTGCCAACACTTTGAGCCTTACCGCTGTACCAAATTTCATCGTTCCACAATAATCAGAATTGCTACAAATAATTCATATCAATTCTATGAAAATGGGCGGATACCACGCCCCCTGAATGGAAAATCTTAAATTTTCGATTTTTTCTTTTGTATGCACCACAAGGCCTACCGTTGTGCGAAATTGCAAGATTCCACGATTTCGGGAAGTGCTCCATAATTTTGATGATCTGTCAGTGAGTCAGTTCCGGTTTTTGCAAATTTTGCAGTCTTATATTTTGGGAACCACTGATATCGTATTAAATTCATACAAATTTGCGCTATTGTTTTTATTATTCAGGTTTTTATTTTTGATCTGAGTTACTTTACTATCGGATCACAACCGATACTAAAATACCCTCTTTTAATGTTTCTAGCAAAAATATGAATAAATCTAGTTTTACTGGTCCGGGGCCTAGAGTGGTCTTTCTGACGAGGCAAAAGGGTTCATAATCGACAATGCCATAGTTTTGGCCATTACTCAGCCATGCTAGGGCCTTGCCAGAACCTATTTAAAACTCTCTAGTGCCATGTCGAAAACTAGGATGTTTTTCTGCGCGGGCTTTTTATTTTTTCATAAATTCATACTTGGTTTTGAGCTCTTAAACTCTCAAAGCCATTAAAATAATAAATTTATAGTAATTAATAGTAATAATTTATTTAATTTTTTTGAATGCTATAATATTTTGGAACCTTTAGCTATGTAGTTGGACATCACCAATTTCTAGCTACGTTAAAGTTGTTAGCTACGAGAGCAAGTTTGTGCCATTCAGTCGTGTCCATTTTTTAATTTTGATTTTGAATGAGGGAGATTCCTTGTTTTTTAAACATTGATCGCTAGAATGTCCTTTTCAATGCAGGCATCGTTCAGATTTGCTAACGTTTGTTCAAGTCTATTGAAATAAGAACGCACTGTCTCGTTTGGCCTTTTTTTATCTGAACTATTTTTAATTGGATTGGGGACAGAGATTTAGATTCCAAAAATTGTTGCACAACATTTTCTTTAAGGGTCTCCCAAGTGGTAAATTCTATATACTTTACTATATTATAAACTGGGCCAGTTAGTTTGGTTTTGATAATGAGGAGTGGGATTAGAATTTCGAAGCAAAGATGTCTTCACGCATTTAAAAATTTATGAAGTTGTCCCTGTTCCCATCAAATTCAGGGATTAATTGGAGAGCAAAAGATCGATCGAGTTATGGCGTCATTTCGGATTCGGTTTCTAAAATGGAACTTTTGGTCTCAGAGGAAGTGGAGTTTTTAGCAGTACTAGAATCGGAATCTTCAGAGTCGGTTATTTCAATATGCTTATTTTACTTAAGGTAGATGTTGAGATGATAGTTAGGTTAGATGGCTAGAGTTGCAGATGTTGTAGGTTGATAATGATGTTCAAATTTAAGATGAATTTTGAAATATTTCGAGGTTGATGTGGGTATTTTTTGTTTGCAATGTTTGTTTTTGTTTGGTAACAGTTTGCTATTCTTACACCATACCTGTGTTTTATTGGAAAAGCTATCCATGGTAGTATTCCATAGTAGCTATCCATAGTAGGATTTTACATGAATAACAAATACAACATCGGCATTATGAATACTGCTGATAAAAGTTAAAGTAGAATCATGCTGCGGATGGGTTTTCCGAGTCTCGAATGGATTTTTGGGAATTTCATTCTCAAATGTTGGTTACTATTAGTTTTTTTCGTGAAGTTAATTTTGACTGCTTCTGATTCTCGCAAATATATTTTTTTTTTTTTAATATTCTGACAGGTGTTCTTTCAGTTAAACCAATTTTGAAATACAAAACCAGCCTACTGCGGATGCGTTTTTTGGTAATTTTCTGCTGCACTATTTATAGAATGCCAAAAAAACACGGGTAATGTATCACTTTTGTTGTTTGTTAGTTTTTTTTATTTTTTCCACTTGGCACTAAACACTTTCAAGGTGAACCCCACATGTGACACCAAAATTATGTTGTGTTCTTTTAATTTTACTGAAAAGCACGATTCTCAGATGGGTCCTACCTTGTTTTTTGTTGTTATTTTGTCTAGTGAAGAAAAAAAGATTAATTTTGACTCTTTTATTCAAAAGAGAATGGGCAAAAATGTATAGGAGCTGGTCTACCTACTCAACACTAATGTGTCATACATCGTTGAAAAGGTAATAACTTGTACATCAATTTATTATATGGACGTAAAGCGCTTAACCATGGGGTTCGAAAGATATTCCCCTTCAAAGCACCGAAAAAGACAGCAATGCAACTCTTCATTTGCAGCTTGTCCTACCACCCACAGTAAAGTGGCATACACCGTTGAAAAGATTATTACGTGTACCTTATTTTGTTAAAGAGCCGTTAAGATGTATATAATGGGGTTCAAAAGATATTTAGCCATCAAAAACTGCAAAAACCAAATAATGTAATTCTTCATTGGCAACTGGTCTACCAACTCAACAGTAATCTGTCATACATCTTTGTAAAGGTTATTACATTTGCTTCATTTCATTATATGACCATTAAGCTCTAAACCATGGGGTTCATGGGTAATTTGGCTTCAGAGCACCAAAAACAACAATAATGCAATTCGGCATTGGTAAATGGTCTACCAACTCAGCAGTGATGTGTGATACGTCAGTGAAAATGTTGTTGCGTGTACTTAATTTTTGTAAACAGCCGATAAAGTGTAGGTAGTGGGGTTCAGGAGGTATTTGGCAAAAATGCATAAAAAAGCAATAATGCAATTCCGCATTGGAAGCTGCTGCACCTACTCAACTAAATAACAATTCTGAGAAAATGGGCGGATACCACGCCCCATGAATATTAAATATCAAATTTAAAAGTTTGGCCTATGTTTGCCGTTCAAGTTCTACAAC
Organism: Melangyna quadrimaculata; assembly: GCA_949320155.1. Classification (NCBI taxonomy): domain Eukaryota; kingdom Metazoa; phylum Arthropoda; class Insecta; order Diptera; family Syrphidae; genus Melangyna; species Melangyna quadrimaculata. The sequence goes on along the minus strand of OX439483.1, from coordinate 308,346,254 downwards.
TGTACAAAATTTCATAATTCTACGAGAAAACAGAAGTGCGCAATTTAATTGATATAAATTCTGCGAAAACGAGCGGATGCCACACCCTCTGTATGCAAAATCTCAAATTTTGCATTTGCTTGCTCTTCTAGCAATACTGTTTTACCAAATTTGATCGTTCTACGACAATCAGAAGAGCTCCTCATAATTGATATCAATTCTTATTCAAATGGGCGGATGGCACGCCCCCTGAATGTAAAATCTCAAATTTTAAAATTTTTCCTTTGCCAGCACTTTGAGCCTTACCGTTGTACCAAATTTCATCGTTCCACAATAATCAGAATTGCTACAAATAATTCATATCAATTCTATGAAAATGGGCGGATACCACGCCCCCTGAATGGAAAATCTTAAATTTTCGATTTTTTCTTTTGTATACACCACAAGGCCTACCGTTGTGCGAAATTGCAAGATTCCACGATTTCGGGAAGTGCTCCATAATTTTGATGATCTGTCAGTGAGTCAGTTCCGGTTTTTGCAAATTTTGCAGTCTTATATTTTGGGAACCACTGATATCGTATTAAATTCATACAAATTTGCGCTATTGTTTTTATTATTCAGGTTTTTATTTTTGATCTGAGTTACTTTACTATCGGATCACAACCGATACTAAAATACCCTTTTTTAATGTTTCTAGCAAAAATATGAATAAATCTAGTTTTACTGGTCCGGGGCCTAGAGTGGTCTTTCTGACGAGGCAAAAGGGTTCATAATCGACAAGGCCCTAGTTTTGGCCATTACTCAGCCATGCTAGGGCCTTGCCAGAACCTATTTAAAACTCTCTAGTGCCATGTCGAAAACTAGGATGTTTTTCTGCGCGGGCTTTTTATTTTTTCATAAATTCATACTTGGTTTTGAGCTCTTACACTCTCAAAGCCATTAAAATAATAAATTTATAGTAATTAATAGTAATAATTTATTTAATTTTTTTGAATGCTATAATATTTTGGAACCTTTAGCTATGTAGTTGGACATCACCAATTTCTAGCTACGTTAAAGTTGTTAGCTACGAGAGCAAGTTTGAGGGAGATTCCTTGTTTTTTAAACATTGATCGCTAGAATGTCCTTTTCAATGCAGGCATCGTTCAGATTTGCTACCGTTTGTCTATTGAAATAAGAACGCACTCTCTCGTTTGGCCTTTTTTTATCTGAACTATTTTGAATTGGATTGGGGACAGAGATTTAGATTCCAAAAATTGTTGCATAACATTTTCTTTAAGGGTCTCCCAAGTGGTAAATTCTATATACTTTACTATATTATAAACTGGGCCAGTTAGTTTGGTTTTGATAATGAGGAGTGGGATTAGAATTTCGAAGCAAAGATGTCTTCACGCATTTAAAAATTTATGAAGTTGTGCCCTGTTCCCATCAAATTCAGGGATTAATTGGAGAGCAAAAGATCGATCGAGTTATGGCGTCATTTCGGATTCGGTTTCTAAAATGGAACTTTTGGTCTCAGAGGAAGTGGAGTTTTTAGCAGTACTAGAATCGGAATCTTCAGAGTCGGTTATTTCAATATGCTTATTTTACTTGAGGTAGATGTTGAGATGATAGTTAGGTTAGATGGCTAGAGTTGCAGATGTTGTAGGTTGATAATGATGTTCAAATTTAAGATGAATTTTGAAATATTTCGAGGTTGATGTGGGTATTTTTTGTTTGCAATGTTTGTTTTTGTTTGGTAACAGTTTGCTATTCTTACACCATACCTGTGTTTTATTGGAAAAGCTATCCATTGTAGTATTCTATAGTAGCTATCCATAGTAGGATTTTACATGAATAACAAATACAACATCGGCATTATGAATACTGCTGATAAAAGTTAAAGTAGAATCATGCTGCGGATGGGTTTTCCGAGTCTCGAATGGATTTTTGGGGATTTCATTCTCAAATGTTGGTTAATATTAGTTTTTTTCGTGAAGTTAATTTTGACTGCTTCTGATTCTCGCAAATATATTTTTTTTTTTTTAATATTCTGACAGGTGTTCTTTCAGTTAAACCAATTTTGAAATACAAAACCAGCCTACTGCGGATGCGTTTTTTGGTAATTTTCTGCTGCACTATTTATAGAATGCCAAAAAAACACGGGTAATGTATCACTTTTGTTGTTTGTTAGTTTTTTTTATTTTTTCCACTTGGCACTAAACACTTTCAAGGTGAACCCCACATGTGACACCAAAATTATGTTGTGTTCTTTTAATTTTACTGAAAAGCACGATTCTCAGATGGGTCCTACCTTGTGTTTTGTTGTTATTTTGTCTAGTGAAGAAAAAAAGATTAATTTTGACTCTTTTATTCAAAAGAGAATAGGCAAAAAATGTATAGGAGCTGGTCTACCTACTCAACACTAATGTGTCATACATCGTTGAAAAGGTAATAACTTGTACATCAATTTATTATATGGACGTAAAGCGCTTAACCATGGGGTTCGAAAGATATTCCCCTTCAAAGCACCGAAAAAGACAGTAAAGCAACTCTTCATTTGCATTTGGTAGCTTGTCCTACCACCCACAGTAAAGTGTCATACACCGTTGAAAAGATTATTACGTGTACCTTATTTTGTTAAAGAGCCGTTAAGATGTATATATATAATGGGGTTCAAAAGATATTTAGCCATCAAAAACTGCAAAAACCAAATAATGTAATTCTTCATTGGCAACTAGTCTACCAACTCAACAGTAATCTGTCATACATCTTTGTAAAGGTTATTACATTTGCTTCATTTCATTATATGACCATTAAGCTCTTAACCATGGGGTTCATGGGGTATTTGGCTTCAGAGCACCAAAAACAACAATAATGCAATTCGGCATTGGTAAATGGTCTACCAACTCAACAGTGATGTGTGATACGTCAGTGAAAATGTTGTTGCGTGTACTTAATTTTTGTAAACAGCCGATAAAGTGTAGGTAGTGGGGTTCAGGAGGTATTTGGCAAAAATGCATAAAAAAGCAATAATGCAATTCCGCATTGGAAGCTGCTGCACCTACTCAACAGAAATGTGACATATATCGTTAAAAAGTATAAGGCATGTTCTTTATTTTTTTGAAAGCCGTTAATATGTAAACCATGGGGTTCGAGAGGTATTTGGCCCTCAAAGTTGGCAAATAGAATAACAGTGCAATTCTTCATTGGAAATGGTTTACCGACTCAACAGTAATGTGTCATACGTTTTTGAAAAGGTAATCACAACAAAAACATAAATGTTAAATATCAAATATTTTAAGTAGAGTTATATGGGAGAACCTTAAAATTATCAGAGAAATCTGTTATTTAATGATTACTTACTTACTTACTTAGGTCCTCGGACCTATTACGTCCGTGATGTTTCCCTTACGGGACATAGGGCCTCCACTACACCTACGCGCCATCGTGTACGATTTCTTGAAATATATTTCAGCTCTCTCCAACTTTTCCCCAGTCGTGCCGATTCCTGTTCGACCGGTCTTCGCCATGTACTTCTAGGCCGGCCCACTTGTCTTCCCTCCTGTGTGAGCGGGTTCCACTGCATTGCTTGAGATGCAATGCACCGATCGCCTTTTCGAAGCATATGGCCAATCCACTGCCACTTTCTTCTTCGTGTAATGGAGTCTATGGGCTCCTGACCCGTTCTCGCATGAAGTTCGGCATTGGAGATACGGTTGGGCCAGAAAATCCTCAAGATGTTTCGTAGACATCTATTAACGAAGGTTTGCAGCTTTCTAGTGACAATTTCAGTGACTTTCCAAGTGCTGCAGCCGTAAAGCAGAACGGATTCAACATTGGAGCGGAACAGTCGTAGCTTGGTCTTTAAGCTAAAAGAGTTGTTTCTCCATATTTTGGACAGCATTCCGAACGCAGCCTTTGCTTTTCTGATTCGGCTGTTTACGTCCAGTTCAGTTCCGCCACCCGTAGAGACAATACTCCCAAGATATTGGAAATCCTCTACCATCTCTACCGGTTGTCCAGAAATATTTACTTGGATTGATGAGGAAGTTCCAAGGCTGATCCTTTTAGTTTTTGCCGAGTTGATCTTAAGCCCTACGATTTCTGCTTCTCTCTCCACCCTTGTTGTCATTTGATGGAGATCCATGATCCTATGAGAGAGTAAGCATACGTCGTCCGCGTAGTCCAGATGTTTGAGGTGAGATTGCAGAGTCCACTGAATTCCTCCATTTCCATTTGACAAAGCTGCGTGCAGTACGTCACTTATCACCAACAGGAACAGTATTGGTGACAGTATACAGCCTTGCCTAACTCCACTTTGGATTTCAAACTCCTCTGACAGCCTACCTTTGTGCAAAACGTGACACTTGGATCCATCATATGTAGCCTTGATAATAGCAATCAATTTATCTGGGATGCCACTCCTGCGCAAAGCAAGCCAAATAAATTCTCTATTGACACTGTCGAACGCCTTTTCAAAATCGATGAACAGCAGGTGAAGTGGTGATCGATATTCAACGCACTGTTCGATGATGATCCGCAAGGTGTTGATGTGATCCACACAGGAAGATCCAGTGCGGAAACCTGCTTGTTCGGCGTCGAGTGTGTCTTCGAGGTGGTCTTTAATTCGGTCCAATATTATCCTTGCTATTATCTTGGCTACTGCAGGCAGAACGCATATTCCTCTCCAGTTTTCGCACTGTGTGAGATCTCCTTTCTTTGGGAGCTTGACAATCATTCCTTTTTTCCACTCTTCAGGAAAGCTCTCTGTTTCCCAAGCTCTCTTAATAAGTGGGTGCAGTAGCTCGCTCGATGTCGTTGGGGCTGCTCCTAAGAGCTCTGCAGGAATACCGTCAAGTCCAACCGCTTTGTTGTTCTTCAGTGCTTTGATGGCGGTGATAATTTCTTCTTTACTGGGGGGTACGGTGCGTATTCGGGAAATTGTTACTTCGGGTAGCTCAGTGGGAATAGGGTTCACTTCACTTGCGAAAACGCGGTTTAAAACCGCAGAAAAGTGTTCCCTCCACCTTATGAGCTGGTCCTCATCCGAATTTAGCAGGGATCCGTTTGTGTCTTTAACCAGGTGTTGTTTAGAGCTCTGGACACCAGTGAGCTCTTTGGTAATTCTGTAGACGGTCCTACTGTCACACCTACTAGCGGCTTCTTCTGCTTCTGTGGCCAGTGCGTTGATGTAGTTACGCTTATCACGTCGCACACTACGGTGACTCAAGCTCGTTTCTCCCTGCTGCTGGGGTAGCTGCGATGCGAGCTTTAAGGTGTTTCCTTTCTTCGATCCTTGCCCAAGTTTCGTCGGAAAGCCAAGCACTATTTCTTCCTTGCGCCCGGCCGACTATACTTTCAGCACCGGATATGAACACATTTTGCTGATTGCGTTCAATCCTTGTGAAAGGTGGTCCCCTAGTTGTTGGCGCACTGCAGGATCCTTTAGTCTATCTGTATTAAACTTGGGCATTCGAGTGTTTCCTTGGGATCTCCGAACTGCAGCTGTACGCAATCTTACGGTAGCAACCATCAGATGGTGGTCCCGGGCCATTCCCATGTCAGCACCTCTTCTGTTACGGACGTCCTGGAGACTGCTTCTAAAACGCCGGCTGATCGCGAAGTGGTCAATTTGGTTGGAAGTTGCTTGTCTGTCAGTCGACACCCAACTGACTTTGTGGCACGTCTTATGCTCGAACATGGTCCCTCCAATAACAAGGCCGTTGGCGTTGCAGAAATCGACAAATCGTTCGCCATTGTCGTTTCGGTTACCAACACCATGTTTTCCCATGACATGCCTTAGCCCAGTGTTGTCATTGCCAACCTTGGCATTTAAGTCTCCCATCACCATAACTATATCACCTCGTGGAACGCTATCATAAGCAGCACTCAGCCGGTTATAAAAGGCCTCCTTCTCCTCGTCAGAAGAGAGCAAAGTTGGGGCGTAACACTGTATGATGGTGACGCGACGTACTCTAGTCCGGAACCTGGCTTTCAGGATCCTGTCACCTAAAGGCTCCCAGGAAATTAGGCTTTTGAGAGCTGTTTTGGAAAGCAGCAATCCAACGCCAGATTCCCGAGCGCTTCCAGGTGTTTTTCCGGAATAGAATAGTACAGTGTTACGGGTTGGTGACTTGAACTTCCCCGAACCCAGCCATCTAACTTCACTTATCCCTAAGATGTCCATCCTATACCGCATGAATTCCTTCTCTAGTTGCAGGAATCTGGCATTCTGAGGACCTTCTTTTCCATTGTCAAGAAGCGTCTTCACATTCCAGAAACCAATCTTTGTCCGGGTACAATAGCCAAAAGTCGTCAACGAGTTATCATTAATTATCCGAGGCGTAGTGTTGGTTTCGGTAGCGGGTTGATTTCAGTTACGGAGAATGCTAACCTCCGTAACCTATCCTAGAAAGCTAGGCCTTTTCGCACTTGTAATTTTGGCCTATTTATGTATATTGGGATACATAAATAGTTGCCCGGGGACCACCACGAGGAGGTAAAACAAGCACTTCATCGTGACTGATTGTTGCGCTACTGGCCCAGACCAAGTTCTGAGCAATCAATAGTTTCCCGATCAGGCACGATGCAGGTTGCCCAAATATGTTATTAATGATTACTGACATAAATTGAGTTGGTTTACTTAGCAAGATTTTTTTTATTACCTAATTACTCAATTTTGAAAAGAAAACTTGCCAAGTAAACTAACTCAATTTATGTCAGTAATCATTAAATAACAGATTTCTCTGATAATTTTAAGGTTCTCCCATATAACTCTACTTAAAATATTTGATATTTAACATTAATAAACTTAGAACTTGGCGTACTTTCAGATCTCACTACTTTTTACGGTTGACTTGTTACGCAAAGGTTTTTGTGTATAGAAGAACTTGGCTACGTTTTTAACATTTATGTTTTTGTTGTGATTTCATTACTTTTTGCAAAGATTCTTTTTATCAGGAAAAGTGGGTGGATGAAACGCCCCTGCATGAAAAAGTTCCTGATTTCAACTTTTTCTTTGCATACCCACGCCTGAAAAGTAACCACTTTACCAAATTTCATAATCCTGCACAAATTGGAAGTGCTCTCAATATATTTAATATTATTTCTGTGAAAATGGGTGGTTGCCACGCCAACTGAATGTAAAATCTCAAAGTTTTAATTTCCCTTTTGTCTTTATGTCAAGTCCTATCGCTCTACCAAATTTCATCACTCTACGACAATCAGAAGTTCTTTACATATGTAGTTGATATCAATTCCGAGTATATGGGCGGGTGCCACGCCACTGAATGGATAATTTAAAATTTTCCAATATCTCCTTTGTACTGACCACATGATCTACCAGTTTACCAAATGTGATTATTCTGCAACAATCAAAAGTGATCGATATAATTAATAACAATTCTGAGAAAATGGGCGAATACCACGCCCCATGAATATTAAATATCAAATTTAAAAGTTTGGCCTATGTTTGCCGTTCAAGTTCTACAACTGTACCAAATTTCATAATTCTACGAGAAAACAGAAGTGCGCAATTTAATTGATATAAATTCTGCGAAAATGGGCGGATGCCACACCCTCTGTATGCAAAATCTCAAATTTAAAAATTTTGCATTTGCTTGCACTTCTAGCAATACTGTTTTACCAAATTTGATCGTTCTACGACAATCAGAAGAGCTCCTCATAATTGATATCAATTCTTATTCAAATGGGCGGATGGCACGCCCCCTGAATGTAAAATCTCAAATTTTAAAATTTTTCCTTTGCCAGCACTTTCAGCCTTACCGCTGTACCAAATTTCATCGTTCCACAATAATCAGAATTGCTACAAATAATTCATATCAATTCTATGAAAATGGGCGGATACCACGCCCCCTGAATGGAAAATCTTAAATTTTCGATTTTTTCTTTTGTATACACCACAAGGCCTACCGTTGTGCGAAATTGCAAGATTCCACGATTTCGGGAAGTGCTCCATAATTTTGATGATCTGTCAGTGAGTCAGTTCCGGTTTTTGCAAATTTTGCAGTCTTATATTTTGGGAACCACTGATATCGTATTAAATTCATACAAATTTGCGCTATTGTTTTTATTATTCAGGTTTTTATTTTTGATCTGAGTTACTTTACTATCGGATCACAACCGATACTAAAATACCCTTTTTTAATGTTTCTAGCAAAAATATGAATAAATCTAGTTTTACTGGTCCGGGGCCTAGAGTGGTCTTTCTGACGAGGCAAAAGGGTTCATAATCGACAAGGCCCTAGTTTTGGCCATTACTCAGCCATGCTAGGGCCTTGCCAGAACCTGTTTAAAACTCTCTAGTGCCATGTCGAAAACTAGGATGATTTTCTGCGCGGGCTTTTTATTTTTTCATAAATTCATACTTGGTTTTGAGCTCTTACACTCTCAAAGCCATTAAAATAATAAATTTATAGTAATTAATAGTAATAATTTATTTAATTTTTTTGAATGCTATAATATTTTGGAACCTTTAGCTATGTAGTTGGACATCACCAATTTCTAGCTACGTTAAAGTTGTTAGCTACGAGAGCAAGTTTGTGGCATTCAGTCGTGTCCATTTTTTAATTTTGATTTTGAATGAGGGAGATTCCTTGTTTTTTTAAACATTGATCGCTAGAATGTCCTTTTCAATGCAGGCATCGTTCAGATTTGCTAACGTTTGTTCAAGACTATTGAAATAAGAACGCTTTGTCTCGTTTGGCCTTTTTTTATCTGAACTATTTTTAATTGGATTGGGGACAGAGATTTAGATTCCAAAAATTGTTGCACAACATTTTCTTTAAGGGTCTCCCAAGTGGTAAATTATGTTTACTTTACTATATTATAAACTGGGCCAGTTAGTTTGGTTTTGATAATGAGGAGTGGGATTAGAATTTCGAAGCGGAGATGTCTTCACGCATTTAAAAATTAATGAAGCTGTGCCCTGTTCCCATCAAATTCAGGGACTAATTGGAGAGCAAAAGATCGATCGAGTTATGGCGTCATTTCGGATTCGGTTTCTAAAATGGAACTTTTGGTCTCAGAGGAAGTGGAGTTTTTAGCAGTACTAGAATCGGAATCTTCAGAGTCGGTTATTTCAATATGCTTATTTTACTTGAGGTAGATGTTGAGATGATAGTTAGGTTAGATGGCTAGAGTTGCAGATGTTGTAGGTTGATAATGATGTTCAAATTTAAGATGAATTTTGAAATATTTCGAGGTTGATGCGGGTATTTTTTTTGCAATGTTTGTTTTTATTTGGTTACAGTTTGCTATGCTTACACCATACCCGTGTTTTATTGGAAAAGCTATCCATAGTAGTATCCATAGAAGGATTTTACATGAATAACAAATACAACATCGGCATTATGAATACTGCTGATAAAAGTTAAAGTAGAATCATGCTGCGGATGGATTTTCCGAGTCTCGAATGGATTTTTGGGGATTTCATTCTCAAATGTTGGTTACTATAAGTTTTTTTCGTGAAGTTAATTTTGACTGCTTCTGATTCTCGCAAATATATATTTTTTTTTTTATATTCTGACAGGTGTTCTTTCAGTTAAACAAATTTTGAAATACAAAAACCAAGCTACTGCGGATGCGTTTTTTTTTGTTGGTAATTTTCTACTGTCCTATTTATAATTCAATTAAAACGTACAAGCGACCTCAACTCCAGAAATTATTGTGTTTCGCCTAAGGTATAACAGTGGGCTCTTCAGTCAGTCTGTTATACCCTACTAAGACACAAATTTTGGTCGACGTTTACCGACTCTTATAAAAATCACAGCAAAAAGATACTGTGAATTTTATTATTCTAGGGGAATTTGTTTAAATTCGTGCACCTAGAAAATAAATACCCGTGGTCAGGGTATTTATTTTCTAGGTTTGATTTTCATGGTTTGATCTCAGATTGATTTATCACCGAATCTGCTTCCCAGCTTTCAGGTTTGAGAAAACAACGCACATTCATTGGTGTCTTAGTGATAGGCCAAAAAAATAACGGGTCCTGCCAAAATTATGTCGAATTGAACCTTGGTTATAATTGTTCGGACTTTAAAACGTCAACAAGAGGTTACTTTTATGATGTTTGGTACAGCTGCCGCTCCATATCTTGCAATTCAAACAGTCGAAAAGCTCGCTTGCGATGAGGAAAACAAGTATCCACTTGCGGCCCAGATGATTTGTGACGACAAGTATATCGATGACTTGGTCAGTTGCGAATACAGTAGAAGAAGCGGATAGGTATAATCAAGTTTCAACGTTGTTATTATCAGCTGGATTTCCTATTCGAAAGTGGATGAGTAATAATGAAGATTTTTTAAACGTTATTCCACAAAAGGACTAAGAAACAAGTATATCACTTACGCTTAGTACGGCCGATCAAAAAAAAATTTTAGGAATCAGTCGGTATCCTTTTTCTGCTTCCTTTTCATTTCAAATCGCCATCGAAGAAGCTGTATAGAAAGGGGCAATACTTCTAACAATCGCACGATTATTTGACCCTCTAGGATGGATTTCACCGTACATTATCAAGCCGGAAACTATCATCCAGCAGTTATGGCTGAGAGGTCTTTCTTGGGATAAAACTATTCCAGTTGAGTTGCACAATGAATGGCTCTCTTTCCAGGAAGAATTAGCAGTTTAAGAGGACATCCGGATCTCCAGATGGATAAACACCCAAGCTGATATAAAAGAACTCGAACTCCATGGTTTCAGTGATGCATCAATCAAAGCATATGGAGCTGTAGTGGACATTCGAGTTTTGGACAACAACAACAACATTCATACTCATTAACTTATCTCCAAGACACGAGTGGCTCCAGTAAAAACAGTTTATTTGCCAAGATTAGAGCTTTGTGGAGCGGTTATGCTCACAGATATTCTAAACTATACTCCATTAGTGCTTATATTCAAAGATATAAAAACATGCTTGGACTGACTCAACAATAACTGCACCACCATCACGATGGAAAACCTTCATTGCGAATCATATCACGGAAATCCAGCGGCTGACAAATCTTAGCATATGGCAGCACATTCCGATAAAATTAAATCCAGTCGATCTTGCATCCCGTGGAGTTCTGTTAACAAAATTAGTTAAATGTGATCTCTGGTGGAAAGGACCAGAGTTCCTTCAAGAATCATGATACCTTTCTATCCCAACACAAAACATAATAAGAGAAGAAAGAAATAAAAATTCATCTTCCTTTAAGTGCTGAAAACGGATTAATACATCTGATGTACACACATTCCACACTTTATGAAGTTTTGAGAAGTCTAGCTTTTGTGAATAATTTTGTCTACAATCTTAGAAAAGCGGAAGGTTTTATGAGAACTTCATTTCAAAGACCCATAGAACTCAAAATTGCATTACTTACTACTGCACGACTCGTACAACAGGAAATGTTTCCTGATATCATCAACGAATAACAAAACACTGCAAATCTCTTCATTTCTTCATCGATAGAACTGGCATCATAAGGATTGCCGGCAAACTTCAAAATTGATCACCTGATGGGTAATTTACCAGCTCCTATAGTCAACGTTCCAAGGCCTTTCATACACCCGGTTGTCGACTACGCTGGATCCATGGAAGTGAAAGCCTGGAAAGGAGGAGGTTCAAAAAGGTTAAAGGGATATTTCGCCATATTTATTTGCTTTCAAACCAAACCCATTCACTTGGAAGCCGAAGCTGTAATGGATCTGCCAACCCAAGCCTTTATTGCAGCATTGCGAATATTTACATAACGACGCGACGTGGAATTTGTGCCCATATTTATAGTGAACCAATTACAAAGCATCCAGTACAGAACTACAAAAAATGTTAAAAGGTGCCAAATATGATTATACAGAGATAGCTGATCCACTTAGCAAATTAAGCTCAAATTTCATTCCTCGCTTCCCCTCACTTTGGTGGACTTTGGGAGGCAGGTTCGAGTCCGTTCCGATCTGCAACCCACTGTGAGTGGACGTTTGTGCGTGAGTGGTGGAAATACGTACCAAATACCCCCAGTTTATAGTAATACATACAATAACCCAGTGTTCTTTCTTATCAACAAAATTAAATAAATTAAATATCCAAGCCCATCTTCTTTTCAAATAAAATATATAAAAAAAAAATAATAATCTAATCGCCTTCACCAGTCGCACCGCGAAATACAGAAAAAAATAGCCCACAATAAAAATAAGCATCATCCAACATAGTGCAGTGCCAGTGCGTTACCCAAACAAAAACCAACAACAAAAAGGTGTAGTTGTTCAACGAAGATGTTGATGCTCCTTACAACAACACTCAAACATTCGTCAAGCATACACTCAGTCTAACCAATTACAACCCAACTCAAATAACCCTAACACATTCATTCGTTCTCAAGCACCACCCCACTCAAACACACAAATAATAACAAAACTCATTTTTTCACCCTAACCCAAACACAAATAATAAGAATATATCACTCAAATCGACCCAAATGCAGCATCCTTTTAACCTTCCGATATACAACAACAATCAACATATGCAAATTGCTTCCACCTAAACGAAGTAAATACTCAAATTTTACCAGCTAAAGCAGTTATTAAAGTTAAGTCAGCACAAGGTGATTTTGTAAAGTTGAGGGCTTTAATTGATCCCAGATTGATTTATCACCGAATCTGCTTCCCAGCTTTCAGGTTTGAGCAAAAAACGCACATTCATTGATGTCTTGGTGATAGGCCAAAACAATAGCGGGTCCTGCCAAAATTATGTCGAATTGAACCTTGGTTCTTATTGTTCGGACTTTAAAATGTCAACAAGCGGTTACTTTTACAAAGCCCTTACAGGATTCCTACCAAGTGAGTTAGTGAACCCAACCAGATGGAAACACATACAAGGTTTGATATTGGCCGATCCTACGTTTAATCAAACTGCTTATATAGATCATTTATTAGGCAATGACTTGTATTGTTCTTCTGGGGTGAAGAACCAATTGCACCAATTACTCTAAAAACCCGATCCGATTGGGTCATTTTAGGAAAAAATCCTTTCGAAAAACTTCACACCCTTCAAGTGTATACTCAATTTGTCGATATTGACACTCAATTGATATGAGGTAATTTTGGGAGTTTGAAGAATTGCCATACGAAATAGCCGAATTACCAGATGTTGAGTGCGAGCAGCATTCTTTACACAACACTAGGAGATTGCCTGGAGGACGCTTTGAAGTGTCATTGACCTTCAAAGAAAATCAACGTCCAGCACTGAAATCTACACATAAAAATGCTCTAGCCATGTCTTACAAACAAAAAAGAAAACTACTGAACAACATAACACTTTACAATGAATATAATAAATGCATTGCTGAATATCTCGAACTCAACCAAATGGAAGAAGGTGATACAAACCAAGACAACACATTTAAGTCACCATTTCAATATGTCGTACCAAAATGAGCAGTGATTAAAGATTCAAGCACCAAGCTGCGAGTGGTGTTCACTGCTTCATGCAAGACTTCGGACGGGAGCTCCTTAAACGATCATCTGATGACTAGGTCTAAAACTCAAACGGACATAATTTCGATTGTTCTAAGGTGGAGGACAAAAAGAATTACCTTCACAGCCGACATTGACAAAATGTATAGGCAAATCCAGATTCACCCAGATGATGCCTACTACCAGCTTCTTTACTGGCGGGAAAATCTAACAATATCAGTGAAACTTTTTAAAGTAAAAGTATTGATGTTTGGTACAGCTGCCGCTCCATATCTTGCGAATCGAAGATTCAAAAAGCTCGCTTGCGATGAGGAAAACAAGTATCCACTTGCGGCCCAGATGAATTGTGACGACAAGTATATCGATGACTTGGTATCAGGTGCGGATACAGTGGAAGAAGCTAAGGAGAGGTATAATCAAGTTTCATAGTTGTTTTTATCAGCTGGATTTCCTATTCGAAAGTGGATGAGTAATAATGAAGATTTTTTAAACGTTATTCCACAAAAGGACCAAGAAACAAGTATACCACTTACGTTTGGTACGCCCGATCAAACAAAAAATTATCGGAATTAGATGGTACCCTTCTTCTGCTTCGTTTTCATTTCAAATCGCCATCGAAGAAGCTGTATAGAAATGTGCAATACTTCTAACAATCGCACGATTCTTTGACCCACTAGGATGGATTTCACCGTACATTATCAAGCCGAAAATTATCATCCAGCAATTATGGCTGAGAGGCCTTCTTGGGATAAAACCATTCCAGTTGAGTTGCACAATGAATGGATCTCTTTCCAGGAAGAATTAGCAACTTTAGAGGACATCCGGATCTCCAGATGGATAAACACCCAAGCTGATATAAAAGAACTCGAACTCCATGGTTTCAGTGATGCATCAATCAAAGCATATGGAGCTGTAGTGGACATTCGAGTTTTGGACAGCAACAACAACATTCATACTCATTAACTTATCTCCAAGACACGAGTGGCTCCAGTAAAAACAGTATATTTGCCAAGATTAGAGCTTTGTGGAGCGGTTATGCTCAAAGATATTCTAAACTATACTCCATTAGTGCTTATATTCAAAGATATAAAAACATAGAAACATAATAAGAGAAGAACAAAATAAAAATTCATCTTCCTTTAAGTGATGAAAAAGGATTAATACAAACATTTACAAACATTCCACACTTTATGAAGTTTTGAGACGTCTAGCGTTTGTGAATAAATTTGTCTACAATCTTAGAAAAGCGGAAGGTTTTATGAGAACTTCATTTCAAAGACTCATAGAACTCAAAATTGCATTACTTCCTACTGCACGACTCGTACAACAGGAAATGTTTCCTGATATCATCAACGAATTACAAAACACTATAAATGACTTCAATTCTTCATCGATAGAACTGGCATCATAAGGATTGGCGGTAGACTTCAAAATTCATCACCTGATGGGTAATTTACCATCTCCTAGAGTCAACGTCTCAAGGGCTTTCATACACCTAGTTGTCGACTACCCTGGATCCATGGAAGTGAAAGCCTGGAAACGGGGAGGTTCAAAAAGGTTTAAGGGATATTTCGCCATATTTATTTGCTTTCCAACCAAAGCCATTCACTTGGAAGCCGCAGCTGTAATGGATCTGACAACCGAAGCCTTTATTGCAGCATTCCGAAGATTTACATAACAACACGACGTGAAATTTGTGTCCATATTTATAGTGAACCAACTACAAAGGAGCCAGTACAGAACTACAAAAAATGTTAAAATAAAATAGCTGATCCACTTAGCACATAAGGCGCAAGTTGGAATTTCATTCCTCGCTTCCCCTCACTTTGGTGGACTTTGGGAGGCAGGTTGAGTTAGTGCGTGAGTGGTGGAAATACCTGCCAAATACCCCCAGTTTATAATAATACATACAATAATCCAATGTTCTTTCTTTTCAACAAAATAAATTAAATTAAATATCCAAGCCCATCTTCTTTTCTAATAAAATATTAAAAAAATAATAATCTAATCGCCTTCACCAGTCGCACCGCGAAATACAGAAAAAAAAAAAAAAATAGCCCAAAATTAAACAAGGATCATCCAACATAGTGCAGTGCCAGTGCCAGTGCGTTACCCAAACAAAAACCAACAACAAAAAAGTGTAGTTGTTCAACGAAGATGTTGATGCACAAGTAGCAACCACCAAAGCACAGCATAGTCGCGCCGCGAAATCAAAAAAAAAAAAAATAATAGTCCACAACAATAGCCACTATTTAACAACAACATATTGCAAAGTGCTAGTGCCATTGCAAAAAACAACAACAAAAAAGTGCACCCGAGTACGAAGTTGATGATGCACAAGCAACAAACACCATTATAGTACAGCGGTAAATTTCCCTATCTCTCCTTCCCACATCACTCACAGTGCTTTGGCTTCGTCATTATATGCAGTGTATGTTATCTTATACAATGCTTGTAATTGATTAAGCCAAAGTATATCAGATAAATTGCTGCTATTGATTTTGGGTATCCAGGGGCGGATTAGTACATTGCTATTTAGGCATAACACTAGAAGTATTTGTGCTGTTAAGTTTTTTTGGGGCCCAAACTTAATATCAGCATAGATAACTGTCTGATTTGGTTTTTTGTGTCTGTTAATTAGTTATGGTGGGTGAATTTAGGGTTGACTACAGCAACATTCGGGGACTTAGGCAGAATTTGTGTGCCGCATATGTCCATACTGCGAAAAACAGGCCAGCTGTTTTGGCACAAGGTGAAACCCAGGTAGGGGAAAACACCGATCACTCGGAGTTCGGTCTGCATGGCTATAGCTTATTGCCATTATTCTTCTCACATCATGGTCTCGCCGTGTATGTTCGCAATGATGTTGCTTACCAGCTTCAACTGCAATATGGTTCATGTTTGAATACAAACTTTGATTTCATGTGGTTTAAATTCACCGTCCAAAAGCGCTTCATCGTATATCCTAGTTTGGATAGTAATTGGACATCCAACGAATTCGATGCACTATCCGACATCATCCAGAGAATTATTTCCCATTTTCCGCACAGTGAAATCGTTGTTACGGGCGATTTCAATGTACATAATTCTTCGGGGCTACGCTATTCGGTGACAACACCCGAAGGAAGGGATGCCGAGATTTTTGCTGAGTTAAACAACATGATTCAGCTTGTTGACGAGCCAACTCGAATTCCTGACTTGCAGGTCAATCCGCGAACACTCTAGACTTGTTCCTTACCTCTGACCCTGATAAATACACTATTAGTGTATTATCGCCTCTAGGCCCATCAGACCATTGTGTCATATCTGCGAATTTCTCGTGCCACCAAAACACAGTTAAAGAAAAAACTCCCAAGAGAACCGTTTGGCAGTACGAGAAAGCCAACTGGGACGGTCTCAATGTTTTCTTCTGGAATTTTAACTAGTCACTATGCTTCCTCGATAGTGACATAGGTTCCAGTGCAGATAAGATTACAAACTTAATTCTTTGTAGAATGAGAAATTGTATCCCGAATAGAGTAAAATCTACCAAACCCAAAGAAAACTCATGGTTTGATTCGAGCTGCAAAGGGGTTATCAGGATCAGAGAAGTAAGCTTCCGTTGTTATAAAGCCAACCCTACTGAGGAAAACCGGAAAAAGTTTCAACAAGCTAGAAAGACCTGTAACGTTCATATTCGAAGAACCAAATTTTTATATAATCAAATATTACGACAAAAAATACTGCAATGTCCCAAAGGTAGTAAAAATTGTTGGTCATTGGTAAAAAACAAACGAAACACCACCTCGTCCTCGGTTTCAACGCTCGTCTTCAATGATACTCCTTTTGTCAGCCCGCAAGATAAAGCCAATTTGCTTGCAGCACAGTTTGCTGTTAATTCGACGCTACCAGAAAATATTATAAATCCTCCTGTACTTGAGAGCGTAAATGATTCTATGGGACAAATCTTCTTTCGCACTCGTGCAGTTGCTAGAGTTCTGAAAGATCTCGATATACACAAATCCGCTGGCCCGGATAGTATCCCTCCCATTGTTATGAAGATGTGTTGGGAAAAGTTGATAACGGAAAGAGGAGGGAGAGTGGATGGCCATATGGCTATGAAGCTCTCCTGAATCTGGCATGATGCATGACATGAGAGATTAATGGAATTGACGGTAGCTAAGTATGGTAACGAAGTGGATGGTGAACGTGACCCTGGGTTACTTCACCTGAAACGGGAAAAGAAGACAACAATTGGGAGTGCTGGTATCGGGGAAACCTGATGCCAGTACTCCCAGATAAATGATTTTGGATAATGAACACACATGATTTTATGGCGAAACGAAAGATGGTAAAATAGAAACTGGAAAAGAAGGGAAAAACGGTTGTACTCAGTTGGACACATGCATCCTGCGCCTAGGGCGCAGGCATGTTATGTGAATTAGTTGGAACGGCCCAACGAGGCCAGGGTCATCCTATACTCTGACCCTGGTGATGTCGTCGTTGAAGCTAGGACAATGGTACTGGCTCCCAGGGCGTTGCAGAGGCTAACCAGTAGTCTAGAAAGTATCTAATCTAGTTATTAGATCTAAAAGAGACTAGTGTGACCGGACAACGAAGCTTACACTGAAGATGTAAGCATCCGGTAGTACGGGAGATAGATTGCTCGCGGACTTCGGTCTGGTCTATCTATTGAGGTTGGCCCCTTCGGGGAGATCGTACTAGCATGGTTGGTTGCCAATATCGCGGCAGCATATGGTGTTCGGATCCCTGTTGAGATTCGGACGCAAGAGGTGCAGATAGACCTCGCTCCTCAGCAAGGGGGGAGATCGTGCTGCAAAACGTGATCCAAATTGCCACCAGGGAAATTCCCTGGGGTGTTGGTCACACTTAAGTCGACCCGCTATTGTGGGTAGGCTCACCGTGACATAAGACCTTAATTGGTAGGAGGTCACGTTAAACTGAATTTCGATTCTACTCTACTGGTCTCTTTCCGAGTGGATGGAAAACAGCATTTGTCCAGCCTGTCCCTAAAAAAGGCGTGTCTTCTTCTCCCTCTAACTATCGACCAATTGCGCTTACGTCCCTTCTTTCCAAGGTCATGGAAACGCTGATAAATTTTCAGCTCAAAAAATATCTCGAAGAACGAAAGTTTCTTAACGACCGGCAGTACGGCTTTCGTAGCAATAGGTCCACTGGTGATCTGATGGTATATCTCACCGAACAGTGGCACAAATCTTTTCATCGTTTTGGAGAAAGTAAGATTATTGCGCTTGATATTTCGAAAGCATTTGATAGAGTTGGGCATCGAGCTCTCTTATCAAAAATGTGTGCATTTGGTATCGATGAATCTATTCTTCGGTGGATTAGAAATTACCGTTCAAACCGATCAATACAAGTTGTATTGGACTGTTTTAAGTCTGATATCTACAAAATAAATGCTGGTGTGCCCCAGGGCTCCGTTTTGTCTCCGACTCTCTTCCTTATATTCATAAACGATCTCTTGTCTGAAACTTCTAATCCATTAAACTGTTTTGCTGACGACAGTACCCTCAGCTTTTCATATTCGTTTCTTGTTTCACATCCATGTCCTTCAGATGTGGAACTTTAACGGCAGCGTATGATAAGCTCATTAAATTCTGTCCTCGACAGCATTGTCCAATGGGGAAACAAAAACCATGTAGAATTTAATGCTTCCAAAACTCAATGCTGTCTTCTGTCGTTAAAGCGGAACCTACCCCCTATGCTGCTATCCATGAGCGGCACTTGTATCGAGGAAACTGATCAGCTTTCAGTCCTCGGCATGTGTGTCACAGACCACCTTTTGAGGAACGACCACATATTTGAAATCGCCAAAAATGCTGCTAGGTTTTTAGGTTTTCTCCGTCGATGCAAGAAATTTGTCTCCCCTTCTTACCTGGCTGTGATCTACAAAGCCTATATTCGTCCAAAACTTGAGTACAACTCCCATATTTAGGCAGTTGCTCCAATAACCCACTTGAGTCTTTTGGATAGAATCCAAAAGAGAGTCCTTAAAATGATTGGTGATATAACTATAACGGAAGCGTTCACACCTCTGGAGCACCGTCGAAATGTTTCATGCATTTCGTTACTTTACCGTTATTTTAACAAATAGTGCTCTAGTGAAATAGCCAGTTGCATTCCTCCCTTAAACAATTCAACCGTAATATTCGCCCATCAGTTTACCCTTGAGCCCAACTTCGGACGTACTGTTACAAGAGCGATTAGGTAGGTTGGAGGGGATTTAAAAGGAGATACCGATGCACATTGGTTTTAAATATCTGTAGATCACAATGGGAGGGGAAAATTGAGTTGGGTAGAGCATTCCACATTCGTGTAGTGCGACTAAAGAAAGAATCTCTGTACATAACAGTACGTCCGAAGTTGGGCTCAAGGGTAAACTGATGTGCATTCCTAGAAGCGAAGAACAGTTTGTCCGGAAATCGTATTTTTCGGAGACGAGACCGAGACGAGACTTAATTATACGAGACCGAGACGAGACTGAAAATTTTCCATTTTAACGAGGCCGAGACGAGACTTACAAAAGTCTCGTCTCGTGACCAGTCCTACTTTTTTTGTATGTTAGTTTTTTTTTTTTATTTTTTCTACTTGGCACTAAACACTATCAAAGTGAACCCCACATGTGACACCAAAATTATGTTGTGTCCTATTAATTTTACTGAAAAGCACGATTCTCAGATGGGTTTTTTGTTGTTATTTTGTCTAGTGAAGAAAAAAAGATTAATTTTGACTCTTTTATTCAAAGGAGAATGGGCAAAAATGTATGGGAGCTGGTCTACCTACTCAACACCAATGTGTCATACATCGTTGAAAAGGTAATAAATTGTACATAAATTTATTATATGGACGTAAAGCGCTAACTCTACATTTGCAGCTGGTCTTACCACACACAGTAAAATGTCATACACCGTTGAAAAGATTATTACGTGTACCTTATTTTGTTAAAGAGCCGTTAAGATGTAGATAGTGGGGTTCAAAAGATATTTAGCCATCAAAAACTGCAAAAATCAAATAATGCAATTCTTCATTGGCAACTGGTCTACCAACTCAACAGTAATCTGTCATACATCGTTGTAAAGGTTATTACATTTGCTTCATTTCATTATATGACCATTAAGCTCTAAACCATGGGGTACATAGGGTATTTGGCTTCAAAGCACCAAAAACAACAATAATGCAATTCCGCATCGGTAAATGGTCTACCAACTCAACAGTGATGTGTGATACGTCAATGAAAAGATTATTGCGTGTACTTAATTTTTGTAAACAGCCGATAAAGTGTAGGTAGTGGGGTTCAGGAGGTATTTGGCAAAAATGAATACAAAAAGCAATAATGCAATTCCGCATTGAAGCTGCTGCACCTACTCAACAGAAATGTGACATATATCATTAAAAAGTATTTTTGAGTAATTTTTATTTTGAATGAGGGAGATTCCTTGTTTTTTAAACATTGATCGATAGAATGTCCTTTGCAATGCAGGCATCGTTCAGATTTGCTAACGTTTGTTCAAGTCTATTGAAATAAGAACGCACTGTCTCGTTTGGCCTTTTTTTATCTGAACTATTTTTAATTGGATTGGGGACAGAGATTTAGATTCCAAAAATTGTTGCACAACATTTTTTTTAAGGGTCTCCCAAGTGGTAAATTCTATATACTTTACTATATTATAAACTGGTCCAGTTAGTTTGGTTTTGATAATGAGGAGTGGGATTAGAATTTCGAAGCAAAGATGTCTTCACGCATTTAAAAATTTATGAAGTTGTGCCCTGTTCCCATCAAATTCAGGGATTAATTGGAGAGCAAAAGATCGATCGAGTTATGGCGTCATTTCGGATTCGGTTTCTAAAATGGAACTTTTGGTCTCAGAGGAAGTGGAGTTTTTAGCAGTACTAGAATCGGAATCTTCAGAGTCGGTTATTTCAATATGCTTATTTTACTTGATGTAGATGTTGAGATGATAGTTAGGTTAGATGGCTAGAGTTGCAGATGTTGTAGGTTGATAATGATGTTCAAATTTAAGATGAATTTTGAAATATTTCGAGGTTGATGTGGGTATTTTTTGTTTGCAATGTTTGTTTTTGTTTGGTAACAGTTTGCTATTCTTACACCATACCTGTGTTTTATTGGAAAAGCTATCCATTGTAGTATTCCATAGTAGCTATCCATAGTAGGATTTTACATGAATAACAAATACAACATCGGCATTATGAATACTGCTGATAAAAGTTAAAGTAGAATCATGCTGCGGATGGGTTTTCCGAGTCTCGAATGGATTTTTGGGGATTTCATTCTCAAATGTTGGTTAATATTAGTTTTTTTCGTGAAGTTAATTTTGACTGCTTCTGATTCTCGCAAATATATTTTTTTTTTTTTTAATATTCTGACAGGTGTTCTTTCAGTTAAACCAATTTTGAAATACAAAACCAGCCTACTGCGGATGCGTTTTTTGGTAATTTTCTGCTGCACTATTTATAGAATGCCAAAAAAACACGGGTAATGTATCACTTTTGTTGTTTGTTAGTTTTTTTTATTTTTTCCACTTGGCACTAAACACTTTCAAGGTGAACCCCACATGTGACACCAAAATTATGTTGTGTTCTTTTAATTTTACTGAAAAGCACGATTCTCAGATGGGTCCTACCTTGTTTTTTGTTGTTATTTTGTCTAGTGAAGAAAAAAAGATTAATTTTGACTCTTTTATTCAAAAGAGAATGGGCAAAAATGTATAGGAGCTGGTCTACCTACTCAACACTAATGTGTCATACATCGTTGAAAAGGTAATAACTTGTACATCAATTTATTATATGGACGTAAAGCGCTTAACCATGGGGTTCGAAAGATATTCCCCTTCAAAGCACCGAAAAAGACAGTAATGCAACTCTTCATTTGCAGCTTGTCCTACCACCCACAGTAAAGTGTCATACACCGTTGAAAAGATTATTACGTGTACCTTATTTTGTTAAAGAGCCGTTAAGATGTATATAATGGGGTTCAAAAGATATTTAGCCATCAAAAACTGCAAAAACCAAATAATGTAATTCTTCATTGGCAACTGGTCTACCAACTCAACAGTAATCTGTCATACATCTTTGTAAAGGTTATTACATTTGCTTCATTTCATTATATGACCATTAAGCTCTAAACCATGGGGTTCATGGGGTATTTGGCTTCAGAGCACCAAAAACAACAATAATGCAATTCGGCATTGGTAAATGGTCTACCAACTCAACAGTGATGTGTGATACGTCAGTGAAAATGTTGTTGCGTGTACTTAATTTTTGTAAACAGCCGATAAAGTGTAGGTAGTGGGGTTCAGGAGATATTTGGCAAAAATGCATAAAAAAGCAATAATGCAATTCCGCATTGGAAGCTGCTGCACCTACTCAACAGAAATGTGACATATATCGTTAAAAAGTATAAGGCATGTTCTTTATTTTTTTGAAAGCCGTTAATATGTAAACCATGGGGTTCGAGATGTTTTTGGCCCTCAAAATTGGCAAATAGAATAACAGTGCAATTCTTCATTGGAAATGGTTTACCGACTCAACAGTAATGTGTCATACGTTTTTGAAAAGGTAATCACAACAAAAACATAAATGTTAAATATCAAATATTTTAAGTACAGTTATATGGGAGAACCTTAAAATTATCAGAGAAATCTGTTATTTAATGATAACTGACATAAATTGAGTTGGTTTACTTAGCAAGATTTTTTTTATTACCTAATTACTCAATTTTGAAAAGAAAACTTGCCAAGTAAACCAACTCAATTTATGTCAGTAATCATTAAATAACAGATTTCTCTGATAATTTTAAGGTTCTCCCATATAACTCTACTTAAAATATTTGATATTTAACATTAATAAACTTAGAACTTGGCGTACTTTCAGATCTCACTACTTTTTACGGTTGACTTGTTACGCAAAGGTTTTTGTGTATAGAAGAACTTGGCTACGTTTTTAACATTTATGTTTTTGTTGTGATTTCATTACTTTTTGCAAAGATTCTTTTTATCAGGAAAAGTGGGTGGATGAAACGCCCCTGCATGAAAAAGTTCCTGATTTCAACTTTTTCTTTGCATACCCACGCCTGAAAACTAACCACTTTACCAAATTTTATAATCCTGCACAAATTGGAAGTGCTCTCAATATATTTAATATTATTTCTGTGAAAATGGGTGGTTGCCACGCCAACTGAATGTAAAATCTCAAAGTTTTAATTTCCCTTTTGTCTTTATGTCAAGTCCTATCGCTCTACCAAATTTCATCACTCTACGACAATCAGAAGTTCTTTACATATGTAGTTGATATCAATTCCGAGTATATGGGCGGGTGCCACGCCACTGAATGGATAATTTAAAATTTTCCAATATCTCCTTTGTACTGACCACATGATCTACCAGTTTACCAAATTTGATTATTCTGCAACATTCAAAAGTGATCGATATAATTAATAACAATTCTGAGAAAATGGGCGGATACCACGCCCCATGAATATTAAATATCAAATTTAAAAGTTTGGCCTATGTTTGCAGTTCAAGTTCTACAACTGTACCAAATTTCATAATTCTACGAGAAAACAGAAGTGCGCAATTTAATTGATATAAATTCTGCGAAAATGGGCGGATGCCACATCTCAAATTGTATGCAAAATCTCAAATTTAAAAATTTTGCATTTGCTTGCACTTCTAGCAATACTGTTTTACCAAATTTGATCGTTCTACGACAATCAGAAGAGCTCCTCATAATTGATATCAATTCTTATTCAAATGGGCGGATGCCACGCCCCCTGAATGTAAAATCTCAAATTTTAAAATTGTTCCCTTGCCTCCAAATTAAGCCCTACCGCTGTACCGAATTTTATCAATCTAAGACAGTAAGAAGTGCTCTAAATAATTTATATCAATTCTATGAAAATGGGCGGGTACCACGCCCCCTGAATGCAAAATCTCAAATTTTAAAATTATGCATTTGTTTGCACCTCTAGCCCTACCGTTTAACCAAATTTAATCGTTCTACGACAATCAGAAGAGCTCCTCATAATTGATATCAATTCTTATTCAAATGGGCGGATGGCACGCCCCCTGAATGTAAAATCTCAAATTTTAAAATTTTTCCTTTGCCAGCACTTTGAGCCTTACCGCTGTACCAAATTTCATCTTTCCACAATAATCAGAATTGCTACAAATAATTCATATCAATTCTATGAAAATGGGCGGATAACACGCCCCCTGAATGGAAAATCTTAAATTTTCGATTTTTTCTTTTGTATAAGTTAACACGAAGTTTGACTCTACGGAAATGCTGACGATGCGTCTGGCTTGTTACGTAGAAAAACAACGAAATTAACAACTGTGGGAATGCAAAGTAGCATTAAGAAATAATGCAAGGTTGCATTTATGTATTTAGCAAGTAAGAAACAAATTAATGAAAAATTATTTTTAAGTTCAGTTGATAATTTGTATTGATTCAATAAAGGTCAGAGCAACCTGCTCTGAGAAAAAAAAATATTTTTTTACAAAAAAGAATTGGTGTTAGATTAATTGGCGCCCAACCTGTGTGGCTTCGAACTATACGCGTTTAATTTGTGCTAACCATTGACATTAATTTACGTGACATTTTTATCCTGTGCAGAAAAATACGTGTTTGAATTGTGCTAACCATTGCCGTCTAACCGCGTATTACTCCTAATTTGTGAAAAAAAAAATCGCAACTTCGTAAGCGAGTGACAAAAGCAAATCCAAGAAAAGAGGCCCCCCAGTAAGCCGATAACCAAGGACAAAAAGGAGCAGTCAACTGCAGCCGCTTGGATTAGGAATAGAACCACCAGAAATAATAAAAATTTTATAATCAGCAACTATGAATCAACAATTCATCATATTATTGTAAGTTTATTGAATAATTTAAAAAAAATTTTTTGTTGAAGCAATTTACAAAAGTAAAGTTATCAGGAAAACCAAATGAAACAAAATTAAAATTATTAAAAGAAATTTTTTTATTGTGAAAAAAAAAAAAAACTAAGCACAAAATAATAAAAAAGTGATTTCATTCTTTTTAAAGAATTAGAATAAAACTAAAATTTTAGCAAAAGTACCTTTTTAAGTTCATTCAAATTTTAAATCGTATGTTAAGAAAAAGTTTTGGGAAAATTTTCATTTCATCTGTATTTTTAAAGTGTAAACATATTGCTGCCTTTGTTTGTTTCCACCCTTTTACCTCAATATTTTGCTAATTCTTATTTATTACCTTCATTTTACCCAATCCAAATCCAAATAATTTAATCAGACCCCCTATTCACAATCAACCTCCTCCACCCGCTCCTCCGATTCAACCTGTTCTTAACCAAAATGATTTGGTTCAACTTATTACTAGACTAGTAAGCGAAACTCTACATATCCAGGGAAGACAGATTTTCAATTCTATTATGAACCCTGCAGCCAACATAAACAATGATATAGATCAACCAATTAATCTAGCAGATAATAATCTGAATGATTTGGATAAAATACCCGACGTGGTAAAAAGTTTGAGGGAATTTTCCGGACAAACACATGAATTTAATTCATGGAAAAAAAGCATCGACAGAATTCTTAAAATTTATGAGCACCTTAAGGGTACTCCAAGATACTACGGTATCTTATCTGTCATAAGAAATAAGATAACAGGACATGCTGACGTGGTACTCGAGTCCTATAATACACCCCTTAATTGGGAAAAAATATCCAAATGCCTTACTTTGCATTATGCAGATAAGAGGGACTTAGGCACCCTCGAATACCAGATGACTACTCTGGTTCAAGGTAATAACACGGTTCCTGAATTCTATCAAGTCGTGTATCACCATTTGTCTTTGATCCTCAATAAATTAGGATCAATCGAAATGAGTCAGGATTCTATGAATAACATGACTCAGTGCTACCGTGACAAAGCCTTAGACACCTTTGTCAGGGGCATTAAAGGAGATCTTCCTCGGTTACTCAGTATCAGAGAACCAGCAGATCTTCCCCAGGCTTTGCATTTATGCCTAAAGCTGCAAAATGTAGACTTTAGAGCACAACATGCTAATAATTCACAAAGTTCCAGCAGAAAAATGCATCAACAAGCACCTCCAGTTCCTCCTAGAAGAGAAAACTTTCAAAACCCTACGCCAATACTGGCTCCCAGACGTGAGTTTTATCCTCACTTTCTGCATAACCCACGTACTCCTCAATCCCCGCAGTTTGATAGGGACGTGAAATACCAACCTAGATATCAACAGCATCAGCAGCCAAGAATCCCACCAAATCAACGACCTCTTCCACCGAAACCGATGTCCATTGATTACTCTCTAAAAACTCAAAAGGTGAACTACCAAAATAGACCAAGGAATCAACAATTTACTCAAAAACGTCAACATTCGCAACAAATGCACCCACCACAAAAGATGCAGCGCATCTATCATACTCAACCAGGTGATGACGAAAAATCTATGGAAGAATATGAAGCAGAAATTGCAAAAGAAGACCAAGAGTACGATGAATCCCTAGAAGAATACGTTGACCAAGAGGAGAACAACAACTTAGAACAACTAGAAGAACTAGACGACATTTATTTTTTAGATTAAAGTCCTCTTCGCTTCCCTTTTTCGAACACATTTCCAGAAGCGGAGAGATCCTTAAATTCCTTGTTGACACTGGGTCGAATAAAAATTATATTCAGCCTCGTCATATAAAAAATCTCATTCTTAATGAAAATCATTTCTATGCTAACTCTGTTGGAGGTAGCATCAAGATAACGCACCACTCACTTATTCAAATGTTTGGCCCTCAAACTGACAAAATTAAATTCTTCATCCTCCCCAGCCTTATTTCATTCGACGGCATTATAGGGCATGATACTCTAAAACAACTTAATGCCATCATCCATACAAAGAAGAATCATATGTCCCTTCAGCCTAGTTCCACTCACCCAAGAATTTCAATTCCTCTTAAACAGCATCTGTCAGAATTTGTCAACAATATAAGAACTGATCACATGACTAAAAATCAATGCACCAAGCTTAAAAACATTATTCGTAAATGCCCAAATCTTTTTTCCGAACCAAATGAAAAATTGACCTATACTACAACTGTAAAAGGAGAAATTCGAACTACAACTCGGGATCCCGTATACTCTAAATCGTATCCTTATCCCATGGCACTCAAGAATGAAGTTGAAAAAGAGATTCAAAAACTATTAGGAGACGGTATTATTAGACCATCAAAATCACCCTACAATTCTCCGGTTTGGGTAGTCCCCAAAAAAATGGACGCCTCAGGAGAAAAGAAATTCCGAATGGTAATTGATTACCGTAAGCTGAACACTTTAACCATAGCCGACAAATATCCGATCCCTGAAATTTATGAAATTCTTGCAAATCTAAGTAAGAACCAATGGTTTTCCATAGTAGACTTGAAAAGTGGCTTTCATCAGATCCCACTAAAAGAATCTGATATAGAAAAAACTGCCTTTTCGGTAAACAACGGCAAGTTTGAATTTACACGCCTTCCATTTGGTCTCAAAAACGCTCCATCCATTTTTCAGAGAGCTTTAGATGACATCCTAAGAGATCTTATCGGAAAATGTTGTTATGTCTACATTGATGACATTGTGATCTTCGGAAAAGACGAAGACGAACACTTCACAAATCTCCAAAAAGTCTTCAACACATTAGAGAAAGCAAATATGAAAATCCAATTAGACAAATGTGAATTTTTCCAAGAAGAAATTGAATTTTTAGGTTTTGTTATCGGCAGGGATGGTATAAAAACTAATCCAAAAAAAGTACAAGCAATAGTCGATCGACCTATGCCCAAAAACCTAAAAGAGCTTCGATCCTTCCTCGGAATGTCGGGATACTATCGCCGCTTCGTTAAAGACTACGCAAAATTAGCGAAACCCCTGACATCCCTTTTAAGAGGGGAAGACGGACATGTGTCCAAGAATATGTCAAAGAAAAAACTTATTCAACTAGATCGAGAAGCCATCGAAGCATTTAATAAATTAAAAAAATCTCTTGTTTCTGCAGAAGTCATCCTTCAATGCCCAGACTTTGAAAAAAGTTTTCAACTTACAACAGATGCCTCCGACTACGCCATCGGCGCAGTCCTTTCCCAAGACGACAAGCCAATAACTTTTCTTTCTAGAACGTTGAGCAAATCAGAAGAAGATTATGCCACCAACGAAAAGGAAATGTTGGCAATAATTTGGTCGCTTAACTCTCTTAGAAATTTCCTATACGGATCGCGCAAGGTTAACATTTTTACGGACCACCAACCCCTTACTTATGCGCTTAGTAACAAAAATACGAACTCCAAAATGAAGAGATGGAAAGCTATTTTGGAAGAATACAACTATGAGCTAAAATATAAACCCGGGAAGGGAAATGTTGTCGCAGACTCCCTCTCTAGACCTCCGAAAATAGAAATTAATTCAATGACTCCAACAGAGCACAGTGCTGACAGCTCAGCGCAAAATTTAATTCCCTCCGTTGAAATCCCTATAAATATCTTCCGAAATCAACTTCTGCTAAAAATAGGAAACGAAAATAGCTATCAAATTAAGAACCCATTTGACAACTACACTCGACATATCATAATTCGACCCGACTACTGAAAAAATGACATTATTGATATCTTTAAAAGATACCTTAACCCAAATACTATAAACGGACTTTTTACAGACGAAATGACAATGGGACGTGTACAAGAAATTTACCCTTTACATTTTAGAGACTATCGCATCAGATTCACAAAAAATATGTCGAAGACATACCTAACCAAAGCAAACAAGAAGAGAAGATCCTAAAGATACACCGGCGTGCTCACCGCAATGCCGATGAAAACCGAATTCAAATGTTAGAGAACTTCTATTTTCCTAAAATGGCTTCAAAAATCAAAGCCATAGTTAACCGCTGTATAACTTGCAAGGAAAATAAATATGATAGGCATCCTAACAAACCACATTTAAATCCGACACCAATTCCTAACTACCCCGGACACACACTGCATATCGACATTTTTTCCACGGAAAAATGTCTCGTCCTTACTGCAGTAGACAAATTTACTAAATTTGCTCAGGCTAAAATAATTTCATCAAGATCAATCGAAGACATAAGACGCCCTTTACGAGACATACTATTTTTCTTCTGCGTACCCGAAGTAGTTGTAATAGACAACGCAAAAGCTCTCAATTCAGCCTCAATAACTTCAATGGTAGAAGACGACCTCCAGATCAAAATTTTCAAAACTCCACCATACAAAAGTGAAGTGAACGGACAAGTTGAACGTTTTCACTCAACTCTATCAGAAATAATGAGATGCCTTAAATCTGATGGACCTTCACGGTCCTTTGAAGAACTTTTAGAACGAGCAGTAAACGAATACAATTTTACCATTCACTCAACCACAAACAAAAAACCTATAGAACTATTCTATGGACGAATACCTAGGCTAAACCGACAAATAAACCTAGACAAACTAAAAACTAAACAAGAAAAAGACACTACATACCACAACAAAAAGAAAGAACCTATTAAAGATTATGAAATAGGCCAAGTTATTTATGTTAAAAACAACAAACGTATAGGCTCTAAACTGACTAGTAGATATAGACAAGAAATTGTGAAAGAAAATAAGAACTCTACAATATTAACTGAATCTGGAAAAATAGTCCACAAAAGTAACATAAGAAATTAATTATTTTTTTTTTTCAGATGTACTTTTTACATTTGCCAAGCTGAAATTCAAATCATGGACTTTTTAAATTCACAAATCGTTTCTTTACATACAGGACTGACGAAGATACAGAACGGACATTTTAAGTTAATCCATATTATTAATCTTGACCAGTACGATCAATTCCTCTCCGACATATCACCAATCCTTAACCTAGAAACAACCCAAAACCAAACCATTTTTCCCTTACTATCACACGAAATTCAACAAATCCGCAATTTTTTACATAATCTTAAAACCAAAAGTAAACGCTCTTTAGATTTCATAGGTAAAGGTTGGAAACGGATTGCTGGCAATCCAGATCATGATGATTTTGTAACAATAAAAGAAAAAATTAAAGATGTTTTAAAAAATAATAATAAACAAGTTATCATTAACGAGTTATACAATGAACGAATTAATAACATTACAAAAATCCAAAATGAAATCCAAAATTTACTTAAAGAGAATAATAAAATCAATTTTGAAATCATTACAAATCTTAAATACAGAATTAAAATTGTAAAAGAAGAATTAGAGAACATAATCTATGCCATTCATTGGGCTAAACAAGGAACAATTAACTCTTTCATATTGTCAAAAAACGAAATAGATTTAGCCACTAAAATATTTAATGAACAACAATTGCCTTACACAACAATAGAAGAAGCCTTAGATTTCGCAGAAATCAAAATTATAAGTAATAGTTTATCAATCCTTTATATAATAAATATTCCCTTAACAAACAAGGAAATATACGAAAATCTTCTAATCAAACCAATAAAAAGGAAAAATATTGTAACTGAAATTTTATACGATGTAGTTTTAAGAAATAATGAGCAATTGTATGGAACAACAAAAAAATGTAAGACATTCAATAATCTATCAATTTGTAACTCCAAAAATATTGTAAATATTACAAACGACTCTTGCATTCCCAATTTGTTAAAAAGTTTACCAGCTACCTGCAATACAGTTAATAATCACCACATTCCAACCATAGAAGAAATAACACCAGATGTAATATTGCTAAATCAGTTTATCGGAACTCTTGAATTCGACAATACGACTCACAATTTAAACGGAACATTTTTAGTTAAATTCCGGAACATGACCATCAACTTGAATGGAATCCCACATATCTCCAAAGAAGGTTCTATAATAAAACCCCTCCCAGCAATATTCCAAACAAATCCTAAGGAAAAAGAATACCGTGAATTACTCTCGCTAGAAATGATGAAGGATCTTCATATTAACAACACTAACAAAATTCATCTCCTGCAAAAAGAGAATAATCATAATCAAATAACCACATATTCCTTCATTTCCGTCCTTGGATTTCTTTTCATAATATTGTTCCTATGGAAGATCTTGCCAAAACGTCACAATACGAAAATCGTAATAAAACAGTCAACACCAGAAGCCAATGGACCAGTAGCAATTGTGGATAAATTTCCTATGCTTGAGATGAACTCTATCCAAAATCTAAACAACCCTAAGTTCAATAACCTGCCATACTTCTGACGACCGATGACGATCGTTTCTAAGAGGGGAAGAGTTAACACGAAGTTTGACTCTACGGAAATGCTGACGATGCGTCTGGCTTGTTACGTAGAAAAACAACGAAATTAACAACTGTGGGAATGCAAAGTAGCATTAAGAAATAATGCAAGGTTGCATTTATGTATTTAGCAAGTAAGAAACAAATTAATGAAAAATTATTTTTAAGTTCAGTTGATAATTTGTATTGATTCAATAAAGGTCAGAGCAACCTGCTCTGAGAAAAAAAAATATTTTTTTACAAAAAAGAATTGGTGTTAGATTAACTTATACACCACAAGGCCTACCGTTGTGCGAAATTGCAAGACTCCACGATTTCGGGAAGTGCTCCATAATTTTGATGATCTGTCAGTGAGTCAGTTCCGGTTTTTGCAAATTTTGCAGTCTTATATTTTGGGAACCACTGATATCGTATTAAATTCATACAAATTTGCGCTATTGTTTTTATTATTCA
Source organism: Melangyna quadrimaculata (assembly GCA_949320155.1). Lineage (NCBI taxonomy): Eukaryota > Metazoa > Arthropoda > Insecta > Diptera > Syrphidae > Melangyna > Melangyna quadrimaculata. Next base: position 308,314,055 of record OX439483.1, on the reverse strand, counting down.
GGTTTTTATTTTTGATCTGAGTTACTTTACTATCGGATCACAACCGATACTAAAATACCCTTTTTTAATGTTTCTAGCAAAAATATGAATAAATCTAGTTTTACTGGTCCGGGGCCTAGAGTGGTCTTTCTGACGAGGCAAAAGGGTTCATAATCGACAAGGCCCTAGTTTTGGCCATTACTCAGCCATGCTAGCCTTGCCAGAACCTATTTAAAACTCTCTAGTGCCATGTCGAAAACTAGGATGTTTTTCTGCGCGGGCTTTTTATTTTTTCATAAATTCATACTTGGTTTTGAGCTCTTACACTCTCAAAGCCATTAAAATAATAAATTTATAGTAATTAATAGTAATAATTTATTTAATTTTTTTGAATGCTATAATATTTTGGAACCTTTAGCTATGTAGTTGGACATCACCAATTTCTAGCTACGTTAAAGTTGTTAGCTACGAGAGCAAGTTTGTGCCATTCAGTCGTGTCCATTTTTTAATTTTGCTTTTGAATGAGGGATATTCCTTGTTTTTTAAACATTGATCGCTAGAATGTCCTTTTCAATGCAGGCATCGTTCAGATTTGCTAACGTTTGTTCAAGTCTATTGAAATAAGAACGCACTGTCTCGTTTGGCCTTTTTTTATCTGAATTTTTTTTAATTGGATTGGGGACAGAGATTTAGATTCCAAAAATTGTTGCACAACATTTTCTTTAAGGGTCTCCCAAGTGGTAAATTCTATATACTTTACTATATTATAAACTGGGCCAGTTAGTTTGGTTTTGATAATGAGGAGTGGGATTAGAATTTCGAAGCAAAGATGTCTTCACGCATTTAAAAATTTATGAAGTTGTGCCCTGTTCCCATCAAATTCAGGGATTAATTGGAGAGCAAAAGATCGATCGAGTTATGGCGTCATTTCGGATTCGGTTTCTAAAATGGAACTTTTGGTCTCAGAGGAAGTGGAGTTTTTAGCAGTACTAGAATCGGAATCTTCAGAGTCGGTTATTTCAATATGCTTATTTTACTTGAGGTAGATGTTGAGATGATAGTTATGTTAGATGGCTAGAGTTGCAGATGTTGTAGGTTGATAATGATGTTTAAATTTAAGATGAATTTTGAAATATTTCGAGGTTGATGTGGGTATTTTTTGTTTGCAATGTTTGTATTCTTACACCATACCCGTGTTTTATTGGAAAAGCTATCCATACTAGTATTCCATAGTAGCTATCCATAGTAGGATTTTACATGAATAACAAATACAACATCGGCATTATGAATACTGCTGATAAAAGTTAAAGTAGAATCATGCTGCGGATGGGTTTTCCGAGTCTCGAATGGATTTTTGGGGATTTCATTCTCAAATGTTGGTTACTATTAGTTTTTTTCGTGAAGTTAATTTTGACTGCTTCTGATTCTCGCAAATATATTTTTTTTTTTTAATATTCTGACTGGTGTTCTTTCAGTTAAACCAATTTTGAAATACAAAACCAGCCTACTGCGGATGCGTTTTTTGGTAATTTTCTGCTGCACTATTTATAGAATGCCAAAAAAACACGGGTAATGTATCACTTTTGTTGTTTGTTAGTTTTTTTTATTTTTTCCACTTGGCACTAAACACTTTCAAGGTGAACCCCACATGTGACACCAAAATTATGTTGTGTTCTTTTAATTTTACTGAAAAGCACGATTCTCAGATGGGTCCTACCTTGTTTTTTGTTGTTATTTTGTCTAGTGAAGAAAAAAAGATTAATTTTGACTCTTTTATTCAAAAGAGAATGGGCTAAAATGTATAGGAGCTGGTCTACCTACTCAACACTAATGTGTCATACATCGTTGAAAAGGTAATAACTTGTACATCAATTTATTATATGAACGTAAAGCGCTTAACCATGGGGTTCGAAAGATATTCCCCTTCAAAGCACCGAAAAAGACAGTAATGCAACTCTTCATTTGCAGCTTGTCCTACCACCCACAGTAAAGTGTCATACACCGTTGAAAAGATTATTACGTGTACCTTATTTTGTTAAAGAGCCGTTAAGATGTATATAATGGGGTTCAAAAGATATTTAGCCATCAAAAACTGCAAAAACCAAATAATGTAATTCTTCATTGGCAACTGGTCTACCAACTCAACAGTAATCTGTCATACATCTTTGTAAAGGTTATTACATTTGCTTCATTTCATTATATGACCATTAAGCTCTAAACCATGGGGTTCATGGGGTATTTGGCTTCAGAGCACCAAAAACAACAATAATGCAATTCGGCATTGGTAAATGGTCTACCAACTCAACAGTGATGTGTGATACGTCAGTGAAAATGTTGTTGCGTGTACTTAATTTTTGTAAACAGCCGATAAAGTGTAGGTAGTGGGGTTCAGGAGATATTTGGCAAAAATGCATAAAAAAGCAATAATGCAATTCCGCATTGGAAGCTGCTGCACCTACTCAACAGAAATGTGACATATATCGTTAAAAAGTATAAGGCATGTTCTTTATTTTTTTGAAAGCCGTTAATATGTAAACCATGGGGTTCGAGAGGTATTTGGCCCTCAAAGTTGGCAAATAGAATAACAGTGCAATTCTTCATTGGAAATGGTTTACCGACTCAACAGTAATGTGTCATACGTTTTTGAAAAGGTAATCACAACAAAAACATAAATGTTAAATATCAAATATTTTAAGTACAGTTATATGGGAGAACCTTAAAATTATCAGAGAAATCTGTTATTTAATGATAACTGACATAAATTGAGTTGGTTTACTTAGCAAGATTTTTTTTATTACCTAATTACTCAATTTTGAAAAGAAAACTTGCCAAGTAAACCAACTCAATTTATGTCAGTAATCATTAAATAACAGATTTCTCTGATAATTTTAAGGTTCTCCCATATAACTCTACTTAAAATATTTGATATTTAACATTAATAAACTTAGAACTTGGCGTACTTTCAGATCTCACTACTTTTTACGGTTGACTTGTTACGCAAAGGTTTTTGTGTATAGAAGAACTTGGCTACGTTTTTAACATTTATGTTTTTGTTGTGATTTCATTACTTTTTGCAAAGAATGTATAGGAGCTGGTCTACCTACTCAACACTAATGTGTCATACATCGTTGAAAAGGTAATAACTTGTACATCAATTTATTATATGGACGTAAAGCGCTTAACCATGGGGTTCGAAAGATATTCCCCTTCAAAGCACCGAAAAAGACAGTAATGCAACTCTTCATTTGCAGCTTGTCCTACCACCCACAGTAAAGTGTCATACACCGTTGAAAAGATTATTACGTGTACCTTATTTTGTTAAAGAGCCGTTAAGATGTATATAATGGGGTTCAAAAGATATTTAGCCATCAAAAACTGCAAAAACCAAATAATGTAATTCTTCATTGGCAACTGGTCTACCAACTCAACAGTAATCTGTCATACATCTTTGTAAAGGTTATTACATTTGCTTCATTTCATTATATGACCATTAAGCTCTAAACCATGGGGTTCATGGGGTATTTGGCTTCAGAGCACCAAAAACAACAATAATGCAATTCGGCATTGGTAAATGGTCTACCAACTCAACAGTGATGTGTGATACGTCAGTGAAAATGTTGTTGCGTGTACTTAATTTTTGTAAACAGCCGATAAAGTGTAGGTAGTGGGGTTCAGGAGATATTTGGCAAAAATGCATAAAAAAGCAATAATGCAATTCCGCATTGGAAGCTGCTGCACCTACTCAACAGAAATGTGACATATATCGTTAAAAAGTATAAGGCATGTTCTTTATTTTTTTGAAAGCCGTTAATATGTAAACCATGGGGTTCGAGAGGTATTTGGCCCTCAAAGTTGGCAAATAGAATAACAGTGCAATTCTTCATTGGAAATGGTTTACCGACTCAACAGTAATGTGTCATACGTTTTTGAAAAGGTAATCACAACAAAAACATAAATGTTAAATATCAAATATTTTAAGTACAGTTATATGGGAGAACCTTAAAATTATCAGAGAAATCTGTTATTTAATGATAACTGACATAAATTGAGTTGGTTTACTTAGCAAGATTTTTTTTATTACCTAATTACTCAATTTTGAAAAGAAAACTTGCCAAGTAAACCAACTCAATTTATGTCAGTAATCATTAAATAACAGATTTCTCTGATAATTTTAAGGTTCTCCCATATAACTCTACTTAAAATATTTGATATTTAACATTAATAAACTTAGAACTTGGCGTACTTTCAGATCTCACTACTTTTTACGGTTGACTTGTTACGCAAAGGTTTTTGTGTATAGAAGAACTTGGCTACGTTTTTAACATTTATGTTTTTGTTGTGATTTCATTACTTTTTGCAAAGATTCTTTTTATCAGGAAAAGTGGGTGGATGAAACGCCCCTGCATGAAAAAGTTCCTGATTTCAACTTTTTCTTTGCATACCCACGCCTGAAAACTAACCACTTTACCAAATTTCATAATCCTGCACAAATTGGAAGTGCTCTCAATATATTTAATATTATTTCTGTGAAAATGGGTGGTTGCCACGCCAACTGAATGTAAAATCTCAAAGTTTTAATTTCCCTTTTGTCTTTATGTCAAGTCCTATCGCTCTACCAAATTTCATCACTCTACGACAATCAGAAGTTCTTTACATATGTAGTTGATGTCAATTCCGAGTATATGGGCGGGTGCCACGCCACTGAATGGATAATTTAAAATTTTCCAATATCTCCTTTGTACTGACCACATGATCTACCAGTTTACCAAATTTGATTATTCTGCAACATTCAAAAGTGATCGATATAATTAATAACAATTCTGAGAAAATGGGCGGATACCACGCCCCATGAATATTAAATATCAAATTTAAAAGTTTGGCCTATGTTTGCAGTTCAAGTTCTACAACTGTACCAAATTTCATAATTCTACGAGAAAACAGAAGTGCGCAATTTAATTGATATAAATTCTGCGAAAATGGGCGGATGCCACATCTCAAATTGTATTAAAAATTTTGCATTTGCTTGCACTTCTAGCAATACTGTTTTACCAAATTTGATCGTTCTACGACAATCAGAAGAGCTCCTCATAATTGATATCAATTCTTATTCAAATGGGCGGATGCCACGCCCCCTGAATGTAAAATCTCAAATTTTAAAATTGTTCCCTTGCCTCCAAATTAAGCCCTACCGCTGTACCGAATTTTATCAATCTTAGACAGTAGGAAGTGCTCTAAATAATTTATATCAATTCTATGAAAATGGGCGGGTACCACGCCCCCTGAATGCAAAATCTCAAATTTGAAAATTTTCCATTTGTTTGCACCTCTAGCCCTACCGTTTAACCAAATTTAATCGTTCTACGACAATCAGAAGAGCTCCTCATAATTGATATCAATTCTTATTCAAATGGGCGGATGGCACGCCCCCTGAATGTAAAATCTCAAATTTTAAAATTTTTCCTTTGCCAGCACTTTGAGCCTTACCGCTGTACCAAATTTCATCTTTCCACAATAATCAGAATTGCTACAAATAATTCATATCAATTCTATGAAAATGGGCGGATAGCACGCCCCCTGAATGGAAAATCTTAAATTTTCGATTTTTTCTTTTGTATACACCACAATTGTGCGAAATTGCAAGATTCCACGATTTCGGGAAGTGCTCCATAATTTTGATGATCTGTCAGTGAGTCAGTTCCGGTTTTTGCAAATTTTGCAGTCTTATATTTTGGGAACCACTGATATCGTATTAAATTCATACAAATTTGCGCTATTGTTTTTATTATTCAGGTTTTTATTTTTGATCTGAGTTACTTTACTATCGGATCACAACCGATACTAAAATACCCTTTTTTAATGTTTCTAGCAAAAATATGAATAAATCTAGTTTTACTGGTCCGGGGCCTAGAGTGGTCTTTCTGACGAGGCAAAAGGGTTCATAATCGACAAGGCCCTAGTTTTGGCCATTACTCAGCCATGCTAGGGCCTTGCCAGAACCTATTTAAAACTCTCTAGTGCCATGTCGAAAACTAGGATGTTTTTCTGCGCGGGCTTTTTATTTGTTCATAAATTCATACTTGGTTTTGAGCTCTTACACTCTCAAAGCCATTAAAATAATAAATTTATAGTAATTAATAGTAATAATTTATTTAATTTTTTTGAATGCTATAATATTTTGGAACCTTTAGCTATGTAGTTGGACATCACCAATTTCTAGCTACGTTAAAGTTGTTAGCTACGAGAGCAAGTTTGTGCCATTCAGTCGTGTCCATTTTTTAATTTTGATTTTGAATGAGGGAGATTCCTTGCTTTTTAAACATTGATCGCTAGAATGTCCTTTTCAATGCAGGCATCGTTCAGATTTGCTAACGTTTGTTCAAGTCTATTGAAATAAGAACGCACTGTTTCGTTTGGCCTTTTTTTATCTGAACTATTTTTAATTGGATTGGGGACAGAGATTTAGATTCCAAAAATTGTTGCACAACATTTTCTTTAAGGGTCTCCCAAGTGGTAAATTATATATACTTTACTATATTATAAACTGGGCCAGTTAGTTTGGTTTTGATAATGAGGAGTGGGATTAGAATTTCGAAGCAAAGATGTCTTCACGCATTTAAAAATTTATGAAGTTGTGCCCTGTTCCCATCAAATTCAGGGATTAATTGGAGAGCAAAAGATCGATCGAGTTATGGCGTCATTTCGGATTCGGTTTCTAAAATGGAACTTTTGGTCTCAGAGGAAGTGGAGTTTTTAGCAGTACTAGAATCGGAATCTTCAGAGTCGGTTATTTCAATATGCTTATTTTACTTGAGGTAGATGTTGAGATGATAGTTAGGTTAGATGGCTAGAGTTGCAGATGTTGTAGGTTGATAATGATGTTCAAATTTAAGATGAATTTTGAAATATTTCGAGGTTGATGTGGGTATTTTTTGTTTGCAATGTTTGTATTCTTACACCATACCCGTGTTTTATTGGAAAAGCTATCCATACTAGTAGCTATCCATAGTAGGATTTTACATGAATAACAAATACAACATCGGCATTATGAATACTGCTGATAAAAGTTAAAGTAGAATCATGCTGCGGATGGGTTTTCCGAGTCTCGAATGGATTTTTGGGGATTTCATTCTCAAATGTTGGTTACTATTAGTTTTTTTCGTGAAGTTAATTTTGACTGCTTCTGATTCTCGCAAATATATTTTTTTTTTTTAATATTCTGACAGGTGTTCTTTCAGTTAAACCAATTTTGAAATACAAAACCAGCCTACTGCGGATGCGTTTTTTGGTAATTTTCTGCTGCACTATTTATAGAATGCCAAAAAAACACGGGTAATGTATCACTTTTGTTGTTTGTTAGTTTTTTTTATTTTTTCCACTTGGCACTAAACACTTTCAAGGTGAACCCCACATGTGACACCAAAATTATGTTGTGTTCTTTTAATTTTACTGAAAAGCACGATTCTCAGATGGGTCCTACCTTGTTTTTTGTTGTTATTTTGTCTAGTGAAGAAAAAAAGATTAATTTTGACTCTTTTATTCAAAAGAGAATGGGCAAAAATGTATAGGAGCTGGTCTACCTACACAACACTAATGTGTCATACATCGTTGAAAAGGTAATAACTTGTACATCAATTTATTATATGGACGTAAAGCGCTTAACCATGGGGTTCGAAAGATATTCCCCTTCAAAGCACCGAAAAAGACAGTAATGCAACTCTTCATTTGCAGCTTGTCCTACCACCCACAGTAAAGTGTCATACACCGTTGAAAAGATTATTACGTGTACCTTATTTTGTTAAAGAGCCGTTAAGATGTATATAATGGGGTTCAAAAGATATTTAGCCATCAAAAACTGCAAAAACCAAATAATGTAATTCTTCATTGGCAACTGGTCTACCAACTCAACAGTAATCTGTCATACATCTTTGTAAAGGTTATTACATTTGCTTCATTTCATTATATGACCATTAAGCTCTAAACCATGGGGTTCATTTGGTATTTGGCTTCAGAGCACCAAAAACAACAATAATGCAATTCGGCATTGGTAAATGGTCTACCAACTCAACAGTGATGTGTGATACGTCAGTGAAAATGTTGTTGCGTGTACTTAATTTTTGTAAACAGCCGATAAAGTGTAGGTAGTGGGGTTCAGGAGATATTTGGCAAAAATGCATAAAAAAGCAATAATGCAATTCCGCATTGGAAGCTGCTGCACCTACTCAACAGAAATGTGACATATATCGTTAAAAAGTATAAGGCATGTTCTTTATTTTTTTGAAAGCCGTTAATATGTAAACCATGGGGTTCGAGAGGTTTTTGGCCCTCAAAATTGGCAAATAGAATAACAGTGCAATTCTTCATTGGAAATGGTTTACCGACTCAACAGTAATGTGTCATACGTTTTTGAAAAGGTAATCACAACAAAAACATAAATGTTAAATATCAAATATTTTAAGTACAGTTATATGGGAGAACCTTAAAATTATCAGAGAAATCTGTTATTTAATGATAACTGACATAAATTGAGTTGGTTTACTTAGCAAGATTTTTTTTATTACCTAATTACTCAATTTTGAAAAGAAAACTTGCCAAGTAAACCAACTCAATTTATGTCAGTAATCATTAAATAACAGATTTCTCTGATAATTTTAAGGTTCTCCCATATAACTCTACTTAAAATATTTGATATTTAACATTAATAAACTTAGAACTTGGCGTACTTTCAGATCTCACTACTTTTTACGGTTGACTTGTTACGCAAAGGTTTTTGTGTATAGAAGAACTTGGCTACGTTTTTAACATTTATGTTTTTGTTGTGATTTCATTACTTTTTGCAAAGATTCTTTTTATCAGGAAAAGTGGGTGGATGAAACGCCCCTGCATGAAAAAGTTCCTGATTTCAACTTTTTCTTTGCATACCCACGCCTGAAAACTAACCACTTTACCAAATTTCATAATCCTGCACAAATTGGAAGTGCTCTCAATATATTTAATATTATTTCTGTGAAAATGGGTGGTTGCCACGCCAACTGAATGTAAAATCTCAAAGTTTTAATTTCCCTTTTGTCTTTATGTCAAGTCCTATCGCTCTACCAAATTTCATCACTCTACGACAATCAGAAGTTCTTTACATATGTAGTTGATATCAATTCCGAGTATATGGGCGGGTGCCACGCCACTGAATGGATAATTTAAAATTTTCCAATATCTCCTTTGTACTGACCACATGATCTACCAGTTTACCAAATTTGATTATTCTGCAACATTCAAAAGTGATCGATATAATTAATAACAATTCTGAGAAAATGGGCGGATACCACGCCCCATGAATATTAAATATCAAATTTAAAAGTTTGGCCTATGTTTGCAGTTCAAGTTCTACAACTGTACCAAATTTCATAATTCTACGAGAAAACAGAAGTGCGCAATTTAATTGATATAAATTCTGCGAAAATGGGCGGATGCCACATCTCAAATTGTATTAAAAATTTTGCATTTGCTTGCACTTCTAGCAATACTGTTTTACCAAATTTGATCGTTCTACGACAATCAGAAGAGCTCCTCATAATTGATATCAATTCTTATTCAAATGGGCGGATGCCACGCCCCCTGAATGTAAAATCTCAAATTTTAAAATTGTTCCCTTGCCTCCAAATTAAGCCCTACCGCTGTACCGAATTTTATCAATCTTAGACAGTAGGAAGTGCTCTAAATAATTTATATCAATTCTATGAAAATGGGCGGGTACCACGCCCCCTGAATGCAAAATCTCAAATTTGAAAATTTTGCATTTGTTTGCACCTCTAGCCCTACCGTTTAACCAAATTTAATCGTTCTACGACAATCAGAAGAGCTCCTCATAATTGATATCAATTCTTATTCAAATGGGCGGATGGCACGCCCCCTGAATGTAAAATCTCAAATTTTAAAATTTTTCCTTTGCCAGCACTTTGAGCCTTACCGCTGTACCAAATTTCATCTTTCCACAATAATCAGAATTGCTACAAATAATTCATATCAATTCTATGAAAATGGGCGGATAGCACGCCCCCTGAATGGAAAATCTTAAATTTTCGATTTTTTCTTTTGTATACACCACAAAAGTGCTCCATAATTTTGATGATCTGTCAGTGAGTCAGTTCCGGTTTTTGCAAATTTTGCAGTCTTATATTTTGGGAACCACTGATATCGTATTAAATTCATACAAATTTGCGCTATTGTTTTTATTATTCAGGTTTTTATTTTTGATCTGAGTTACTTTACTATCGGATCACAACCGATACTAAAATACCCTTTTTTAATGTTTCTAGCAAAAATATGAATAAATCTAGTTTTACTGGTCCGGGGCCTAGAGTGGTCTTTCTGACGAGGCAAAAGGGTTCATAATCGACAAGGCCCTAGTTTTGGCCATTACTCAGCCATGCTAGGGCCTTGCCAGAACCTATTTAAAACTCTCTAGTGCCATGTCGAAAACTAGGATGTTTTTCTGCGCGGGCTTTTTATTTGTTCATAAATTCATACTTGGTTTTGAGCTCTTACACTCTCAAAGCCATTAAAATAATAAATTTATAGTAATTAATAGTAATAATTTATTTAATTTTTTTGAATGCTATAATATTTTGGAACCTTTAGCTATGTAGTTGGACATCACCAATTTCTAGCTACGTTAAAGTTGTTAGCTACGAGAGCAAGTTTGTGCCATTCAGTCGTGTCCATTTTTTAATTTTGATTTTGAATGAGGGAGATTCCTTGCTTTTTAAACATTGATCGCTAGAATGTCCTTTTCAATGCAGGCATCGTTCAGATTTGCTAACGTTTGTTCAAGTCTATTGAAATAAGAACGCACTGTCTCGTTTGGCCTTTTTTTATCTGAACTATTTTTAATTGGATTGGGGACAGAGATTTAGATTCCAAAAATTGTTGCACAACATTTTCTTTAAGGGTCTCCCAAGTGGTAAATTATATATACTTTACTATATTATAAACTGGGCCAGTTAGTTTGGTTTTGATAATGAGGAGTGGGATTAGAATTTCGAAGCAAAGATGTCTTCACGCATTTAAAAATTTATGAAGTTGTGACCTGTTCCCATCAAATTCAGGGATTAATTGGAGAGCAAAAGATCGATCGAGTTATGGCGTCATTTCGGATTCGGTTTCTAAAATGGAACTTTTGGTCTCAGAGGAAGTGGAGTTTTTAGCAGTACTAGAATCGGAATCTTCAGAGTCGGTTATTTCAATATGCTTATTTTACTTGAGGTAGATGTTGAGATGATAGTTAGGTTAGATGGCTAGAGTTGCAGATGTTGTAGGTTGATAATGATGTTCAAATTTAAGATGAATTTTGAAATATTTCGAGGTTGATGTGGGTATTTTTTGTTTGCAATGTTTGTATTCTTACACCATACCCGTGTTTTATTGGAAAAGCTATCCATACTAGTAGCTATCCATAGTAGGATTTTACATGAATAACAAATACAACATCGGCATTATGAATACTGCTGATAAAAGTTAAAGTAGAATCATGCTGCGGATGGGTTTTCCGAGTCTCGAATGGATTTTTGGGGATTTCATTCTCAAATGTTGGTTACTATTAGTTTTTTTCGTGAAGTTAATTTTGACTGCTTCTGATTCTCGCAAATATATTTTTTTTTTTTAATATTCTGACAGGTGTTCTTTCAGTTAAACCAATTTTGAAATACAAAACCAGCCTACTGCGGATGCGTTTTTTGGTAATTTTCTGCTGCACTATTTATAGAATGCCAAAAAAACACGGGTAATGTATCACTTTTGTTGTTTGTTAGTTTTTTTTATTTTTTCCACTTGGCACTAAACACTTTCAAGGTGAACCCCACATGTGACACCAAAATTATGTTGTGTTCTTTTAATTTTACTGAAAAGCACGATTCTCAGATGGGTCCTACCTTGTTTTTTGTTGTTATTTTGTCTAGTGAAGAAAAAAAGATTAATTTTGACTCTTTTATTCAAAAGAGAATGGGCAAAAATGTATAGGAGCTGGTCTACCTACACAACACTAATGTGTCATACATCGTTGAAAAGGTAATAACTTGTACATCAATTTATTATATGGACGTAAAGCGCTTAACCATGGGGTTCGAAAGATATTCCCCTTCAAAGCACCGAAAAAGACAGTAATGCAACTCTTCATTTGCAGCTTGTCCTACCACCCACAGTAAAGTGTCATACACCGTTGAAAAGATTATTACGTGTACCTTATTTTGTTAAAGAGCCGTTAAGATGTATATAATGGGGTTCAAAAGATATTTAGCCATCAAAAACTGCAAAAACCAAATAATGTAATTCTTCATTGGCAACTGGTCTACCAACTCAACAGTAATCTGTCATACATCTTTGTAAAGGTTATTACATTTGCTTCATTTCATTATATGACCATTAAGCTCTAAACCATGGGGTTCATTTGATATTTGGCTTCAGAGCACCAAAAACAACAATAATGCAATTCGGCATTGGTAAATGGTCTACCAACTCAACAGTGATGTGTGATACGTCAGTGAAAATGTTGTTGCGTGTACTTAATTTTTGTAAACAGCCGATAAAGTGTAGGTAGTGGGGTTCAGGAGATATTTGGCAAAAATGCATAAAAAAGCAATAATGCAATTCCGCATTGGAAGCTGCTGCACCTACTCAACAGAAATGTGACATATATCGTTAAAAAGTATAAGGCATGTTCTTTATTTTTTTGAAAGCCGTTAATATGTAAACCATGGGGTTCGAGAGGTTTTTGGCCCTCAAAATTGGCAAATAGAATAACAGTGCAATTCTTCATTGGAAATGGTTTACCGACTCAACAGTAATGTGTCATACGTTTTTGAAAAGGTAATCACAACAAAAACATAAATGTTAAATATCAAATATTTTAAGTACAGTTATATGGGAGAACCTTAAAATTATCAGAGAAATCTGTTATTTAATGATAACTGACATAAATTGAGTTGGTTTACTTAGCAAGATTTTTTTTATTACCTAATTACTCAATTTTGAAAAGAAAACTTGCCAAGTAAACCAACTCAATTTATGTCAGTAATCATTAAATAACAGATTTCTCTGATAATTTTAAGGTTCTCCCATATAACTCTACTTAAAATATTTGATATTTAACATTAATAAACTTAGAACTTGGCGTACTTTCAGATCTCACTACTTTTTACGGTTGACTTGTTACGCAAAGGTTTTTGTGTATAGAAGAACTTGGCTACGTTTTTAACATTTATGTTTTTGTTATGATTTCATTACTTTTTGCAAAGATTCTTTTTATCAGGAAAAGTGGGTGGATGAAACGCCCCTGCATGAAAAAGTTCCTGATTTCAACTTTTTCTTTGCATACCCACGCCTGAAAACTAACCACTTTACCAAATTTCATAATCCTGCACAAATTGGAAGTGCTCTCAATATATTTAATATTATTTCTGTGAAAATGGGTGGTTGCCACGCCAACTGAATGTAAAATCTCAAAGTTTTAATTTCCCTTTTGTCTTTATGTCAAGTCCTATCGCTCTACCAAATTTCCACTCTACGACAATCAGAAGTTCTTTACATATGTAGTTGATATCAATTCCGAGTATATGGGCGGGTGCCACGCCACTGAATGGATAATTTAAAATTTTCCAATATCTCCTTTGTACTGACCACATGATCTACCAGTTTACCAAATTTGATTATTCTGCAACATTCAAAAGTGATCGATATAATTAATAACAATTCTGAGAAAATGGGCGGATACCACGCCCCATGAATATTAAATATCAAATTTAAAAGTTTGGCCTATGTTTGCAGTTCAAGTTCTACAACTGTACCAAATTTCATAATTCTACGAGAAAACAGAAGTGCGCAATTTAATTGATATAAATTCTGCGAAAATGGGCGGATGCCACATCTCAAATTGTATGCAAAATCTCAAATTTAAAAATTTTGCATTTGCTTGCACTTCTAGCAATACTGTTTTACCAAATTTGATCGTTCTACGACAATCAGAAGAGCTCCTCATAATTGATATCAATTCTTATTCAAATGGGCGGATGCCACGCGTCCTGAATGTAAAATCTCAAATTTTAAAATTGTTCCCTTGCCTCCAAATTAAGCCCTACCGCTGTACCGAATTTTATCAATCTAAGACAGTAGGAAGTGCTCTAAATAATTTATATCAATTCTATGAAAATGGGCGGGTACCACGCCCCCTGAATGCAAAATCTCAAATTTGAAAATTTTGCATTTGTTTGCACCTCTAGCCCTACCGTTTAACCAAATTTAATCGTTCTACGACAATCAGAAGAGCTCCTCATAATTGATATCAATTCTTATTCAAATGGGCGGATGGCACGCCCCCTGAATGTAAAATCTCAAATTTTAAAATTTTTCCTTTGCCAGCACTTTGAGCCTTACCGCTGTACCAAATTTCATCTTTCCACAATAATCAGAATTGCTACAAATAATTCATATCAATTCTATGAAAATGGGCGGATAACACGCCCCCTGAATGGAAAATCTTAAATTTTCGATTTTTTCTTTTGTATACACCACAAGGCCTACCGTTGTGCGAAATTGCAAGATTCCACGATTTCGGGAAGTGCTCCATAATTTTGATGATCTGTCAGTGAGTCAGTTCCGGTTTTTGCAAATTTTGCAGTCTTATATTTTGGGAACCACTGATATCGTATTAAATTCATACAAATTTGCGCTATTGTTTTTATTATTCAGGTTTTTATTTTTGATCTGAGTTACTTTACTGTCGGATCACAACCGATACTAAAATACCCTTTTTTAATGTTTCTAGCAAAAATATGAATAAATCTAGTTTTACTGGTCCGGGGCCTAGAGTGGTCTTTCTGACGAGGCAAAAGGGTTCATAATCGACAAGGCCCTAGTTTTGGCCATTACTCAGCCATGCTAGGGCCTTGCCAGAACCTATTTAAAACTCTCTAGTGCCATGTCGAAAACTAGGATGTTTTTCTGCGCGGGCTTTTTATTTTTCCATAAATTCATACTTGGTTTTGAGCTCTTACACTCTCAAAGCCATTAAAATAATAAATTTATAGTAATTTATAGTAATAATTTATTTAATTTTGTTGAATGCTATAATATTTTGGAACCTTTAGCTATGTAGTTGGACATCACCAATTTCTAGCTACGTTAAAGTTGTTAGCTACGAGAGCAAGTTTGTGCCATTCAGTCGTGTCCATTTTTTAATTTTGATTTTGAATGAGGGAGATTCCTTGTTTTTTAAACATTGATCGCTAGAATGTCCTTTTCAATGCAGGCATCGTTCAGATTTGCTAACGTTTGTTCAAGTCTATTGAAATAAGAACGCACTGTCTCGTTTGGCCTTTTTTTATCTGAACTATTTTTAATTGGATTGGGGACAGAGATTTAGATTCCAAAAATTGTTGCACAACATTTTCTTTAAGGGTCTCCCAAGTGGTAAATTCTATATACTTTACTATATTATAAACTGGGCCAGT
Source organism: Melangyna quadrimaculata (assembly GCA_949320155.1). Taxonomy (NCBI): domain Eukaryota; kingdom Metazoa; phylum Arthropoda; class Insecta; order Diptera; family Syrphidae; genus Melangyna; species Melangyna quadrimaculata. The sequence goes on along the minus strand of OX439483.1, from coordinate 308,298,582 downwards.
TAGTTTGGTTTTGATAATGAGGAGTGGGATTAGAATTTCGAAGCAAAGATGTCTTCACGCATTTAAAAATTTATGAAGTTGTGCCCTGTTCCCATCAAATTCAGGGATTAATTGGAGAGCAAAAGATCGATCGAGTTATGGCGTCATTTCGGATTCGGTTTCTAAAATGGAACTTTTGGTCTCAGAGGAAGTGGAGTTTTTAGCAGTACTAGAATCGGAATCTTCAGAGTCGGTTATTTCAATATGCTTATTTTACTTGAGGTAGATGTTGAGATGATAGTTAGGTTAGATGGCTAGAGTTGCAGATGTTGTAGGTTGATAATGATGTTCAAATTTAAGATGAATTTTGAAATATTTCGAGGTTGATGTGGGTATTTTTTGTTTGCAATGTTTGTTTTTGTTTGGTAACAGTTTGCTATTCTTACACCATACCCGTGTTTTATTGGAAAAGCTATCCATAGTAGTATTCCATAGTAGCTATCCATAGTAGGATTTTACATGAATAACAAATACAACATCGGCATTATGAATACTGCTGATAAAAGTTAAAGTAGAATCATGCTGCGGATGGGTTTTCCGAGTCTCGAATGGATTTTTGGGGATTTCATTCTCAAATGTTGGTTACTATTAGTTTTTTTCGTGAAGTTAATTTTGACTGCTTCTGATTCTCGCAAATATATATTTTTTTTTTTTAATATTCTGACAGGTGTTCTTTCAGTTAAACCAATTTTGAAATACAAAACCAGCCTACTGCGGATGCGTTTTTTGGTAATTTTCTGTTGCACTATTTATAGAATGCCAAAAAAACACGGGTAATGTATCACTTTTGTTGTTTGTTAGTTTTTTTTATTTTTTCCACTTGGCACTAAACACTTTCAAGGTGAACCCCACATGTGACACCAAAATTATGTTGTGTTCTTTTAATTTTACTGAAAAGCACGATTCTCAGATGGGTCCTACCTTGTTTTTTGTTGTTCTTTTGTCTAGTGAAGAAAAAAAGATTAATTTTGCCTCTTTTATTCAAAAGAGAATGGGCAAAAATGTATAGGAGCTGGTCTACCTACTCAACACTAATGTGTCATACATCGTTGAAAAGGTAATAACTTGTACATCAATTTATTATATGGACGTAAAGCGCTTAACCATGGGGTTCGAAAGATATTCCCCTTCAAAGCACCGAAAAAGACAGTAATGCAACTCTTCATTTGCAGCTTGTCCTACCACCCACAGTAAAGTGTCATACACCGTTGAAAAGATTATTACGTGTACCTTATTTTGTTAAAGAGCCGTTAAGATGTATATAATGGGGTTCAAAAGATATTTAGCCATCAAAAACTGCAAAAACCAAATAATGTAATTCTTCATTGGCAACTGGTCTACCAATTCAACAGTAATCTGTCATACATCTTTGTAAAGGTTATTACATTTACTTACTTACTTACTTAGGTCCTCGGACCTATTACGTCCGTGATGTTTCCCTTACGGGACATAGGGCCTCCACTACACCTACGCGCCATCGTGTACGATTTCTTGAAATATATTTCAGCTCTCTCCAACTTTTCCCCAGTCGTGCCGATTCCTGTTCGACCGTTCTTCGCCATGTACTTCTAGGCCGGCCCACTTGTCTTCCCTCCTGTGTGAGCGGGTTCCACTGCATTGCTTGAGATGCAATGCACCGATCGCCTTTTCGAAGCGTATGGCCAATCCACTGCCACTTTCTTCTTCGTGTAATGGAGTCTATGGGCTCCTGACCCGTTCTCGCATGAAGTTCGGCATTGGAGATACGGTTGGGCCAGAAAATCCTCAAGATGTTTCGTAGACATCTATTAACGAAGGTTTGCAGCTTTCTAGTGACAATTTCAGTGACTTTCCAAGTGCTGCAGCCGTAAAGCAGAACGGATTCAATATTGGAGCGGAACAGTCGTAGCTTGGTCTTTAAGCTAAAAGAGTTGTTTCTCCATATTTTGGACAGCATTCCGAACGCAGCCTTTGCTTTTCTGATTCGGCTGTTTACGTCCAGTTCAGTTCCGCCACCCGTAGAGACAATACTCCCAAGATATTGGAAATCCTCTACCATCTCTACCGGTTGTCCAGAAATATTTACTTGGATTGATGAGGAAGTTCCAAGGCTGATCCTTTTAGTTTTTACCGAGTTGATCTTAAGCCCTACGATTTCTGCTTCTCTCTCCACCCTTGTTGTCATTTGATGGAGATCCATGATCCTATGAGAGAGTAAGCATACGTCGTCCGCGTAGTCCAGATGTTTGAGGTGAGATTGCAGAGTCCACTGAATTCCTCCATTTCCATTTGACAAAGCTGCGTGCAGTACGTCACTTATCACCAACAGGAACAGTATTGGTGACAGTATACAGCCTTGCCTAACTCCACTTTGGATTTCAAACTCCTCTGACAGCCTACCTTTGTGCAAAACGTGACACTTGGATCCATCATATGTAGCCTTGATAATAGCAATCAATTTATCTGGGATGCCCCTCCTGCGCAAAGCAAGCCAAATAAATTCTCTATTGACACTGTCGAACGCCTTTTCAAAATCGATGAACAGCAGGTGAAGTGGTGATCGATATTCAACGCACTGTTCGATGATGATCCGCAAGGTGTTGATGTGATCCACACAGGAAGATCCAGTGCGGAAACCTGCTTGTTCGGCGTCGAGTGTGTCTTCGAGGTGGTCTTTAATTCGGTCCAATATTATCCTTGCTATTATCTTGGCTACTGCAGGCAGAACGCATATTCCTCTCCAGTTTTCGCACTGTGTGAGATCTCCTTTCTTTGGGAGCTTGACAATCATTCCTTTTTTCCACTCTTCAGGAAAGCTCTCTGTTTCCCAAGCTCTCTTAATAAGTGGGTGCAGTAGCTCGCTCGATGTCGTTGGGGCTGCTCCTAAGAGCTCTGCAGGAATACCGTCAAGTCCAACCGCTTTGTTGTTCTTCAGTGCTTTGATGGCGGTGATAATTTCTTCTTTACTGGGGGGTACGGTGCGTATTCGGGAAATTGTTACTTCGGGTAGCTCAGTGGGAATAGGGTTCACTTCACTTGCGAAAACGCGGTTTAAAACCGCAGAAAAGTGTTCCCTCCACCTTATGAGCTGGTCCTCATCCGAATTTAGCAGGGATCCGTTTGTGTCTTTAACCAGGTGTTGTTTAGAGCTCTGGACACCAGTGAGCTCTTTGGTAATTCTGTAGACGGTCCTACTGTCACACCTACTAGCGGCTTCTTCTGCTTCTGTGGCCAGTGCGTTGATGTCGTTACGCTTATCACGTCGCACACTACGGTGAACTTCCCTCATCTTCATGCGGTACGTAGACTCAAGCTCGTTTCTCCCTGCTGCTGGGGTAGCTGCGATGCGAGCTTTAAGGTGTTTCCTTTCTTCGATCCTTGCCCAAGTTTCGTCGGAAAACCAAGCACTATTTCTTCCTTGCGCCCGGCCGACTATACTTTCAGCACCGGATATGAACACATTTTTCACAGCACACCAATGATTTTCGATGGATGTGGTTTCCGTGCTGCTGATTGCGTTCAATCCTTGTGAAAGGTGGTCCCCTAGTTGTTGGCGCACTGCAGGATCCTTTAGTCTATCTGTATTAAACTTGGGCATTCGAGTGTTTCCTTGGGATCTCCGAACTGCAGCTGTACGCAATCTTACGGTAGCAACCATCAGATGGTGGTCCCGGGCCATTCCCATGTCAGCACCTCTTCTGTTACGGACGTCCTGGAGACTGCTTCTAAAACGCCGGCTGATCGCGAAGTGGTCAATTTGGTTGGAAGTTGCTTGTCTGTCAGTCGACACCCAACTGACTTTGTGGCACGTCTTATGCTCGAACATGGTCCCTCCAATAACAAGGCCGTTGGCGTTGCAGAAATCGACAAATCGTTCGCCATTGTCGTTTCGGTTACCAACACCATGTTTTCCCATGACATGCCTTAGCCCAGTGTTGTCATTGCCAACCTTGGCATTTAAGTCTCCCACCACCATAACTATATCACCTCGTGGAACGCTATCATAAGCAGCACTCAGCCGGTTATAAAAGGCCTCCTTCTCCTCGTCAGAAGAGAGCAAAGTTGGGGCGTAACACTGTATGATGGTGACGCGACGTACTCTAGTCCGGAACCTGGCTTTCAGGATCCTGTCACCTAAAGGCTCCCAGGAAATTAGGCTTTTGAGAGCTGTTTTGGAAAGCAGCAATCCAACGCCAGATTCCCGAGCGCTTCCAGGTGTATTTCCGGAATAGAATAGTACAGTGTTACGGGTTGGTGACTTGAACTTCCCCGAACCCAGCCATCTAACTTCACTTATCCCTAAGATGTCCATCCTATACCGCATGAATTCCTTCTCTAGTTGCAGGAATCTGGCATTCTGAGGACCTTCTTTTCCATTGTCAAGAAACGTCTTCACATTCCAGAAACCAATCTTTGTCCGGGTACAATAGCCAAAAGTCGTCAACGAGTTATCATTAATTATCCGAGGCGTAGTGTTGGTTTCGGTAGCGGGTTGATTTCAGTTACGGAGAATGCTAACCTCCGTAACCTATCCTAGAAAGCTAGGCCTTTTCGCACTTGTAATTTTGGCCTATTTATGTATATTGGGATACATAAATAGTTGCCCGGGGACCACCACGAGGAGGTAAAACAAGCACTTCATCGTGACTGATTGTTGCGCTACTGGCCCAGACCAAGTTCTGAGCAATCAATAGTTTCCCGATCAGGCACGATGCAGGTTGCTTCATTTCATTATATGACCATTAAGCTCTAAACCATGGGGTTCATGGGGTATTTGGCTTCAGAGCACCAAAAACAACAATAATGCAATTCGGCATTGGTAAATGGTCTACCAACTCAACAGTGATGTGTGATACGTCAGTGAAAATGTTGTTGCGTGTACTTAATTTTTGTAAACAGCCGATAAAGTGTAGGTAGTGGGGTTCAGGAGATATTTGGCAAAAATGCATAAAAAAGCAATAATGCAATTCCGCATTGGAAGCTGCTGCACCTACTCAACAGAAATGTGACATATATCGTTAAAAAGTATAAGGCATGTTCTTTATTTTTTTGAAAGCCGTTAATATGTAAACCATGGGGTTCGAGAGGTATTTGGCCCTCAAAATTGGCAAATAGAATAACAGTGCAATTCTTCATTGGAAATGGTTTACCGACTCAACAGTAATGTGTCATACGTTTTTGAAAAGGTAATCACAACAAAAACATAAATGTTAAATATCAAATATTTTAAGTACAGTTATATGGGAGAACCTTAAAATTATCAGAGAAATCTGTTATTTAATGATTACTGACATAAATTGAGTTGGTTTACTTAGCAAGATTTTTTTTATTACCTAATTACTCAATTTTGAAAAGAAAACTTGCCAAGTAAACTAACTCAATTTATGTCAGTAATCATTAAATAACAGATTTCTCTGATAATTTTAAGGTTCTCCCATACAACTCTACTTAAAATATTTGATATCTAACATTAATAAACTTAGAACTTGGCGTACTTTCAGATCTCACTACTTTTTACGGTTGACTTGTTACGCAAAGGTTTTTGTGTATAGAAGAACTTGGCTACGTTTTTAACATTTATGTTTTTGTTGTGATTTCATTACTTTTTGCAAAGATTCTTTTTATCAGGAAAAGTGGGTGGATGAAACGCCCCTGCATGAAAAAGTTCCTGATTTCAACTTTTTCATTGCATACCCACGCCTGAAAACTAACCACTTTACCAAATTTCATAATCCTGCACAAATTGGAAGTGCTCTCAATATATTTAATATTATTTCTGTGAAAATGGGTGGTTGCCACGCCAACTGAATGTAAAATCTCAAAGTTTTAATTTCCCTTTTGCCTTCATGTCAAGTACTATCGCTCTACCAAATTTCATCACTCTACGACAATCAGAAGTTCTCTACATATGTAGTTGATATCAAATCCGAGTATATTGGCGGCTGCCACGCCACTGTATGGATAATTTAAAATTTTACAATATCTCCTTTGTACTCACCATATGATCTACCAGTTTACCAAATGTGATTATTCTGCAACAATCAAAAGTGATCGATATAATTAATAACAATTCTGAGAAAATGGGCGGATACCACGCCCCATGAATATTAAATATCAAATTTAAAAGTTTGGCCTATGTTTGCCGTTCAAGTTCTACAACTGTACCAAATTTCATAATTCTACGAGAAAACAGAAGTGCGCAATTTAATTGATATAAATTCTGCGAAAATGGGCGGATGCCACACCCTCTGTATGCAAAATCTCAAATTTAAAAATTTTGCATTTGCTTGCACTTCTAGCAATACTGTTTTACCAAATTTGATCGTTCTACGACAATCAGAAGAGCTCCTCATAATTGATATCAATTCTTATTCAAATGGGCGGATGCCACGCGTCCTGAATGTAAAATCTCAAATTTTAAAATTACTCCCTTGCCTCCAGTTTAAGCCCTACCGCTGTACCGAATTTTATCAATCTAAGACAGTAAGAAGTGCTCTAAATAATTTATATCAATTCTATGAAAATGGGCGGGTACCACGCCCCCTGAATGCAAAATCTCAAATTTTAAAATTTTGCATGTGTTTGCACCTCTAGCCCTACCGTTTAACCAAATTTGATCGTTCTACGACAGTCAGAAGAGCTCCTCATAATTGATATCAATACTTATTCAAATGAGCGGATGGCACGCCCCCTGAATGTAAAATCTCAAATTTTAAAATGTTTCCTTTGCCAGCAATTTGAGCCTTACCGCTGTACCAAATTTCATCGTTCCACAATAATCAGAATTGCTACAAATAATTTATATCAATTCTATAAAAATGGGCGGATACCACGCTTCCTGAATGAAAAATCTCAAATTTTGAAATTTTTCCTTCCCTCCAGTTTAAGCCCTACCGCTGTACCGAATTTTATCAATCTACGACAATAAGAAGTGCTCTAAATAATTTATATCAATTCTATGAAAATGGGCGGGTACCACGCCCCCTAAATGGAAAATCTTAAATTTTCGATTTTTTCCAAGGCCTACCGTTGTGCGAAATTGCAAGATTCCACGATTTCGGGAAGTGCTCCATAATTTTGATGATCTGTCAGTGAGTCAGTTCCGGTTTTTGCAAATTTTGCAGTCTTATATTTTGGGAACCACTGACGCTAAAGAATTGAAATTTGGTGGGTTGACTAAACCTGGTGAGCTTAGCAAATGCTGTGAGTTTGAAGATTCTGGCTTTATTGCACTGAAGTTAGAGGGGGGTCGAAAATCGCCTGAGTTTGATCATGTAAAACGGGTGTAGTGCCAGAACTTGGCTGGGCACTACCGTGCCCTCTGATTGCAATTGCATCATTTCATTATATGGCCAATAAGCTCTAAGTAATGCGGTTCAAGAGATATTCGGCTTCGAAGAACCATAACAACTTCAAAAATGCATCTCCTCATTGTGTACTCTTCTAACTACTCAACAGCAATAAGTCATACATTTTTGAAAAGGTTATTGCTTTCTCTTTATTTTATTTAAAAGTTATTAAGCTGTAAACCATGGGGTTCAAAAGATATTTAAAAAAAAAAAAAAATAAAACCGCTCCAACGATTCCCGGCTGGAAAAATGCCTAGTTTCGACATGGCTCTAGTCAGTTTTCTTTAGGGGAAATCTCTTCGAGAAAAACTTGTCAAATATACGCCAAGCTCTTGCAAGTTGTCAGTAAGTAAGATTAAGACGAGGAAAATGTTTCATACTCTCGTGAGGTTCTCGCTATTAAGAACTTGTTGGACGTTTCAGCATTCTATAAGACTAAGCATTTTCGTTATTGATACATATGCAAAATTTTAACTAAACAAATTGAATCGAAAAATATAAATTTTAACTTTTATTATAATTGATCAGTTTTGGTTTCAAAAAAAAAAAAGTTAAAAATTTCACACCCTTGTAAATCCTACCAAGATAATAATATGGGTATTTACTTTCGAAAGTCTCTATTTTCAAACACCCACCCCTGCCAAAGGCTGAACTAAGAACCTGCCAGACTTTCGATTTCGATTTCGATGAGCCTCGTGTACCTATAATCTTATACATATAAAAGAAGAGAAATGTCGTCCGTGTGTGCGCGCATAACTCGAGAACGGATCATTCGATTGTCACGATTTTGGGCTTGATGAATTCATATTGGCTCAAGGAAGGACATAGGAACTGGTGGAAAATCCCGAAAAAATTTCAGGAAAATTTGAAATCCGGGAAGATCCTGTTTTAAGTGCATAACTCGAGAACGGATGCTTTGATTTTCACGATTCTGGCCTTGATGAATTTGTATTGGCCCAAGGAAAGACATAGGATACTGGTGGAAAATCTCGGAAAATTTCAAGAAAAACTGGAACGGGAAGATCCTGATTTTCATAATTTTGGGATATATGGGTTCTTGTTGGCCCAAGAAAGAAATATTAGGTGACCTGTTCGTTTCGTCATTCAAATTTGAATTGAACTTGCTATTGCGTTCGGTCAGATAAAATAAAATGTAATCATTTTTTTTTTTTATTTTCATTGTGTTCAAGGTATGTATTTGGAATAGCGGAAAAGTTGGCGGTCGAAGGCTCAATCTGCATTGCAATTTCCTGCAAGTGGATGAAGAACATACATGCAACATTTTAAATAACTCTGCAATGGCGAAACTATTGCAGCACTGTAAGAATGTCATCTGTAACGAGTCCACAATGGCGCACAAACGTGCGTGCGAGGTGCTTTACGAAATGATCAATTCGCTGCAGAGTTCTCATGGCAATTTTTTGGCGATGGGTTATTCGAATGGACTTAGTCGCCAGCCGGATTGAATTTCCACCGAAATTTTTCCACATTACAACAACACCGTAAGAACTCATTACGAATGTTTTGCGGAAAAATTGCATGTATTTTTCGTTGTCAAACTTCTTAAGTTTGGATGCTGTCATAGCAAAGTGTTGGTCTCTATGGCGATTAATACACAAAATAACAATACCAATATCTGAATTAACAATGCTAATGTGTTTTCAAACCAAAATGATATGGCATGTCGGCCAACACTATAATCAATATCATTTATTTCTTGGATTCAACGCAGAAATTCAGGCTTAAGTGCCTGAAATGCACATACTTCCACATTCCTTATTGTGAATCGCAGTAAATAGTCCAATACTTTTGAATTTCCATTGTTATTTATGACCGAATTACATGAAACAACTTTGTGCGTGCTCGGTATTATTAATTTCATTACATTAACGAAATTTAGGCGAAAGTTCGCCGGGTCAGCTAGTTTGTTTATAAATTGTTTGAACAAAAAAAGTTTTAATTTGTATACTTAATTTATATAAATAGTAAGATAAGAATATCTGTACAATGCACTAAACAAAAAACTAAAATATGATATATTATTTGTATAAAGTCGACTCCGCTTAAATGGAACACCAAAATTGCAGAACATTTGTTCCAATTAAGCGGAGTTTTCAGTTAACCGAACTTCGGATAACTGAAACTTTGTTCAAATAAGCGGAGCTTTGTCAAAACAAATTAAATTTTATTTAGGCTGAAATCAAAAAAAAAAAATGTGGGTTTGATTTGTTGTATTGTGTCAAAATAGTTATATTTCCTTATGAAACAATTCAAACAACAAAGGTATTTACATTTTTAATCACAAAAATTGCGTCAGCCATACGTTTTATGTCGAAAATTTTTGAGGATAAGCCAAAAAATAAACAAATTCAAAATAAACGACTGACACCAGGAGGTAATGATAACCAATGAGATTTTGACATTTCAAATTGACATTGGGCGACCTGCATCGTGCCTGATCGGGAAACTATTGATTGCTCAGAACTTGGTCTGGGCCAGTAGCGCAACAATCAGTCACGATGAAGTGCTTGTTTTACCTCCTCGTGGTGGTCCCCGGGCAACTATTTGTGTATCCCAATATACATAAATAGGCCAAAATTACAAGTGCGAAAAGGCCTAGCTTTCTAGGATAGGTTACGGAGGTTAGCATTCTCCGTAACTGAAATCAACCCGCTACCGAAACCAACACTACTCCTCGGATAATTAATGATAACTCGTTGACGACTTTTGGCTATTGTACCCGGACAAAGATTGGTTTCTGGAATGTGAAGACGCTTCTTGACAATGGAAAAGAAGGTCCTCAGAATGCCAGATTCCTGCAACTAGAGAAGGAATTCATGCGGTATAGGATGGACATCTTAGGGATAAGTGAAGTTAGATGGCTGGGCTCGGGGAAGTTTAAGTCACCAACACGTAACACTGTACTATTCTATTCCGGAAAAACACCTGGAAGCGCTCGGGAATCTGGCGTTGGATTGCTGCTTTCCAAAACAGCTCTCAAAAGCTTAATTTCCTGGGAGCCTTTAAGTGACAGGATCCTGAAAGCCAGGTTCCGGACTAGAGTACGTCGCGTCACCATCATACAATGTTACGCCCCAACTTTGCTCTCTTCTGACGAGGAGAAGGAGGCCTTTTATAACCGGCTGCTTATGATAGCGTTCCACGAGGTGATATAATTATGGTGATGGGAGACTTAAATGCCAAGGTTGGCAATGACAAAACTGGGCTAAGGCATGTCATGGGAAAACATGGTGTTGGTAACCGAAACGACGATGGCGAACGATTTGTCGATTTCTGCAACGCCAACGGCCTTGTTATTGGAGGGACCATGTTCGAGCATAAGACGTGCCACAAAGTCAGTTGGGTGTCGACTGACAGACAAGCAACTTCCAACCAAATTGACCACTTCGCGATCAGCCGGCGTTTTAGAAGCAGTCTCCAGGACGTCCGTAACAGAAGAGGTGCTGACATGGGAATGGCCCGGGACCACCATCTGATGGTTGCTACCGTTAGATTGCGTACATCTGCAGTTCGGAGATCCCAAGGAAACACTCGAATGCCCAAGTTTAATACAGATAGACTAAAGGATCCCGCAGTGCGCCAACAACTAGGGGAGCACCTTTCACAAGGATTGAACGCAATCAGCAGCACGGAAACCACATCCATCGAAAATCATTGGTGTGCTGTGAAAAATGTGTTCATATCCGGTGCTGAAAGTATAGTCGGCCGGGCGCAAGGGAGAAATAGTGCTTGGCTTTCCGACGAAACTTGGGCAAGGATCGAAGAAAGGAAACACCTTAAAGCTCGCATCGCAGCTACCCCAGCAGCAGGGAGAAACGAGCTTGAGTCTACGTACCGCATAAAGATGAGGGAAGTTCACCGTAGTGTGCGACGTGATAAGCGTAACTATATCAACGCATTGGCTACAGAAGCAGAAGAAGCCGCTAGTAGGTGTGACAGTAGGACCGTCTACAGAATTACCAAAGAGCTTACTGGTGTCCAGAGCTCTAAACAACACCTGGTTAAAGACACAAACGGATCCCTGCTAATTTCGGATGAGGACCAGCTCATAAGGTGGAGGGAACACTTTTCTGCGGTTTTAAACCGCGTTTTCGCCAGTGAAGTGAACCCTGTTCCCACTAAGCTACCCGAAGTAACAATTTCCGGAATACGCACCGTACCCCCCAGTAAAGAAGAAATTATCACCGCCATCAAAGCACTGAAAAACAACAAAGCGGTTGGACTTGACGGTATTTCTGCAGAGCTCTTAGGAGCAGCCCCAACGACATCGAGCCAGCTACTGCACCCACTTATTAAGAGAGCTTGGGAAACAGAGAGCTTTCCTGAAGAGTGAAAAAAAGGAATGATTGTCAAGCTCCCAAAGAAAGGAGATCTCACACAGTGCGAAAACTGGAGAGGAATTTGCGGTCTGCCTGCAGTAGCCAAGATAATAACAAGGATAGTTTTGTACCGAATTAAAGACCACCTCGAAGACACACTCGACGCCGAACAAGCAGGTTTCCGCACTGGATCTTCCTGTGTGGATCACATCAACACCTTGCGGATCATCATCGAACAGTGCGTTGAATATCGATCACCACTTCACCTGCTGTTCATCGATTTTGAAAAGGCGTTCCACAGTGTCAATAGAGAATTTATTTGGCTTGCTTTGCGCAGGAGGGGCATCCCAGATAAATTGATTGCTATTATCAAGGCTACATATGATGGATCCAAGTGTCACGTTTTGCACAAAGGTAGGCTGTCAGAGGAGTTTGAAATCCAAAGTGGAGTTAGGCAAGGCTGTATACTGTCACCAATACTGTTCCTGTTGGTGATAAGTGACGTACTGCACGCAGCTTTGTCAAGTGGAAATGGAGGAATTCAGTGGACTCTGCAATCTCACCTCAAACATCTGGACTACGCGGACGACGTATGCTTACTCCCTCATAGGATCATGGATCTCCATCAAATGACAACAAGGGTGGCGAGAGAAGCAGAAATCGTAGGGCTTAAGATCAACTCGGCAAAAACTAAAAGGATCAGCCTTGGAACTTCCTCATCAATCCAAGTAAATATTTCTGGACAACCGGTAGAGATGGTAGAGGATTTCCAATATCTTGGGAGTATTGTCTCTACTGGTGGCGGAACTGAACTGGACGTAAACAGCCGAATCAGAAAAGCAAAGGCTGCGTTCGGAATGCTGTCCAAAATATGGAGAAATAACTCTTTTAGCTTAAAGACCAAGTTACGACTGTTCCGCTCCAATGTTGAATCCGTTCTGCTTTACGGCTGCAGCACTTGGAAAGTCACTGACACTGTCACTACAATGCTGCAAACCTTCGTTAATAGATGTCTACGAAACATCTTGAGGATTTTCTGGCCAAACCGTATCTCCAATGCCGAACTTCATGCGAGAACGGGTCAGGAGCCCATAGACTGCATTATACGAAGAAGAAAGTGGCAGTGGATTGGCCATACGCTTCGAAAAGGCGATCGGTGCATTGTATCTCAAGCAATGCAGTGGAACCCGCTCACACAGGAGGGAAGACAAGTGGGCTGGCCTAGAAGTACATGGCGAAGAACGGTCGAACAGGAATCGGCACGACTGGGGAAAAGTTGGAGAGAGCTGAAATATATTTCAAGAAATCGTACACGATGGCGAGTAGGTGTAGTGGAGGCCCTATGTCCCGTAAGGGAAACATCACGGACGTAATAGGTCCGAGGACCTAAGTAAGTAAGTAAGTAAGTAAATTGACATTCCAAATTGAAAAGGTGTGTTCAATTTAAAATTTGATGGCAGCAATCAACGGTCGTTTCACTTATGCGGAGGTGAATAAATGAAAAATGTTCATTTGAGGCAAACTATTTTGTTTCAATTATCCGCAGTTTGCAATTAAGCGGAGTTCAGTTATGCGAAGCAGTTTGGGTGAAAAATTGTCAAAAAAGCTCCGGAATAAATTTCTTGTTTCAGATAAGCGATGTTTTCAGTTAAGCGGAGTGCAGTTAAGCGGAGTTGACTGTATAATAAGAAAAAATTAATTTGTTATTAGTTATTACATTGTACGCACATATTTCTTTCGAACTTTTCATTAAAATTAATCAAAAATTATAATTTACTGTCTTAAACTATATTTACTTAATACCAGATGGAGATGTCTTCACGCATTTAAAAATGTGTGAAGTTGTGCCCTGTTCCCATCAAATTTAGGGATTAATTGGAGAGCAAGAGATCGATCGAGTTATGGGGTCACTTCGGATTCGGTTTCTAAAATGGAACTGTTGGTCTCAGAGGAAGTGGAGTTTTTAGCAGTACTAGAATCGGAATCTTCAGAGTCGGATATTTCAATATGCTTATTTTACTTGAGGTAGATGTTGAGATGATAGTTAGGTTAGATGGCTAGAGTTGCAGATGTTGTAGGTTGATAATGATGTTCAAATTTAAGATGAATTTTGAAATATTTCGAGGTTGATGCGGGTATTTTTTATTGCAATATTTGTTTTTATTTGGTTACAGTTTGCTATGCTTACACCATACCCGTGTTTTATTGGAAATGCTATCCATAGTAGTATTCCATAGTAGCTATCCAAAGTAGGATTTTACATGAATAATAAATACAACATCGGCAGTATGAATACTGCCAATAAAAGTTACAGTAGAATCATACTGCGGATGGGTTTTGCGAGTCTCGAATGGATTTTTGGTGATTTCATTCTCAACTGTTGGTTACTATTAGTTTTTTTCGTGAAGTTAATTTTGACTGCTTCTGATTCTCGCAAATATATATTTTTTTTTTCAGTCAAACTAATTTTGAAATACAAAAACCAGGCTACTGCGGATGCGTTTTTCGGTAATCTTCTACTGTACTCTTTATAGAATGCCGATAAAGTGTAGGTAGTGGGGTTCAGGAGGTATTTGGCAAAAATGCATACAAAAAGCAATAATGCAATTCCGCATTGGAAGCTGCTGCACCTACTGAACAGAAATGTGACATTTATCGTTAAAAAGTATAAGGCATTTACTTTATTATTTTGAAAGCCGTTAATATGTAGACCATGGGGTTCGAGAGGTTTTTGGCCCTAAAAATTGTCAAATAGAATAACAGTGCAGTTGTTCATTGGAAATGGTCTACCGACTCAACAGTAATGTGTCATACGTTTTTGAAAAGGTAATTGCAATTGCATCATTTCGTTATATGGCCGATAAGCTCTAAGTAATGGGGTTCAAGAGATATTCGGTTTCAAAGAACCATAACAACTTCAAAAATGAATTTCCTCATTGTGTACTCTTCTAACTACTCAACAGCAATAAGTCATACATTTTTGAAAAGGTTATTGCTTTTTCTTTATATTATTTTAAAGTTATTTAGCTGTAAACCATGGGGTTCAAAAGATATTTAAAAAAAAGAAAACCGCTCTAACGATTCTCGGCTTGTTTTTGTTTGGTTACAGTTTGCTATTCTTACACCATACCCGTGTTTTATTGGAAAAGCTATCCATAGTAGTATTCCATAGCTACCATAGTAGGATTTTACATGAATAGCAAATACAACATCGGCAGTATGAATACTGCCGATAAAAGTTACACTAGACTCATACTGCGGATGGGTATTGCGAGTCTCGAATGAATTTTTGGTGATTTCATTCTCAAATGTTGGTTACTATTAGTTTTTTTCGTGAAGTTAACTGCTTCTGATTCTCGCAAATATATATATATTTTTTAATATTCTGAAAGGTGTTCCTTCAGTTAAACCAATTTTTAATTAGTTATTACATTGTACGCACATATTTCTTTCGAACTTTTCACTAAAATTAATCAAAAATTATAATTTACTGTCTTAAACTTTATTTACTTAATACCACATGGTTCATCTCAAGTGGTTCATATCCGGTTGTTTTTGTGATGGGATGTAGTTAAGTTTAGATTAAGCTCATTTTTGTATACGATACTAAATCAAATAATATGATAGTAAGAGTTTTTTTTACAAAAATTAACAGTATCATAGTATTAAATTCATAAAAATTTGCGCTATTATTTTTATTATTCAGGTTTTTATTTTTGATCTGAGTTACTTTACTATCGGATCACAACCGAACTAAATTACCCTTTTTTAATGTTTCTAGCTAAAATATGAACAAATCTAGTTTTACTGGTCCGGGGCCTAGAATGGTCTTTCTGACGAGGCAAAAGGGTTCATAATCGACAAGGCCCTAGTTTTGGCCATTACTCAGCCATGCTAGGGCCTTGCCAGAACCTATTTAAAACTCTCTAGTGCCATGTCGAAAACTAGGATATTTTTCTGCGCGGGTTTTTTATTTTTTCATGAATTCATACTTGGTTTTGAGCTCTTACACTCTCAAAGCCATTAAAATAATAAATTTATAGTAATTTATAGTAATAATTTATTTTATTTTTTTTAATGCTATAATGTTTTGGAACCTATAGCTATGTAGTTGGACATCACCAATTTCTAGCTACGTTAAAGTTGTTAGCTACGAGAGCAAGTTTGTGCCATTCAGTCGTGTCCATTTTTTAATTTTGATTTTGAATGAGGGAGATTCCTTGTTTTTTAAACATTGATCGCTAGAATGTCCTTTTCAATGCAGGCATCGTTCAGATTTGCTAACGTTTGTTCAAGACTATTGAAATAAGAACGCTTTGTCTCGTTTGGCCTTTTTTTATCTGAACTATTTTTAATTGGATTGGGGACAGAGATTTAGATTCCAAAAATTGTTGCACAACATTTTCTTTAAGGGTCTCCCAAGTGGTAAATTATGTTTACTTTACTATATTATAAACTGGGCCAGTTAGTTTGGTTTTGATAATGAGGAGTGGGATTAGAATTTCGAAGCGGAGATGTCTTCACGCATTTAAAAATTAATGAAGCTGTGCCCTGTTCCCATCAAATTCAGGGACTAATTGGAGAGCAAAAGATCGATCGAGTTATGGCGTCATTTCGGATTCGGTTTCTAAAATGGAACTTTTGGTCTCAGAGGAAGTGGAGTTTTTAGCAGTACTAGAATCGGAATCTTCAGAGTCGGTTATTTCAATATGCTTATTTTACTTGAGGTAGATGTTGAGATGATAGTTAGGTTAGATGGCTAGAGTTGCAGATGTTGTAGGTTGATAATGATGTTCAAATTTAAGATGAATTTTGAAATATTTCGAGGTTGATGCGGGTATTTTTGTTTGCAATGTTTGTTTTTATTTGGTTACAGTTTGCTATGCTTACACCATACCCGTGTTTTATTGGAAAAGCTATCCATAGTAGTATCCATAGAAGGATTTTACATGAATAACAAATACAACATCGGCAGCATGAATACTGCCGATAAAAGTTATAGTAGAAGCAGTATGATGGATGGGTTTTGCGAGTCTCGAATGGATTTTTGGTGATTTCATTCTCAAATGTTGGTTACTATTAGTTTTTTTCGTGAAGTTAATTTTGACTGCTTCTGATTCTCGCAAATATATATTTTTTTTTTATATTCTGACAGGTGTTCTTTCAGTTAAACAAATTTTGAAATACAAAAACCAAGCTACTGCGGATGCGTTTTTTTTTTGTTGGTAATTTTCTACTGTCCTATTTATAATTCAATTAAAACGTACAAGCGACCTCAACTCCAGAAATTATTGTGTTTCGCCTAAGGTATAACAGTGGGCTCTTCAGTCAGTCTGTTATACCCTACTAAGACACAAACTTTGGTCGACGTTTACCGACTCTTATAAAAATCACAGCAAAAAGATACTGTGAATTTTATTATTCTAGGGGAATTTGTTTAAATTCGTGCACCTAGAAAATAAATACCCGTGGTCAGGGTATTTATTTTCTAGGTTTGATTTTCATGGTTTGATCTCAGATTGATTTATCACCGAATCTGCTTCCCAGCTTTCAGGTTTGAGAAAACAACGCACATTCATTGGTGTCTTAGTGATAGGCCAAAAAAATAACGGGTCCTGCCAAAATTATGTCGAATTGAACCTTGGTTATAATTGTTCGGACTTTAAAACGTCAACAAGAGGTTACTTTTATGATGTTTGGTACAGCTGCCGCTCCATATCTTGCAATTCAAACAGTCGAAAAGCTCGCTTGCGATGAGGAAAACAAGTATCCACTTGCGGCCCAGATGATTTGTGACGACAAGTATATCGATGACTTGGTCAGTTGCGAATACAGTAGAAGAAGCGGAGAGGTATAATCAAGTTTCAACGTTGTTATTATCAGCTGGATTTCCTATTCGAAAGTGGATGAGTAATAATGAAGATTTTTTAAACGTTATTCCACAAAAGGACTAAGAAACAAGTATATCACTTACGCTTAGTACGGCCAATCAAACAAAAAATTTTAGGAATCAGTCGGTATCCTTTTTCTGCTTCCTTTTCATTTCAAATCGCCATCGAAGAAGCTGTATAGAAAGGGGCAATACTTCTAACAATCGCACGATTATTTGACCCTCTAGGATGGATTTCACCGTACATTATCAAGCCGGAAACTATCATCCAGCAGTTATGGCTGAGAGGTCTTTCTTGGGATAAAACTATTCCAGTTGAGTTGCACAATGAATGGCTCTCTTTCCAGGAAGAATTAGCAGTTTAAGAGGACATCCGGATCTCCAGATGGATAAACACCCAAGCTGATATAAAAGAACTCGAACTCCATGGTTTCAGTGATGCATCAATCAAAGCATATGGAGCTGTAGTGGACATTCGAGTTTTGGACAACAACAACAACATTCATACTCATTAACTTATCTCCAAGACACGAGTGGCTCCAGTAAAAACAGTTTATTTGCCAAGATTAGAGCTTTGTGGAGCGGTTATGCTCACAGATATTCTAAACTATACTCCATTAGTGCTTATATTCAAAGATATAAAAACATGCTTGGACTGACTCAACAATAACTGCACCACCATCACGATGGAAAACCTTCATTGCGAATCATATCACGGAAATCCAGCGGCTGACAAATCTTAGCATATGGCAGCACATTCCGATAAAATTAAATCCAGTCGATCTTGCATCCCGTGGAGTTCTGTTAACAAAATTAGTTAAATGTGATCTCTGGTGGAAAGGACCAGAGTTCCTTCAAGAATCATGATACCTTTCTATCCCAACACAAAACATATTAAGAGAAGAAAGAAATAAAAATTCATCTTCCTTTAAGTGCTGAAAACGGATTAATACATCTGATGTACACACATTCCACACTTTATGAAGATTTGAGAAGTCTAGCTTTTGTGAATAATTTTGTCTACAATCTTAGAAAAGCGGAAGGTTTTATGAGAACTTCATTTCAAAGACCCATAGAACTCAAAATTGCATTACTTACTACTGCACGACTCGTACAACAGGAAATGTTTCCTGATATCATCAACGAATAACAAAACACTGCAAATCACTTCATTTCTTCATCGATAGAACTGGCATCATAAGGATTGCCGGCAAACTTCAAAATTGATCACCTGATGGGTAATTTACCAGCTCCTATAGTCAACGTTCCAAGGCCTTTCATACACCCGGTTGTCGACTACGCTGGATCCATGGAAGTGAAAGCCTGGAAAGGAGGAGGTTCAAAAAGGTTAAAGGGATATTTCGCCATATTTATTTGCTTTCAAACCAAACCCATTCACTTGGAAGCCGAAGCTGTAATGGATCTGCCAACCCAAGCCTTTATTGCAGCATTACGAATATTTACATAACGACGCGACGTGGAATTTGTGCCCATATTTATAGTGAACCAATTACAAAGCATCCAGTACAGAACTACAAAAAATGTTAAAAGGTGCCAAATATGATTATACAGAGATAGCTGATCCACTTAGCAAATTAAGCGCAAATTTCATTCCTCGCTTCCCCTCACTTTGGTGGACTTTGGGAGGCAGGTTCGAGTCCGTTCCGATCTGCAACCCACTGTGAGTGGACGTTTGTGCGTGAGTGGTGGAAATACGTACCAAATACCCCCAGTTTATAGTAATACATACAATAACCCAGTGTTCTTTCTTATCAACAAAATTAAATAAATTAAATATCCAAGCCCATCTTCTTTTCAAATAAAATATATAAAAAAAAATAATAATCTAATCGCCTTCACCAGTCGCACCGCGAAATACAGAAAAAAAATAGCCCACAATAAAAATAAGCATCATCCAACATAGTGCAGTGCCAGTGCGTTACCCAAACAAAAACCAACAACAAAAATGTGTAGTTGTTCAACGAAGATGTTGATGCTCCTTACAACAACACTCAAACATTCGTCAAGCATACACTCAGTCTAACCAATTACAACCCAACTCAAATAACCCTAACACATTCATTCGTTCTCAAGCACCACCCCACTCAAACACACAAATAATAACAAAACTCATTTTTTCACCCTAACCCAAACACAAATAATAAGAATATATCACTCAAATCGACCCAAATGCAGCATCCTTTTAACCTTCCGATATACAACAACAATCAACATATACAAATTGCTTCCACCTAAACGAAGTAAATACTCAAATTGTACCAGCTAAAGCAGTTATTAAAGTTAAGTCAGCACAAGGTGATTTTGTAAAGTTGAGGGCTTTAATTGATCCCAGATTGATTTATCACCGAATCTGCTTCCCAGCTTTCAGGTTTGAGCAAAAAACGCACATTCATTGATGTCTTGGTGATAGGCCAAAACAATAGCGGGTCCTGCCAAAATTATGTCGAATTGAACCTTGGTTCTTATTGTTCGGTCTTTAAAATGTCAACAAGCGGTTACTTTTACAAAGCCCTTACAGGATTCCTACCAAGTGAGTTAGTGAACCCAACCAGATGGAAACACATACAAGGTTTGATATTGGCCGATCCTACGTTTAATCAAACTGCTTATATAGATCATTTATTAGGCAATGACTTGTATTGTTCTTCTGGGGTGAAGAACCAATTGCACCAATTACTCTAAAAACCCGATCCGATTGGGTCATTTTAGGAAAAAATCCTTTCGAAAAACTTCACACCCTTCAAGTGTATACTCAATTTGTCGATATTGACACTCAATTGATATGAGGTAATTTTGGGAGTTTGAAGAATTGCCATACGAAATAGCCGAATTACCAGATGTTGAGTGCGAGCAGCATTCTTTACACAACACTAGGAGATTGCCTGGAGGACGCTTTGAAGTGTCATTGACCTTCAAAGAAAATCAACGTCCAGCACTGAAATCTACACATAAAAATGCTCTAGCCATGTCTTACAAACAAAAAAGAAAACTACTGAACAACATAACACTTTACAATGAATATAATAAATGCATTGCTGAATATCTCGAACTCAACCAAATGGAAGAAGGTGATACAAACCAAGACAACACATTTAAGTCACCATTTCAATATGTCGTACCAAAATGAGCAGTGATTAAAGATTCAAGCACCAAGCTGCGAGTGGTGTTCACTGCTTCATGCAAGACTTCGGACGGGAGCTCCTTAAACGATCATCTGATGACTAGGTCTAAAACTCAAACGGACATAATTTCGATTGTTCTAAGGTGGAGGACAAAAAGAATTACCTTCACAGCCGACATTGACAAAATGTATAGGCAAATCCAGATTCACCCAGATGATGCCTACTACCAGCTTCTTTACTGGCGGGAAAATCTAACTATATCAGTGAAACTTTTTAAAGTAAAAGTATTGATGTTTGGTACAGCTGCCGCTCCATATCTTGCGAATCGAAGATTCAAAAAGCTCGCTTGCGATGAGGAAAACAAGTATCCACTTGCGGCCCAGATGAATTGTGACGACAAGTATATCGATGACTTGGTATCAGGTGCGGATACAGTGGAAGAAGCTAAGGAGAGGTATAATCAAGTTTCATAGTTGTTTTTATCAGCTGGATTTCCTATTCGAAAGTGGATGAGTAATAATGAAGATTTTTTAAACGTTATTCCACAAAAGGACCAAGAAACAAGTATACCACTTACGTTTGGTACGCCCGATCAAACAAAAAATTATAGGAATTAGATGGTACCCTTCTTCTGCTTCGTTTTCATTTCAAATCGCCATCGAAGAAGCTGTATAGAAATGTGCAATACTTCTAACAATCGCACGATTATTTGACCCACTAGGATGGATTTCACCGTACATTATCAAGCCGAAAATTATCATCCAGCAATTATGGCTGAGAGGCCTTCTTGGGATAAAACCATTCCAGTTGAGTTGCACAATGAATGGATCTCTTTCCAGGAAGAATTAGCAACTTTAGAGGACATCCGGATCTCCAGATGGATAAACACCCAAGCTGATATAAAAGAACTCGAACTCCATGGTTTCAGTGATGCATCAATCAAAGCATATGGAGCTGTAGTGGACATTCGAGTTTTGGACAGCAACAACAACATTCATACTCATTAACTTATCTCCAAGACACGAGTGGCTCCAGTAAAAACAGTATATTTGCCAAGATTAGAGCTTTGTGGAGCGGTTATGCTCAAAGATATTCTAAACTATACTCCATTAGTGCTTATATTCAAAGATATAAAAACATAGAAACATAATAAGAGAAGAACAAAATAAAAATTCATCTTCCTTTAAGTGATGAAAACGGATTAATACAAACATTTACAAACATTCCACACTTTATGAAGTTTTGAGAAGTCTAGCGTTTGTGAATAAATTTGTCTACAATCTTAGAAAAGCGGAAGGTTTTATGAGAACTTCATTTCAAAGAATCATAGAACTCAAAATTGCATTACTTCCTACTGCACGACTCGTACAACAGGAAATGTTTCCTGATATCATCAACGAATTACAAAACACTATAAATGACTTCAATTCTTCATTGATAGAACTGGCATCATAAGGATTGGCGGTAGACTTCAAAATTCATAACCTGATGGGTAATTTACCACCTCCTAGAGTCAACGTCTTAAGGGCTTTCATACACCTAGTTGTCGACTACCCTGGATCCATGGAAGTGAAAGCCTGGAAACGGGGAGGTTCAAAAAGGTTTAAGGGATATTTCGCCATATTTATTTGCTTTCCAACCAAAGCCATTCACTTGGAAGCCGCAGCTGTAATGGATCTGACAACCGAAGCCTTTATTGCAGCATTCCGAAGATTTACATAACAACACGACGTGAAATTTGTGTCCATATTTATAGTGAACCAACTACAAAGGAGCCAGTACAGAACTACAAAAAATGTTAAAATAAAATAGCTGATCCACTTAGCACATAAGGCGCAAGTTGGAATTTCATTCCTCGCTTCCCCTCACTTTGGTGGACTTTGGGAGGCAGGTTGAGTCAGTGCGTGAGTGGTGGAAATACCTGCCAAATACCCCCAGTTTATAATAATACATACAATAATCCAATGTTCTTTCTTTTCAACAAAATAAATTAAATTAAATATCCAAGCCCATCTTCTTTTCTAATAAAATATTAAAAAAATAATAATCTAATCGCCTTCACCAGTCGCACCGCGAAATACAGAAAAAAAAAAAAAATAGCCCAAAATTAAACAAGGATCATCCAACATAGTGCAGTGCCAGTGCCAGTGCGTTACCCAAACAAAAACCAACAACAAAAAAGTGTAGTTGTTCAACGAAGATGTTGATGCACAAGTAGCAACCACCAAAGCACAGCATAGTCGCGCCGCGAAATCAAAAAAAAAAAAAATAATAGTCCACAACAATAGCCACTATTTAACAACAACATATTGCAAAGTGCTAGTGCCATTGCAAAAAACAACAACAAAAAAGTGCACCCGAGTACGAAGTTGATGATGCACAAGCAACAAACACCATTATAGTACAGCGGTAAATTTCCCTATCTCTCCTTCCCACATCACTCACAGTGCTTTGGCTTCGTCATTATATGCAGTGTATGTTATCTTATACAATGCTTGTAATTGATTAAGCCAAAGTATATCAGATAAATTGCTGCTATTGATTTTGGGTATCCAGGGGCGGATTAGTACATTGCTATTTAGGCATAACACTAGAAGTATTTGTGCTGTTAAGTTTTTTTGGGGCCCAAACTTAATATCAGCATAGATAACTGTCTGATTTGGTTTTTTGTGTCTGTTAATTAGTTATGGTGGGTGAATTTAGGGTTGACTACAGCAACATTCGGGGACTTAGGCAGAATTTGTGTGCCGCATATGTCCATACTGCGAAAAATAGGCCAGCTGTTTTGGCACAAGGTGAAACCCAGGTAGGGGAAAACACCGATCACTCGGAGTTCGGTCTGCATGGCTATAGCTTATTGCCATTATTCTTCTCACATCATGGTCTCGCCGTGTATGTTCGCAATGATGTTGCTTACCAGCTTCAACTACAATATGGTTCATGTTTGAATACAAACTTTGATTTCATGTGGTTTAAATTCACCGTCCAAAAGCGCTTCATCGTATATCCTAGTTTGGATAGTAATTGGACATCCAACGAATTCGATGCACTATCCGACATCATCCAGAGAATTATTTCCCATATTCCGCACAGTGAAATCGTTGTTACGGGCGATTTCAATGTTCATAATTCTTCGTGGCTACGCTATTCGGTTCAGACAACACCCGAAGGAAGGGATGCCGAGATTTTTGCTGAGTTAAACAACCTGACTCAGCTTGTTGACGAGCCAACTCGAATTCCTGACTTGCAGGTCAATCCGCGAACACTCTAGACTTGTTCCTTACCTCTGACCCTGATAAATACACTATTAGTGTATTATCGCCTCTAGGCCCATCAGACCATTGTGTCATATCTGCGAATTTCTCGTGCCACCAAAACACAGTTAAAGAAAAAACTCCCAAGAGAACCGTTTGGCAGTACGAGAAAGCCAACTGGGACGGTCTCAATGTTTTCTTCTGGAATTTTAACTAGTCACTATGCTTCCTCGATAGTGACATAGGTTCCAGTGCAGATAAGATTACAAACTTAATTCTTTGTGGAATGAGAAATTGTATCCCGAATAGAGTAAAATCTACCAAACCCAAAGAAAACTCATGGTTTGATTCGAGCTGCAAAGGGGTTATCAGGATCAGAGAAGTAAGCTTCCGTTGTTATAAAGCCAACCCTACTGAGGAAAACCGGAAAAAGTTTCAACAAGCTAGAAAGACCTGTAACGTTCATATTCGAAGAACCAAATTTTTATATGATCAAATATTACGACAAAAAATACTGCAATGTCCCAAAGGTAGTAAAAATTGTTGGTCATTGGTAAAAAACAAACGAAACACCACCTCGTCCTCGGTTTCAACGCTCGTCTTCAATGATACTCCTTTTGTCAGCCCGCAAGATAAAGCCAATTTGCTTGCAGCACAGTTTGCTGTTAATTCGACGCTACCAGAAAGTATTATAAATCCTCCTGTACTTGAGAGCGTAAATGATTCTATGGGACAAATCTTCTTTCGCACTCGTGCAGTTGCTAGAGTTCTGAAAGATCTCGATATACACAAATCCGCTGGCCCGGATAGTATCCCTCCCATTGTTCTGAAGAGGTGTTGGGAAAAGTTGATAACGGAAAGAGGAGGGAGAGTGGATGGCCATATGGCTATGAAGCTCTCCTGAATCTGGCATGATGCATGACATGAGAGATTAATGGAATTGACGGTAGCTAAGTATGGTAACGAAGTGGATGGTGAACGTGACCCTGGGTTACTTCACCTGAAACGGGAAAAGAAGACAACAATTGGGAGTGCTGGTATCGGGGAAACCTGATGCCAGTACTCCCAGATAAATGATTTTGGATAATGAACACACATGATTTTATGGCGAAACGAAAGATGGTAAAATAGAAACTGGAAAAGGGAAAAACGGTTGTACTCAGTTGGACACATGCATCCTGCGACTAGTGCGCCGGCATGTTATGTGAATTAGTTGGAACGGCCCAACGAGGCCAGGGTCATCCTATACTCTGACCCTGGTGATGTCGTCGTTGAAGCTAGGACAATGGTACTGGCTCCCAGGGCGTTGCAGAGGCTAACCAGTAGTCTAGAAAGTATCTAATCTAGTTATTAGATCTAAAAGAGACTAGTGTGACCGGACAACGAAGCTTACACTGAAGATGTAAGCATCCGGTAGTACGGGAGATAGATTGCTCGCGGACTTCGGTCTGGTCTATCTATTGAGGTTGGCCCCTTCGGGGAGATCGTACTAGCATGGTTGGTTGCCAATATCGCGGCAGCATATGGTGTTCGGATCCCTGTTGAGATTCGGACGCAAGAGGTGCAGATAGACCTCGCTCCTCAGCAAGGGGGGAGATCGTGCTGCAAAACGTGATCCAAATTGCCACCAGGGAAATTCCCTGGGGTGTTGGTCACACTTAAGTCGACCCGCTATTGTGGGTAGGCTCACCGTGACATAAGACCTTAATTGGTAGGAGGTCACGTTAAACTGAATTTCGATTCTACTCTACTGGTCTCTTTCCGAGTGGATGGAAAACAGCATTTGTCCAGCCTGTCCCTAAAAAAGGCGTGTCTTCTTCTCCCTCTAACTATCGACCAATTGCGCTTACGTCCCTTCTTTCCAAGGTCATGGAAACGCTGATAAATTTTCAGCTCAAAAAATATCTCGAAGAACGAAAGTTTCTTAACGACCGGCAGTACGGCTTTCGTAGCAATAGGTCCACTGGTGATCTGATGGTATATCTCACCGAACGGTGGCACAAATCTTTTCATCGTTTTGGAGAAAGTAAGATTATTGCGCTTGATATTTCGAAAGCATTTGATAGAGTTGGGCATCGAGCTCTCTTATCGAAAATGTGTGCATTTGGTATCGATGAATCTATTCTTCGGTGGATTAGAAATTACCGTTCAAACCGATCAATACAAGTTGTATTGGACTGTTTTAAGTCTGATATCTACAAAATAAATGCTGGTGTGCCCCAGGGCTCCGTTTTGTCTCCGACTCTCTTCCTTATATTCATAAACGATCTCTTGTCTGAAACTTCTAATCCATTAAACTGTTTTGCTGACGACAGTACCCTCAGCTTTTCATATTCGTTTCTTGTTTCACATCCATGTCCTTCAGATGTGGAACTTTAACGGCAGCGTATGATAAGCTCATTAAATTCTGTCCTCGACAGCATTGTCCAATGGGGAAACAAAAACCATGTAGAATTTAATGCTTCCAAAACTCAATGCTGTCTTCTGTCGTTAAAGCGGAACCTACCCCCTATGCTGCTATCCATGAGCGGCACTTGTATCGAGGAAACTGATCAGCTTTCAGTCCTCGGCATGTGTGTCACAGACCACCTTTTGAGGAACGACCACATATTTGAAATCGCCAAAAATGCTGCTAGGTTTTTAGGTTTTCTCCGTCGATGCAAGAAAATTGTCTCCCCTTCTTACCTGGCTGTGATCTACAAAGCCTATATTCGTCCAAAACTTGAGTACAACTCCCATATTTAGGCAGTTGCTCCAATAACCCACTTGAGTCTTTTGGATAGAATCCAAAAGAGAGTCCTTAAAATGATTGGTGATATAACTGTAACGGAAGCGTTCACACCTCTGGAGCACCGTCGAAATGTTTCATGCATTTCGTTACTTTACCGTTATTTTAACAAATAGTGCTCTAGTGAAATAGCCAGTTGCATTCCTCCCTTAAACAATTCAACCGTAATATTCGCACTTCTAAGAATGCCCATCAGTTTACCCTTGAGCCCAACTTCGGACGTACTGTTACAAGAGCGATTAGGTAGGTTGGAGGGGATTTAAAAGGAGATACCGATGCACATTGGTTTTGAATATCTGTAGATCACAATGGGAGGGGAAAATTGAGTTGGGTAGAGCATTCCACATTCGTGTAGTAAGACTAAAGAAAGAATCTCTGTACATAACAGTACGTCCGAAGTTGGGCTCAAGGGTAAACTGATGGGCATTCCTAGAAGCGAAGAACAGTTTGTCCGGAAATCGTATTTTTCGGAGACGAGACTTAATTATACCAGACCGAGACGAGACTGAAAATTTTCCATTTTAACGAGGCCGAGACGAGACTTTTGTAAGTCCTGACCAGTCCTACTTTTGTTGTATGTTAGTTTTTTTTTTTTATTTTTTCTACTTGGCACTAAACACTATCAAAGTGAACCCCACATGTGACACCAAAATTATGTTGTGTCCCATTAATTTTACTGAAAAGCACGATTCTCAGATGGGTCCTACCTTGTTTTTTGTTGTTATTTTGTCTAGTGAAGAAAAAAAGATTAATTTTGACTCTTTTATTCAAAGGAGAATGGGCAAAAATGTATGGGAGCTGGTCTACCTACTCAACACCAATGTGTCATACATCGTTGAAAAGGTAATAAATTGTACATAAATTTATTATATGGACGTAAAGCGCTAACCCATGGGGTTCGAAAGATATTCCCCTTCAAAGCACCGAAAAAGACAGTAATGCAACTCTACATTTGCAGCTGGTCTTACCACACACAGTAAAATGTCATACACCGTTGAAAAGATTATTACGTGTACCTTATTTTGTTAAAGAGCCGTTAAGATGTAGATAGTGGGGTTCAAAAGATATTTAGCCATCAAAAACTGCAAAAATCAAATAATGCAATTCTTCATTGGCAACTGGTCTACCAACTCAACAGTAATCTGTCATACATCGTTGTAAAGGTTATTACATTTGCTTCATTTCATTATATGACCATTAAGCTCTAAACCATGGGGTACATAGGGTATTTGGCTTCAAAGCACCAAAAACAACAATAATGCAATTCCGCATCGGTAAATGGTCTACCAACTCAACAGTGATGTGTGATACGATAAAGTGTAGGTAGTGGGGTTCAGGAGGTATTTGGCAAAAATGAATACAAAAAGCAATAATGCAATTCCGCATTGAAACTGCTGCACCTACTCAACAGAAATGTGACATATATCATTAAAAAGTATTTTTGAGTAATTTTTATTTTGAATGAGGGAGATTCCTTGTTTTTTAAACTTTGATCGATAGAATGTCCTTTGCAATGCAGGCATCGTTCAGATTTGCTAAAGTTTGTTCCAGTCTATTGAAATAAGAACGCACTGTCTAGTTTGGCCTTTTTTCATCTGAACTAGTTCTAATTGGAAGGGGACAGACATTTAGATTTCAAAAATTGTTGCACAACATTTTCTTTAAGGGTCTCCCAATTGGTAAATTTTTTATACTTTACTATATTATAAGCTCGGCCAGTTTGTTTGGTTTTGATAATGAGGAGTGGGATTAGAATTTCGAAGCGGAGATGTCTTCACGCATTTAAAAATTTATGAAGTTGTGCCCTGTTCCCATCAAATTCAGGGATTAATTGGAGAGCAAAAGATCGATCGAGTTATGGGGTCATTTCGGATTCGGTTTCTAAAATGGAACTTTTGGTCTCAGAGGAAGTGGAGTTTTTAGCAGTACGAGAATCGGAATCTTCAGAGTCGGATATTTCAATATGCTTATTTTACTTGAGGTAGATGTTGAGATGATAGTTAGGTTAGATGGCTAGAGTTGCAGATGTTGTAGGTTGATAATGATGTTCAAATTTAAGATGAATTTTTAAATATTTCGAGGTTGATGCGGGTATTTTTTTTTTGCAATGGTTGTTTTTGTTTGGTAACAGTTTGCTTTTCTTACACCATACCCGTGTTTTATTGGAAAAGCTATCCATAGTAGTATTCCATAGTAGCTATCCATAGTAGCTATCCATAGTAGGATTTTACATGAATAACAAATACAACATCGGCAGTATGAATACTGCCGATAAAAGTTACAGTAGAATCATAATGCGGATGAGTTTTCGGAGTCTCGAATGGATTTTTAGTGATTTCATTCTCAAATGTTGGTTACTATTAGTTTTTTTCGTGAAGTTAATTTTGACTGCTTCTTATTCTCGCAAATATATATATATATTTTTTTTTTTTTATAATTCTGACAGGTGTTCTTTCAGTTAAACCAATTTTGAAATACAAAACCAGGCTACTGCGGATGCGTTTTTTGGTAATTTTCTATTGTACTATTTATAGAATGCCAAAAAAAACACGGGTAATGTATCACTTTTGTTGTTTGTTAGTTTTTTTTTTTATTTTTTCCACTTGGCACTAAACACTTTCAAGGTGAACCCCACATGTGACACCAAAATTATGTTGTGTTCTTTTAATTGTACTGAAAAGCACGATTCTCAGATGAGTACCACCTTGTTTTTTGTTGTTATTTTGTCTAGTGAAGAAAAAAAGATCAATTTTGACTCTTTTATTCAAAGGAGAATGGGCAAAAATGTATGGGAGCTGGTCTACCTACTCAACACCAATCGGTCATACATCGTTGAAAAGGTAATAACTTGTTCATCAATTTATTATATGGACGTAAAGCGCTTAACCATGGGGTTCGAAAGATATTCCCCTTCAAAGAACCGAAAAAGACAGTAATGCAACTCTTCATTTGCAGCTTGTCCTACCACCCACAGTAAAGTGTCATACACCGTTGAAAAGATTATTACGTGTACCTTATTTTGTTAAAGAGCCGTTAAGATGTACATAGGTAATCGGGTTCAAAAGATATTTAGCCATCAAAAGCTGCAAAAATCAAATTATGCAATTTTTCATTGGTAACTGGTCTACCAAATCAACGGTAACCTGTCATACATCGTTGTAAAGGTTATTACATTTGCTTCATTTCATTATATGATCTTTAAGCTCTAAACCATGGGGTTCATGGGGTATTTGGCTTTAAAGCACCAAAAACAACAATAATGCAATTCCGCATTGGTAAATGGTCTACCAACTACACAGTGATGTGTGATACGTCAATGAAAAGGTTATTGCGTGTACTTAATTTTTGTAAAGAGCCAATAAAGTGTAGGTAGTGGGGTTCAGGAGGTATTTGGCAAATATGCATACACCTACTTAACAAGGCAAGTACTTTATTTTATTAAAAACCGTTAATATGTAGACCATGGGGTTCGAGAGGTGTTTGGCCCTTAAAATTGGAAAATAGAATAACAGTACAATTGTTCATTGGAAATGGTCTACCGACTCAACAGTAATGTGTCATACGTTTTTGAAAAGTTAATTGCAATTGCACCATTTCATTATATGGCCGATAAGCTCTAAGTAATGGGGTTCAAGAGATATTCGGCTTCAAAGAACCATAACTTCAAAAATGCTTTTCCGCATTGTGTACTCTTCTAACTACTAACAGCAATAAGTCATACATTTATGAAAATTTTATTGCTTTCTCTTTATTTTATTTTAAAGTTATTAAGCTGTAAACCATGGGGTTCAAAAGATATTTAAAGAAAAGCACGGAAATGCGTTATTTACCTATTCTGCGTTTTTTTCCAAATATCTTTTGAAACCCATGCTTTACAACTTTAGGACTTTAAAATAAAATAAAGAGAACGCAATAACCTTTTCAAAAACGTATGACTTATTGCTGTTGAGTAGTTAGAAGAGTACACAATGAGGAAATTCATTTTTGAAGTTGTTATGGTTCTTTGAAACCGAATATCTCTTGAACCCCATTACTTAGAGCTTATCGGTCATATAATGAAATGATGCAATTGCAATCAGAGGGCACGGTAGTACCCAGCCAAGTTCTGGAACTACACCCGTGCAATTGCAATTACCTTTTAAAGACGTACGACACATTACTGTTGAGTCGGTAGACCATTTCCAATGAAGAATTACATTTTTTTTCTATTGCCGATTTTTAGGCCCAAATACCCCTCGAACCCCATGGTCTACATCTTAAAGGCTTTCAAGAAAATAAAGTAGATGACTTCTACTTTTATACCACATATGTTACATTTCTGTTGAGTAGGTGCAGCAGCTTCCAATGCGGACATGCATTATTGCTTTTTGTATGCATTTCTGCAAAATACCTCCTGAACCCCACTACCTACACTTTATTGGCTGTTTACAAAAATTAAGTAAACGCAATAATCTTTTCATTGACGTATCACACATCACTGTTGAGTTGGTAAGCTCATCCCAAATAGCGATTCCAATTTTTAAAAACTCAACTTTTTGAATTTTTTTTTCATGCCAATCGTTTGTGATTCGTTACACCAATAAAAAGTTTTGTTATTAACAAATTAAAAACAATGTACCAGTAAGCCATTTTTTTTTTCTTTGAAAAATGTAGTAGTATAGACTTTTAAATACTCAATCGATCAGAAATCGTTTGTGACTTCTGAATATATCAATAAAATCGTTTGTGACAACGTAGTTTTCGAGAAAAATTAGAAAAACAGATTTGAATTCACCACATTGGTGCTGCAGTATGTGTACCGTGTGCCTGATTTATGATTCTGAGGTAGGTTGTTATGCTTTGAAATGAGCAACATGTTGCAATGATAATTAAGTATAAAAGATGAATTTTAAAAATAAAATAGGGTTGTTTCTACTTCAAAAATAGGAAATGGACTTTGAATTTTGAATTTATTGACAAAAAAAAGTGCTACTACCATTTCCAACTACACTATCACGGATAGAGCTTGTATAATGTTTTACTTCAATCGATTGAAATTTTTTTACAAATTTCGAATTAACCGATAAAATCGTTTGTGGCTACCTAGTTTGTTTGTGACAGCTTATTTTCCAAAAACTCGTAGTGGCTGGTTTAAATTTATACTCATTCCATTGAAAAGTGTATCTAAAATTAGAATTTACCAAAGAAATCGTTTGTGACAACCTAGTTTGTTTGTGTTTATAAATTTTACCTCAAAATTGCCTGTTACAGATTTGTAGACAATAATTAGGACAATAACTTAGCATCATTATTTTATTTATTGTACAAAATTTTTGAAACTTTTTATTATATTTTCATTCGATCAAATTCAAATTGACAGCAGAGTGTGAC
This sequence comes from Melangyna quadrimaculata, assembly GCA_949320155.1. Taxonomy (NCBI): domain Eukaryota; kingdom Metazoa; phylum Arthropoda; class Insecta; order Diptera; family Syrphidae; genus Melangyna; species Melangyna quadrimaculata. Next base: position 308,266,430 of record OX439483.1, on the reverse strand, counting down.
TCCTTTTTGATAAGGATAGTTTTTTCCCTTCACTATAATTCTTACAAATAAATTAAGCTTTACATTTGTTGGTCCTTTATTGATCTTAACCTTGCAGTTTGGGCAATTATAGCTGAAGTTATGCATACTTAGTCAGGTCAGACGCCTTGAAGGTTTTTATCTTTTATTTAAAGATGCCACTCGAGGAAAAAATTTGTGTGCTTGAAAATTTTAACCACAAGATGTTGATCATGGGTACACTTTTAGCAACATGTTTATCAACTTCTTTGATCAAGGTAGTAGAAAAGAGGGGGTTGATTTTTATAGATCAATATATTAAATGGGAGAGAGCGAGATAGTATTTAAATGTTGATACTAACAAGGAAAAGAAATAAAAAAATATATTTCTCTGGAAATGAATACCTATATGAATGATGTTTTTTTTCTCAATTAGGTACCTACTTCATACAAACTGACAACGACAAAGATAGCTAAAAATAATATAATTTAATAAGAAACAAGTTTAAATGCGACATTCTCTAAAGAACAAAATTGTGGCAAAAATGATTTCAGCCCTCAAATTATAATAGGTACAGAGATAATCGCAACAGAGAAATACTTCGCAACATTTAAAAATGTTCTTATGATGAGTGGGAAAGAGATGGTTATTTGTAATAATATTAAGTGCGGAGGAGCGAGATGTTGAATTTAGGAATAGTAAAAAAAGGATCGTTTTGTGATGCGAGCATGGAAAAAAAGTTTTAGGAGTGAATGGTGTGGGGTGGTAACTTTGAAGCAGGTTGGTTAGTTTATTTTGAGTTTTTTTCCTAAAACTTTTGAGGGTAGGTAGGTAGATAGTTAGCATGACATACGTATAGGAAGACACCTGTACAATTTCTTTTTTGTTTTTATTTTTTTTTTGTGTCAGGCATATGGGACGATCTTATCGGATTTGGGTGCGATGAAAGTACCTTCATATGGCGTTTTTCTTTTTTAACTCTAAGCAGATCACGAAACTGTCAAACAAAAATTCTATGTTTTTTTTTAGCTCAGACATATCAGAGCTCAAAAAGTGCGTTTCTTTTTTCCATCTGAGCTAGCTCAGAGCTTAATCGATTAGCTCAGAATAAAATGACCGAGCAAATCGAGCGAAACGCTGAGCGAAGCCAACTTCACTTTTTTTTCAGTGATTTGACAGACGAAAGAAATACAAAAAATTAAAAATGGATTCCCAGGACAGTCGCCCGTCTAAATCAGGTAAACAAAAATGTATTTTAGTAACACACCTATGAAATGACAGTTCAGTGCTCAAATGTGTTTCATAAATAAGTCTGAGGGCTCTGATCATAATCTGCTCAGAGCTCCGCTCTGATCGCTCAGCCTCTGCTCAGAGGTTTATTTAGAGCCAAAAAAGAAAAACGCCAATAGTTAAATTTGTATCTATTATGAGTTCAGATGTGGCGTGGATGTGGAGTTGCTTGAATCAAATGATGTCGATGTGTGTGTGTGCGTAGAGGAAAGGAAACGGTAGGCAATTCGATTGTCTTTGACTGGTTGGGTTGGTTGATGAGTACGAATTTCACGTGCGTGTTCAAGTATAAGAAATAAAAACATAGCCATATAGGTATGTTTGTTTATTCTTTAGGATTTATATTCTTCTTTATTTGATAAACATTGATGAAATGCAGAATTTTAAAAGGTACCGCGCCGCTTGGTGGTAGGTATCTACTTAAAACCTAACTAGGTAGGTGCCTACTATTTATTATATAACTACTTATATTTAAAAGTTAAAACAAAAATCATCAAGAAGATTATTTATTAATATACCTAGGTAGAATGTTTAAAAGTTAAAAATTAATGATTCTAAAATAGTTAATTCACGAAATATCAAGACTGTGCCTTACCGATTTTTTATGGAATTCATATTCTTAAAAAGGCAAACAAAGTAGGTAGGTACCTACAGTGGCGAACGCAGGGGGGGGGGGGGTTACGGGGCTTGAGCCCCCCCCCCCCCCCAGGCAATATAGTATACTGTGCTAAGGTTTCATATATGTTTGAAGAAAGTTTTTTTTATTATTTTTTAGTTCAAATTTTATTTTGTTAATTTTAAACTTTAGCAGTATTTTCAATTTTAATTTAAAAAAAAACAATAGACATGCATGTCGTAATCACAGAAACCCAAACCAAATTCCTTTGCAATCAGTCAAAATTCGCAAAATGATACCCACATTTATTTTTTTCCTTCTTTTCCCATTTAAAAAAAGCCGGAAGAGTCAATTGACGACATTTCGAAAAACTGCCTTTAACTTGTATGAGAGGTAGACAATCTTCTCACTCTTTTTTTTTTTTAAGTTAATGGGCCGTATTCATAGTCGCTTTAAACTATTATGATTAGTTAAAACTTAAAAGATAACCACTATAGCACTATTTTTGACGTTCAATAATTTAATAAATTAATATACTTCTATTTTGGTAAGTACAGAAATCGAATCGGAATAAATTGTTTTAATTGATCTTATTTAAACTGTACTTAAGTAAAACATGAGTTTAGCGAAACCACTATGAAAAGATGCCATGAAATAAAGTCCAATGAAATAAAGTCCAAAATCAAATGTTGGACTTTATTGCACTCCTAGGTGTGAAATTAAGTCCAAAGCCATTTTGGACTTTATTTTACACCTAAGTAGTAGCCCGTAGCGTAATGGTTAGTGCGTTCGACTGTCACGCTGGAGGTCTGAGATCGCTTCCCAGTCTCGTCCACCTAAAAACAAAAAAGTTTTTTTTCAGGGCTACTGCCTCTTGCGAGAAATTGACAAATCCTCCAAGAGTATCACTTGTCACGAATAAGTGCTTCTCGTCTAGCCGTTTGGATTCGGCATAAAATTGTAGGTCCCTTCCATTCCTGTCGAAAAGGCGCACACAGGAATGGTTTCGAGTTGTTAGTCACTAGGCCCTGGTTCTTCATGAGCCGTTGTGCCACCCGATTTATTTATTTTTGTAAAAAAAATAAGATTTATGGAAATATGTAGATACCTTTATTAAGTAACAAAATATTTATTTTTATTTGAAACAAAAATTCTTAAGGCCAATTATCATTTATAACGTAGTTTCATATAATTCGGTCGAAATGTTTTAGTTTAGTACAAAAAACTTTTTTCAAAAGACCGACTGACAGACGACTGAGCATACCCTAAGCGGAGCGACGGTGTCGCGTGAGCGGGACAGAAACCGCGAAGCGGTTTTGCTATTTTGTGATACACTGATACCTTAAAAAAATTCCACCAAAATTGAGACGGAGCCCCCCCCCCCCCCCCAAACAAAATCCTGCGTACGCTACTGGGTACCTACCTATCAATGTATTAGGAAATTTTTGTGGTTAGGTATATTGTCAATTTTTTAAATATTGATTTTTTGGAAAACAAGTAGGTAGGTATGTACCTAGGTATTTTTGAGTCAATTTTTGACAGATTTTAATAAGTGTAAATAAATATTGAATGTGTGAATATAGCTATGTATGTAGGTATATGAATATCATTATAGTTCGAATTTAATAGGTACGTGCCTGTACTTACTACATACATAGGTATCTAGTGATTTCTTTTTATGTTTTTTAATTTTTTTTTTTGTTTTTTTTTTTATTTTTTGTTTGTGTTTTGTAATTTTTTTAATTTTTGTAATTTTTTTTTTTTTTGTTTAATAAAATGTTAGAAGGTATAAATTCAATTGAAAGGTAAATAAGTATGAATTTTCAAACACTGACCTGAAGCCCACATTAGGATTTCATTTAATGTAGATAAGTAACTAGATACCTACATCAATATATTTTAGATTTCAATATTAGTATAGATTATTTCAATTGGCTTGATAATCCGCGATTCAGTTGTTGAAGCTTTTTGTTTTGCCAAGTCATTGTACCATTCCCAAGTACTTTTTGATCGCCAACAAACAGCAGTAAAATGACTGGGCTCATAATGAATAACTCCAACGAGCCGAAAATTTATATCACCCAACCGTATTATTTTTGGAATTTAACATAGCTTACACTTTTCAGGCTGTTGGGAAATTCTACTGGAATAATCAATATTTCTTATGTCTAGTTCAACATATATTTCATCGCTTAGGTCTGTTTTTTCAGCTGCAAGTTCACCACATTCACAACGTTTATGCTGGACTTTGCTATAATTTCTAGCACTTGCAAGTGCGGAGAAGGTTTTTTTTAAAATGATTCCATGACTTGTTGTAAGTGCAGTGCATTTAAAATCACTTCTTCTTTGGCATGCATTGGAAAATTTCTTTATTAGTGCAGAAGGATTTGAAGTGGAAAAGAAGTGGTTCGATACATTCAGCGGCGTATCCCTAAAGTCAATATTAGAAGCAATAATGTTGTTAACGGTGGTCTTAATATTAAGTGTTTTCGTAAACTGTGTATAGAACATTTCCCCGTTCCTGCAGAGTTGAGGAGGTAGCTCCTGTTTCTAGTAAAGTTCTTACAAATTTAAATATTCCTACATCCTGTGCGTTGTTTTTAATTTTTGTTTAATAGGTGGGATTATCTATTGCACCTGTAGCTATGATGCTAGCAATGGAGTCAAAAGGGCATGTATTTCTTATAGAAGTTCGGTAATTGTTGGGCTTAATTCTGATTGGTGGATAAAGCCCACCATTAGGCAGAAAAATATTTTTTTTTTTAATTTTTTTGGATGAATTTCCGGATGTTTACTGAAAAATTTAGAACAGTTGTTTTTATCCAAATACTTCTGATTTTGAACCTCTTCTCCAATCAGAATTTCGTTTTCTTTGTGTTTTTTGATATAATTTTTGTGATCTTTTTCGGTACTATTTGGTAACTCTCCAAAAGTAATATCGTGAAACATTGAAACATCGGATTTATTCCGCCAGTTTTCCCGATCATTTACATCCAAGATATCAACGTCATTTTCTTTAACATTTTGTTGTAATTGATTTTTTTCTTTGGGTGAAGGTTTTTTTAGTCCATTTTTCTTGTTCCGCCAATTAAATCAAGCAAATGAACACGTACGAATTTGTCTACACGTAAATTTTTGTTGTAGTTCTTTAAAACTAGTGTTTTAATGTCTTTAAAATTAGTTTCGGAACAGCTTGAAGAAGCGTGTTCACTTACATAGGGCATTACTACGCCTGTCTACAACGGAAAATCCTTACTTATGCGGATAAGATTGTTGCCAAACTCCGGAATATAAAAAGCATTAATATCACTTCCTTCTGCAATTACTGTTTGAGCACAGTACATGATATTGTTTATGTAACTACAAACACCTTCCACATTTGGATTCTAAGCGTCGTTGTCACTTAAATGGTTATTACTATCCATATTATCTAAAACCTTGGATGGAATGGTATTTTAAGCGTAGATGATTTTAATTTAACTTGTGAATCGGTGAATGACTAAAAGGCCATAATGCAAGTCAGTTCAAGAAGTTCTTCAAAGTCTTCTACGGTTTGACAATCTATTAGCAGAGCTAGGCATCTCAGGAAGAAATTTCTTATCAGATTTTGTTGAACTTTTTTACAACATTTCCATCGACATGCTAGATGCATTAAATGCGCGACATCAATTCGCAAATAAGTCTGAATGAAATTCGATCCATTTGAAAAAAAAAATGTTGACCCATTATGGATTTAAAACACATCTCAATGTACATATTTAGCGACGAATCATTGAATGCCATTGCACAAGCTCGTAAGAGCGCACGAGAATAATCTACAGAGATCTCTTTTGGTTTTTTTAATAAACCTGCTTAGCCACAGAGTAATCCTGCGCTTCAGAAAGCATTTGGTACATTGACTGAATGCATTTGTCAGAATTTATAACTGAGCAATATATGGGCTGATTTTGTACCCTTCGTTCTAGTTATTTTTTGCACTTAGCTTCCTGTGGCATCGATGCTTATTTTTGACACTTTGCTTGCAGCACGACAATATTTTTGATATATGCACACTTGTTCAGATGTTCCATAAAAAATATAAAAAGGGGAATAAGAAACATCCTGAATACTGCCTATATAATCTTATTCATACTGCATATCATATAATGTTCTTATTAAGTCAAAGCTATCTTCTTTTTTTATCCCTCGCTGTTGATTGATTTTTTCACATTTAGAGTGTTGAAGCGACTTAAGAGATGGTATAATAGGTTGAGCTAAGTCACCTTAATTCAAATGATTCCGAGCCATTTTTTTAAGACATTGCTGCATCCCTCGGATACACATTGCTCCCCAATACGCTTTCTTAAAGTCCCGTTCAAAAAACGTCTTCTGTCTTCATATATTGTGTTTCGTGTGTTTACACGAATAAGACACTCCATGTTATCTTCGGGCTCCTTGTACCCAAGCCCCATAAAAATATTCTTACACTTTTCACTACGACATTCACCCTTGATTTTAAAGAAAAAATTGCGGTTTGGCGATATATTCACATAAATAAATATAAATAAATAAAAATAAATCGGGTGGCACAACGGCTCATGAAGAACCAGGGCCTAGTGACTAACAACTCGCAACCATTCCTGTGCGCGCCTTTCGACAGGAATGGAAGGGAACTACAATTTTATGCCGAATCCGAACGGTAAGACGAGAAGCACTTACTTTTTTGTCGGGCTATTAATAATATATTTCTTCTATTATCTTTGATATTGGTGTACCATGATATTTTGGACCATCCATCGTGAGACAACCTTAGATCATCCCACACTTTATCGTAGTAAGACGAAATATTTTCTTTAAAACAATCAGCAAATTTTAAAATTACTTCACAGCCTCCTTAACCGACAATTCACACTTTCGAGGCATTTTTGATAAATTTGAAAAATAAAGATTGTTCGGTCAACCACCGTTGATGTTCGGTCAACCACCGTTGACCTAGAAATTAACGTCATCGCTGACGATGCAGAAGCTACATCAGTACGTGGTACTTCCCTCACCCCACCACCACTAGAATATCTTATCGCACATTCCATGCCGAATACTGTGCACCCTCAATGGGAATCAAATTCGACTACATTAATGAGCCATCGAATTGCGATTTATTTCTGTGCCATCCTGTGGATACCTACTAATTGCTATGGGACAAGTATGCATACCTATCGCTATAGGGCGATACGACCAGTAAACAACTACGGGTAACGACGTGACTTTCTACTTGGTGTCATATGGCCGTCGCTGCTTTCGTATCTATCAATTGGATGATGGATATGAGATACACTGTGGCGACTTGGCCGCATCTAAACAAATAATTACCACATAGAGTATTGGACATAGGTTTCAGTTTGATAGCCCCATGATCGCTCCCACGGATCGTTGCTATAGATGCTGGTGTCGGCACATTCTTCCTTGTGTGTCGATGGATATCCAAGGCATGGGTCTGGTATCAAATCTTGGATTCGCTGAACTTGTGGGCGTTATAGTGACGCTGCTTTTGGACAAAGGACTGGTGGTGGCTTGGCTGGCGACTTGAAAACAGAATTGGTATGTAGTTGTCACTTCTTGCTATCAACTCATCGCGAGCAGTCGACATCGTTTAGAGCTCTCCTAGTGGTTAATAGGTCAATAAAGATAGTATATTAAAACTACATTGTGTGTGTTCGGCATAGTGCCCTTTGGTTTTTGAAGACTCTCCCGTGCCCTCCCCTTCTCTCGCGAACTCTATACGTGTCGTATTTGCTAATACTGTGTTTGGTATTTTGTGGTCTGTAACCCTGCCGTCCCGTCTCTCATTCCCTGTGCGGTAGAGATTCATGTGCGTTTATTGCGTGGCGATATTTACACTTGGCATTTGTGCATGGTTTTCATTAGCGATCGCGTGCGCTATTCTTTTTTCATTTGTATAAACATTTAATACATTCTTGACAATGGCTCACCTAGCACAGCGGTCCGCGGCGTGCACAACTATAAAGAGGATGCATACGCGCATCACTCAAGGTGATATAAGTGGTTGAGATGTCGTGCGCATCAAGCTAGAACAACGGTCCCTCGACCAACAGTTCGAGCGGTTCCAGTCGGCGCACGACAAAGCCTTGGAAGAGGTCAAAGGCGAGTCGAACTTTGAAGCGCACGATGTACTCCTGAATAGCGTCCAGGACCAGCACATCGAATCGTTGGCGGTATTAGGCCCTCGGCTAATCGAACTTCAGCCGGCTGTAGAGGCGACAACTCCCGTCCTAGAAAGCACTCCACCGACGGTGGTCAACACGACCAAATTGGAAATGAAGCTGGATCCGGTGCAGATCCCCAGCTTTGATGGCAGCCTACATAACTGGTTGGTCTTTCGTGAGGCGTTTCAGAGCTTGGTACACTCAAACCCCGAGTTGCCTGTAGCGTACAAGCTACAGAAGCTGCGCACGGCAGCAATCCCCATCCATGTGGGGATGGTGGGCAATATCTATTCTGGTGGTTACGAGGAGCTCTGGCAGGAGCTGACAGAGAGGTTCGACAATCCGAAGCTGTTGGACGAGACGCAGGTCGCTCGTTTGATTAATTTACAGGCCGGTACAGAAGAGACGGCAAGGTCAATCCTGGGAATTGTGGACAGCGCCCAGGAGACGATGCGGGCGCTTAGAGTGATAAAGCTCCCGGTTGAGCATTGGGATGCTTGGGTGGTCCCACTCATCACATCTCGACTTCCGGTAAGAACGAGACAGGCATGGTACATGCACTGCAAACCGAAGGAAATACCTACATTGGCAGCATTGCTGAGTTACCTCCAGTTACGGGCTCATAGCTTGTTTACTGAGACTAGTCTCCCTGGCCCCTCGGGTCTACAGGCGCCCCCCACGTCATCGCACAAACGGAGTCGCCCGACAGCTCCGGTGACCAGAGGACATGTCACCGCAGTGGATAACCCGACAGTTCCGGTGACCAGAGCACATGTCACCGCAGTGGATAGCCTGCAGTGTGTCTTCTGCAAGCAAATTCACCGCTCATTCCAGTGCAGCAAATTCAGAGACATGGACTCCAAGAAGAGGTTGAATGCTGTACGAGATGCTGCAGTCTGTTTCAATTGTCTTAAGAAAGGACATAGTGCCAGAGAGTGCCCCTCCGCTATGTCCTGCCAGAAATGCAGTCAGCGGTATAACACGTTGTTATGTCACAATACCCTACCTCCCCGCATGCAAAGAAGACGTAATTCTGGACCAGCATTAGCACCAGTTGCATGGCAGGATCCGAATCATGGCCCTCCCGATCTTCACGAAGATTCACAGTGACTCGTTCAACCGAGCACTACCGTATTGCTTGCGACAGCCTTGGTCTACGCATACGGTACCCCAGCTTGCTTTATCCTACAGACTTAAACTCGAGATGACACGTTTGGAAGTTGGACGTTTGGTCCAACCACCACGACGCAGTCACAACTACCGATCCAATCCTTTCACAGCCACCCTGTGAAAGACTCCCAAGATGCTGAAGACTACACATTGGAAGAGCTAGTCAAGAACTTTTGGAAACTGGAAGAGGTTTCCACAGATGACAACAGGGAAGACGAGTGCAGTCGGCACTACCAGTCGACCCGTTCCCGTACTGTCGATGGAAGATACATGGTACATATACCATTCCGGTATGACGCGCCAGCGTTGGGTGATTCTTACCAATCTGCCCTACGCCAATTCTACTGTTTGGAGAGACGTCTGGTTAGCAATCGCGAGCTTAAAGACATATCTGGCTTCATGCGTGAGTACGAAGACCTTGGCCATATGGAAAGGGTTGATCAACATGGCGATCGCCGTGGATGCTACTATATCCCACATCATGCTAGTTTGTAGGTGAGAAGGGAGAGAGGGAAGATTTTTTGTCTTCCATTTACGCCCTTCTCGCCTACTCAGTTTCCCTGTATGATAGGGGTCTTACACGCGTTGACCTTTATATATGTACGATCTGAAAGCGAAAACCCTTTTCTCAATTCAATAGAATACCTGCTCCTTTTTGCATGACCTGACAACGGGCGCTCACACTAAATACCTCATCAGACCATGAATCGGTGTTTTCCAACAAAACCCTTTTGACTTTTGCACATGCAATGCAAAACACCGTTTGAATGGAGAATGTTGGAAAAACACCGATTCATGAACTGATGAAATTTGTTTAAGTGTGAGTGTCCGTTGTCTGATGCAGGATACAGGCCATGCAAAAAGGAGCAGGTAGGTATTTGATTGAAATAAGCGTGTAAAAACACACATTTGATAGTTATACAGGAAAAAGGTACATAGTAGTTGAAAAACTCCAATTCATAATTCGGAAGAGTTTTTGTTGAAGCATATTTAGGTATATTTTATAAAAGTTTAAAAATACTTGAACAAAAGGCAAATTTACGCAAGGTTGTATGGAATGAATGCAAAGTTATTGGAAAATGTATACGTAGTTTGTTAAGAATACGTTTTTATTTTAGTAACAAAAAAATAGGAGAATTAAAAATTAAAGGGTTTTGCGCGAAAATTTCGAAATTAACGTGATAGCGTAACAACTACATTTATTGCCACCCTGATATAAGTACCCAGGCACTACAGTTCTTTGCACTCTTTAAAATACAAGAACATGATGTTTCAATCAATGGTTTATAATAATTAAACATTCTGAAGTAAATCTTAACTAATATATAAAAGTCTTTTTTTGTTTTCTTGTCAGTTTGGCTGTACGGGTGTCCAAACTAACAACAAAACAATCAAAATACTAACTTTTTTTTATGGCGTCAACAATGTCTATCCTCCTGCTATCCGATAGATAGCTTCTAAAAAAAAAATATACTTACATTTTTTTAGAAATCTTTAACAGCAATAAAAAAATGTTGCCTATATGAAATTTGTTTTTTTGGTTTTTTATTAATATCTTTTTAGTTAACAGTCGTAGAGGTTTGCAATGTACTAATAAATTATAGCTATACACTCCTCGTCAACTGAATACGCACAAACATTTTTGAATATATTTTATCCATTTTTTCCAAACAGTGATGGTTATTATGCCATCTGTTGATGGTAAAAATTTTCGTAACATATAAATAACAGAATTTCAAAGTTTTATCCAAAAACAACCGTGAGTTTTTCCTTCAACCACTTCCAAAGTGTAACTTATGCAAAGTAGAAGTTTTTTTTTTGAGTCAACTGAATAGGTACAAAAATTAAAATTGGTATTGGAATGGAATGAAACAAGTTTTTGTTTAAGTTTAGTAGTGGGTACTTCCACCTTTATTTTTAATTACTTCGTAAATTCGATCCGGCATGGAGTCGTATAGCTTTTTAATGTAATTTAACGAAATTTCGCTCCACGCTAATTTGATTGCAGAAATTAAGATTTCTTTGTCTTCGAACTGACGACCACCCTCATAAACTTTGCGTATTAACCATCCCCAGACATTTTCTATGATGTTTAGATCAGGTGAGTACGGCGGCCATTGAAGCAACTGCACTTGTTGCTCCTCTAACAATGTTTTTATTATGCGCGCTGAGTGAATAGGCGCATTATCATGGTGGTAGGTCCAGTTTATGGGTCCAAAGATGTTAGAAAATTTAGGAAAATTTCTTTCCAAAATTACTTTATACCCAGCTGCTGTCATTCTTGATGTTACAACCTCGAGCTCAACTGTTCCATAATAACTGACTGCTCCCCATATCATGACACCTCCTTCACGACTATGATGGCGCTTTAAAAATCTTTTTTCTTTTCTTAAGTCGTGAAAATAGAAGTTGAACCCATCAGGGCCATCGAAATTAAACTTTTTTTCATCTGAAAAAACCACGTGATACCATTCTTTTTTCCAACTCATGTGAAGTCTTGAAAAATCTAATCGCAACATTTTCCGTCTCTCGTCAAGTTGTGGTTTTTTCTTAAGTTTCATTCGTTTAAGATGACTTGAGTTGTTGATTACTCTTAATACTGTTGAGCAACTTGCGTTTACGCCGACTTTTTGTTTTATTTTTGCCACAGAATCAGAAGAATTTGATGCACATCTTAAAATTCTTCGTCTCTCAGCTGCTGTTGTTGCTGTTTTCTTACCTCCCTTCATGTTTTTGCCGTATGCATCTTTATTTTTCAAGTAAGAATAAACTACATTAAAACTTCGGCCAACTTTATCAGCTATTGCACGTCCAGTTAGGCCTTGGTCTCTAAGAAAATCGATTTTAGCTTTTTCAACACTGTTAAGACACGTAGATCTACCGATTTTTCTTAAAATTTGAAATCAAGAACTAAATTTTACTGAAAACACTAAAATCGTTAATTTAAACTGTCAAGCACTCCAAAAAACTTATAAACAACGAAGAAAATGGCGTTGTACCTATTCAGTTGACTAAAAAAAAAAAACTCCTACTTTGCATATAAAAAACTTTGCAAGTGGTTGAAGAAAAACTCACGGTTGTTTTTGGATAATTCTTTCGGAATTATCTGCTTAACATCTTAAGGGAATAGTTAGCATCAACAGATGGCATAATAACCATCACTGTTTGGAAAAAATGGATAAAGTATATTAAAAAATGTTTGTGCGTATTCAGTTGACGAGGAGTGTATGTCCTAGGAACTTGTTTAAAAAAAATTATGTTCCTATTGTACCGTTGAGCTGAGAAATTCACAATATAATATTGTTCACACATATTACTTAATAACATGTGGGTGTGTGCAGGGATTGATTTAATTTTTTCTTATATTTAATCTCAATAGTATAGCCATTAATTTGATACCTCACTTTTTAATCTACCTCCTATATAAGCGTCACAATCGAATAAAATCCATAGAAATGCTCCGCATTGTTCATTGTCAACAATCGTCTACCAGTGGAGAGCACCGTTATCTCAATTGAATTTCTAATTGGAGTTCTTTTAATATACAAAATCATAACTTCATTTCTACTCAGACGATTATTAAAGTTTTGATCTCAGAATTTAGCTATGAGATATGGCTAAATTTGTGTATAAAAATTGTTGGGGGGTGGGGTGAACAATTTCCTACTAAAAGGGTGTGTAAATGACCCGCCAAATTTATACTACATATATTAAATTCAAAACTTGATGAAATTTTTTTTTATTTCAAAAAGCTAATGATGTACGTTTATAGTACACCTTCTTCTATAAATATGTCAATAATTTTGTATTTCTAAATCTAACGGGAAAAAAAGTACGGGTAATTTAATAAATAAATCACAAAAAAAGCTACACTTAGACAACTTAAGAGGTTTCAAAATTGAGCAAACCTTAATAGTTCATAATAAATTATGCATGCAATTTAAATAGAAATTTATAACTTAAATTTGTGTATAAAAATTATTGCAAAATGTGTACTAAAAATGCGTTTTAATGAAAAATCAACTTATTTTTTCGTAATTTAAATTCAAAAGTTAATCAAAAATTTATATATTTGAAAAAAAACAAAGGATGCACATTTATAGGTGTAGCTTTTTTTTTTACAAATATGTGATAATTTTGTATTTGTAAATCTAACGGTAAAAAAGTAGGGGCAATTTAATAAAATAAATCACAAAAAAGCTCCATTTAGCCAAATTAAGAGGTTTAAAACTTGAGTTATACTTAATAGTTCATAACAAATGATACATGAATTTGAGGTAAAAATTTATAATATAAATTCCAGTGTTAAAATTTTTGCAACATCTTAAAAAAAATTCATACTAAAAATGTGATTCAGTGAAAAATCAATTCAATTTTTGGTACTTTAAATGCAAAAGTTAATAAAAAATTGATACATTTTGAAAAACAAAACTAACACACAAATTGCTCTAATGCTCTTCTAAAATATTGCTAATAAATGTTTAGTGATTATTTCAACAAAAACCACTCTAAAATTAGTTTTATTGATTTATTTACCAAAAAATCATGCCTTTTCAACGAATTTTATTTTTATAATTTCACCACGCCCATAAAATATTTTCAAATTTAAAAATTATAAATCCTGAAAATCTGATAAAAATTTTGATATATAAAAAATAAATGCGCTTTGCTCACAAGCTGCACAAAATAATTTCAAATATTAAAATTTTACATTAGAAATATTTTTTACAGATAAAATAAAATTTTAAAATTGTCAATTTGTCTGCACAAAATTGGCTAGAAATCGGAAAGTACAAATTCGAATTTCAAAATTAAGATGTTGATGGAAAGGTCATTGTCTCACTATTTTAATACATACAAAACATTAATAGACGTCCATACAATTATAAAGACTAATACGCTTAAACAGATAAAATAGCATTATTTTGACTAAATATTGAATATTGTTACTTTTTATTTAACCGATTATCAAAATTTAAATTTTGTAATATTCGATACGAATCAACAATTGTTTTGGTATATAAAACATGTTTCTATGACAACCAAAAGCTTTAATATGGATTTTTAAACATAACTGAAAGAAAAATTTTGCAAAAATCCAGTCTATTGGTCGATACATTTTTTTCTGTTTGCTAAAATATACGTACAATACCTATAAATGGCCATAACATGGGTAATACTTTTTTGATATTTATAAATGAGGTATCAAATGAAAGGTTATAAAACATAGAAATTTGCCATAATGAAAAAAATTCATACCTTTTGAGTCTATTTACAGCTCCGGTGACCAGAGGACATGTCACCGCAGTGGATAACCCGACAGTTCCGGTGACCAGAGCACATGTCACCGCAGTGGATAGCCTGCAGTGTGTCTTCTGCAAGCAAATTCACCGCTCATTCCAGTGCAGCAAATTCAGAGACATGGACTCCAAGAAGAGGTTGAATGCTGTACGAGATGCTGCAGTCTGTTTCAATTGTCTTAAGAAAGGACATAGTGCCAGAGAGTGCCCCTCCGCTATGTCCTGCCAGAAATGCAGTCAGCGGTATAACACGTTGTTATGTCACAATACCCTACCTCCCCGCATGCAAAGAAGACGTAATTCTGGACCAGCATTAGCACCAGTTGCATGGCAGGATCCGAATCATGGCCCTCCCGATCTTCACGAAGATTCACAGTGACTCGTTCAACCGAGCACTACCGTATTGCTTGCGACAGCCTTGGTCTACGCATACGGTACCCCAGCTTGCTTTATCCTACAGACTTAAACTCGAGATGACACGTTTGGAAGTTGGACGTTTGGTCCAACCACCACGACGCAGTCACAACTACCGATCCAATCCTTTCACAGCCACCCTGTGAAAGACTCCCAAGATGCTGAAGACTACACATTGGAAGAGCTAGTCAAGAACTTTTGGAAACTGGAAGAGGTTTCCACAGATGACAACAGGGAAGACGAGTGCAGTCGGCACTACCAGTCGACCCGTTCCCGTACTGTCGAAGATACATGGTACATATACCATTCCGGTATGACGCGCCAGCGTTGGGTGATTCTTACCAATCTGCCCTACGCCAATTCTACTGTTTGGAGAGACGTCTGGTTAGCAATCGCGAGCTTAAAGACATATCTGGCTTCATGCGTGAGTACGAAGACCTTGGCCATATGGAAAGGGTTGATCAACATGGCGATCGCCGTGGATGCTACTATATCCCACATCATGCTAGTTTGTAGGTGAGAAGGGAGAGAGGGAAGATTTTTTGTCTTCCATTTACGCCCTTCTCGCCTACTCAGTTTCCCTGTATGATAGGGGTCTTACACGCGTTGACCTTTATATATGTACGATCTGAAAGCGAAAACCCTTTTCTCAATTCAATAGAATACCTGCTCCTTTTTGCATGACCTGACAACGGGCGCTCACACTAAATACCTCATCAGACCATGAATCGGTGTTTTCCAACAAAACCCTTTTGACTTTTGCACATGCAATGCAAAACACCGTTTGAATGGAGAATGTTGGAAAAACACCGATTCATGAACTGATGAAATTTGTTTAAGTGTGAGTGTCCGTTGTCTGATGCAGGATACAGGCCATGCAAAAAGGAGCAGGTAGGTATTTGATTGAAATAAGCGTGTAAAAACACACATTTGATAGTTATACAGGAAAAAGGTACATAGTAGTTGAAAAACTCCAATTCATAATTCGGAAGAGTTTTTGTTGAAGCATATTTAGGTATATTTTATAAAAGTTTAAAAATACTTGAACAAAAGGCAAATTTACGCAAGGTTGTATGGAATGAATGCAAAGTTATTGGAAAATGTATACGTAGTTTGTTAAGAATACGTTTTTATTTTAGTAACAAAAAAATAGGAGAATTAAAAATTAAAGGGTTTTGCGCGAAAATTTCGAAATTAACGTGATAGCGTAACAACTACATTTATTGCCACCCTGATATAAGTACCCAGGCACTACAGTTCTTTGCACTCTTTAAAATACAAGAACATGATGTTTCAATCAATGGTTTATAATAATTAAACATTCTGAAGTAAATCTTAACTAATATATAAAAGTCTTTTTTTGTTTTCTTGTCAGTTTGGCTGTACGGGTGTCCAAACTAACAACAAAACAATCAAAATACTAACTTTTTTTTATGGCGTCAACAATGTCTATCCTCCTGCTATCCGATAGATAGCTTCTAAAAAAAAAATATACTTACATTTTTTTAGAAATCTTTAACAGCAATAAAAAAATGTTGCCTATATGAAATTTGTTTTTTTGGTTTTTTATTAATATCTTTTTAGTTAACAGTCGTAGAGGTTTGCAATGTACTAATAAATTATAGCTATACACTCCTCGTCAACTGAATACGCACAAACATTTTTGAATATATTTTATCCATTTTTTCCAAACAGTGATGGTTATTATGCCATCTGTTGATGGTAAAAATTTTCGTAACATATAAATAACAGAATTTCAAAGTTTTATCCAAAAACAACCGTGAGTTTTTCCTTCAACCACTTCCAAAGTGTAACTTATGCAAAGTAGAAGTTTTTTTTTTGAGTCAACTGAATAGGTACAAAAATTAAAATTGGTATTGGAATGGAATGAAACAAGTTTTTGTTTAAGTTTAGTAGTGGGTACTTCCACCTTTATTTTTAATTACTTCGTAAATTCGATCCGGCATGGAGTCGTATAGCTTTTTAATGTAATTTAACGAAATTTCGCTCCACGCTAATTTGATTGCAGAAATTAAGATTTCTTTGTCTTCGAACTGACGACCACCCTCATAAACTTTGCGTATTAACCATCCCCAGACATTTTCTATGATGTTTAGATCAGGTGAGTACGGCGGCCATTGAAGCAACTGCACTTGTTGCTCCTCTAACAATGTTTTTATTATGCGCGCTGAGTGAATAGGCGCATTATCATGGTGGTAGGTCCAGTTTATGGGTCCAAAGATGTTAGAAAATTTAGGAAAATTTCTTTCCAAAATTACTTTATACCCAGCTGCTGTCATTCTTGATGTTACAACCTCGAGCTCAACTGTTCCATAATAACTGACTGCTCCCCATATCATGACACCTCCTTCACGACTATGATGGCGCTTTAAAAATCTTTTTTCTTTTCTTAAGTCGTGAAAATAGAAGTTGAACCCATCAGGGCCATCGAAATTAAACTTTTTTTCATCTGAAAAAACCACGTGATACCATTCTTTTTTCCAACTCATGTGAAGTCTTGAAAAATCTAATCGCAACATTTTCCGTCTCTCGTCAAGTTGTGGTTTTTTCTTAAGTTTCATTCGTTTAAGATGACTTGAGTTGTTGATTACTCTTAATACTGTTGAGCAACTTGCGTTTACGCCGACTTTTTGTTTTATTTTTGCCACAGAATCAGAAGAATTTGATGCACATCTTAAAATTCTTCGTCTCTCAGCTGCTGTTGTTGCTGTTTTCTTACCTCCCTTCATGTTTTTGCCGTATGCATCTTTATTTTTCAAGTAAGAATAAACTACATTAAAACTTCGGCCAACTTTATCAGCTATTGCACGTCCAGTTAGGCCTTGGTCTCTAAGAAAATCGATTTTAGCTTTTTCAACACTGTTAAGACACGTAGATCTACCGATTTTTCTTAAAATTTGAAATCAAGAACTAAATTTTACTGAAAACACTAAAATCGTTAATTTAAACTGTCAAGCACTCCAAAAAACTTATAAACAACGAAGAAAATGGCGTTGTACCTATTCAGTTGACTAAAAAAAAAAAACTCCTACTTTGCATATAAAAAACTTTGCAAGTGGTTGAAGAAAAACTCACGGTTGTTTTTGGATAATTCTTTCGGAATTATCTGCTTAACATCTTAAGGGAATAGTTAGCATCAACAGATGGCATAATAACCATCACTGTTTGGAAAAAATGGATAAAGTATATTAAAAAATGTTTGTGCGTATTCAGTTGACGAGGAGTGTATGTCCTAGGAACTTGTTTAAAAAAAATTATGTTCCTATTGTACCGTTGAGCTGAGAAATTCACAATATAATATTGTTCACACATATTACTTAATAACATGTGGGTGTGTGCAGGGATTGATTTAATTTTTTCTTATATTTAATCTCAATAGTATAGCCATTAATTTGATACCTCACTTTTTAATCTACCTCCTATATAAGCGTCACAATCGAATAAAATCCATAGAAATGCTCCGCATTGTTCATTGTCAACAATCGTCTACCAGTGGAGAGCACCGTTATCTCAATTGAATTTCTAATTGGAGTTCTTTTAATATACAAAATCATAACTTCATTTCTACTCAGACGATTATTAAAGTTTTGATCTCAGAATTTAGCTATGAGATATGGCTAAATTTGTGTATAAAAATTGTTGGGGGGTGGGGTGAACAATTTCCTACTAAAAGGGTGTGTAAATGACCCGCCAAATTTATACTACATATATTAAATTCAAAACTTGATGAAATTTTTTTTTATTTCAAAAAGCTAATGATGTACGTTTATAGTACACCTTCTTCTATAAATATGTCAATAATTTTGTATTTCTAAATCTAACGGGAAAAAAAGTACGGGTAATTTAATAAATAAATCACAAAAAAAGCTACACTTAGACAACTTAAGAGGTTTCAAAATTGAGCAAACCTTAATAGTTCATAATAAATTATGCATGCAATTTAAATAGAAATTTATAACTTAAATTTGTGTATAAAAATTATTGCAAAATGTGTACTAAAAATGCGTTTTAATGAAAAATCAACTTATTTTTTCGTAATTTAAATTCAAAAGTTAATCAAAAATTTATATATTTGAAAAAAAACAAAGGATGCACATTTATAGGTGTAGCTTTTTTTTTTACAAATATGTGATAATTTTGTATTTGTAAATCTAACGGTAAAAAAGTAGGGGCAATTTAATAAAATAAATCACAAAAAAGCTCCATTTAGCCAAATTAAGAGGTTTAAAACTTGAGTTATACTTAATAGTTCATAACAAATGATACATGAATTTGAGGTAAAAATTTATAATATAAATTCCAGTGTTAAAATTTTTGCAAAATCTTAAAAAAAATTCATACTAAAAATGTGATTCAGTGAAAAATCAATTCAATTTTTGGTACTTTAAATGCAAAAGTTAATAAAAAATTGATACATTTTGAAAAACAAAACTAACACACAAATTGCTCTAATGCTCTTCTAAAATATTGCTAATAAATGTTTAGTGATTATTTCAACAAAAACCACTCTAAAATTAGTTTTATTGATTTATTTACCAAAAAATCATGCCTTTTCAACGAATTTTATTTTTATAATTTCACCACGCCCATAAAATATTTTCAAATTTAAAAATTATAAATCCTGAAAATCTGATAAAAATTTTGATATATAAAAAATAAATGCGCTTTGCTCACAAGCTGCACAAAATAATTTCAAATATTAAAATTTTACATTAGAAATATTTTTTACAGATAAAATAAAATTTTAAAATTGTCAATTTGTCTGCACAAAATTGGCTAGAAATCGGAAAGTACAAATTCGAATTTCAAAATTAAGATGTTGATGGAAAGGTCATTGTCTCACTATTTTAATACATACAAAACATTAATAGACGTCCATACAATTATAAAGACTAATACGCTTAAACAGATAAAATAGCATTATTTTGACTAAATATTGAATATTGTTACTTTTTATTTAACCGATTATCAAAATTTAAATTTTGTAATATTCGATACGAATCAACAATTGTTTTGGTATATAAAACATGTTTCTATGACAACCAAAAGCTTTAATATGGATTTTTAAACATAACTGAAAGAAAAATTTTGCAAAAATCCAGTCTATTGGTCGATACATTTTTTTCTGTTTGCTAAAATATACGTACAATACCTATAAATGGCCAACATGGGTAATACTTTTTTGATATTTATAAATGAGGTATCAAATGAAAGGTTATAAAACATAGAAATTTGCCATAATGAAAAAAATTCATACCTTTTGAGTCTATTTACTTAGAAAATTGTTAAAAGTTAATGAAAAATTTAAAAATTTTGAAAAACTAATAACACAATTAAAGGTGTAACATTCTTCTTCAAATATTTTAGTAATTTTATATTTGTAAATCTAAAGGGAAAACAAGTAGGGGCAATTTAATGAGATAAATCACAATAAAGCTCCATTTAGCCAATTTAAAGAGGCTTCAAACTTGAGTAATACTTAATAGTTCATAACAATTGATACATGAATTTGCGGTAGAAATATATTATCTAAATTGCTGTGTTAAAGGTTTTGCAAAATCTTAGAAAAAATTCATACAAGAAATGTGATTTAGTGAAAAATTAATTCGATTTTTGGTACTTTCAGTGCAAAACTTAATACAAAGTTGATAAATTTTGAAAAACAAAACCAACACACCAATTGATCTAATCCTCTTCTTAAATATTTTTAGTAAAAGTTAAGTGATTATTACAACAAAAGCTACTCTAAAATTAGTTTTATTGATTTATTTACCAAAAAAAATGCAGAATCGATCATGCTTTTTCAACGACTTTTATTTTTATATTTTCCCCACGCCCATAAAATATTTTTAAATTTATATAAATCGATAAAATTGTTTCTTTTTGTAAAAATATACTTAAGGTACCTGTAAATAGCCATAACTTGGGCAATACTTTTTTGATATTTATAAATTAGGTATCCAATGAAAGGTTATAAGCCATACAAAATTTTAAAAATAAAAAGGAATTCACTTTCATGACAAAATAAATTGTTAAAAGAGAAAGAATTTGCCATAATGCGAAAAATTCATACCTTTTCAGTGTAGTTACTTAGAAAATTGTTAAAAGTTAATGAAAAATTTATAAATTTTGAAAAACTAATAACACACAATTATAGGTGTTACATTCTTCTACAAATATGTTATAAATTTTATATTTGTAAATCTAAAGGAAAAAAATTAGGGGCAATTTAATGAGATAAATCAGAATAAAGCTCCATTTAGCCAAATTTAGAGGCTTCAAACTTTAGTAATGCCTGATAGTTCATAACAAATGATACTAACAAATGATATAGACTACGGTAGAAATTTCTAATCTAAATTTGTGTGTTAAAATTTTTGCAAAATCTTAAAAAATCATATTAAAAATGTGACTTAGTGAAAAATTAATTCTATTTTTGGTACTTTTAAAGCAAAAGTTAATACAAAATTGATTAATTTTGAAAAACAAAACGAACACACCAATTGCTCTAATCCTCTCCTAAAATATTGCTTACAAATATTAAGTGATCATTTCAACAAAAGCCACTCCAGAATTAGCTTTATTGATTTCTTTACCAAACAAAATGCCAAATGGATCATGGATACAAAACATAACAGTGCGTTGCTCACAAGCTTCACAAAATAATTTCAAATATTAAAATTGTACATTAGAAATATTTTTTACAGATAAAATCCAGAAAAAAATTCAAATTTGTCAATTTATCTGCATAAAATGGGATATAAATCGGAAAGTACTTATTCGAATTTCAAAATTTAGATGTCTTTGGAAAGGTCGTTGTCTCACTATTTAAATACATTCAAAATATTAATAGAAAACCATACAATTTTAAAGACTGATTCGATTAAACAGATGGCAGGATTATGAACATGTCCAGAAAAAATCCAATGGAGTCCGAAAAATCTATGTCCACATGCAGCGACCGACATGGCGAAAAATATAACATTTTGAACAAGACATGAGCGTTGTACAAAGCTAAGCTATGAGATTTGACGTTTCAAGTGCGTATGAGTTTTTTGCCTGGTTTTTGTTGAATGTGTAAGTGAATGTAAGAATGTTGGAAAATATAATAAGTAGTGATGAAAGGCTAATGAATGGCATGATATAATTCTCAAGTAAGTAAAAATGCGCTGGTTGTTGATTGGATTGTGGTGGAAGGTAAAACCTTAACCAATCATGTTTGATTTACAAGGTGGGTGAAAATTTAGTTATGCTGAAATCAACACGGCGAATACTTTCACAATCTCCCAAATCAGTGAGAAACATTCGCTCCGTAGAGTAAATCATTCACATGTATAACAAAAATGGTAACAGCAATGCTATAAGAGCAAAAACTGCCGTATTACAGCTCCTCTCTTCTGTGCGTTGCAGGTCGTGTGTCGAAATGTCAAAATCTAAGGGCACCAATCGATTAAGGAGGGTTTTATTACCTAATGTCTCGGCCAGCACTTTAGCACCAACAGAAAATAAGAAATTTCACTTTTCAATTTGATAGGTGTCGAAATGTCAAGATCTGAGAGCGCCAATCGATTTAGGAGGTGGATTTTGCACTCTAAGTCCAGTGGAAATCAAACAAATCAGACTTGACAGTTGACAGTGATAATGGTGAAATGTCAAAAATTTGAAAAATCACACCTTTTGCTTTGACAGTTGATAGTTGGGGGCGAGATAGCAAACCATACAAATTTTTCAAATATTTTCTTACAAAAAGGTGTCTTTAGCATAGATATTTAGAAGTACGTGAATAAGATTTTATATTTATAATAATTAACACTTGCACAATATTTCTATCCTTTGAAAATTGAGAACATGAATGATGTTGAAAATTTATTGATATCGGGAATAAGTTTTCCTGGGGAATCGGGCGGTCAATTCATCGAATTTACTTCAGAGATATTCACGACAGCAGAATTATTTTAAGGAAAACTTTTTTCCACGGGAAATTTTTTTTTCAAGATTTGTTAACAAACTATCCTTTATCAAAAGGGACCCGGGCAACGCCGGGTGTTTCCGCTAGTTTCTTATAGCATTTTTTTTTGAAATTTCTCATACTTAATATCAATTTAAGAAAAGAAAGCTTGGAACAACTAAGAAAAGCCCTAGAACAACCTGGAGCCAAGTTTTTGAATTTTGAATTTCATAAAAGGGGGTCAGAAAAAAAGTTTAATTTTAGATCGTACATTTTTTTTGCTTTAAATTAATTTTTTTTAATTTATTTTATAGAAAAATGAGTTATATATTAATTATCATCTAGAAGTTATTCTTAAATTTTCATTAAAAAAAAAAAAAAACAAGAGAGGTTTGTGTAGCATTTTTTTAAATTATTTAAAAATAATTAAAATAATTTTTTTTAGTTACATTGGATTGCACAGTTTTAGAAGAGTATAGGTACTAGAAAATCCTAACAAACTTGTTCGAATTTTTAAATTTGAAGAGGGGAGCTTAATTCAAGAGTTTTAATGTTATGTGGTTAATAATTTACTTTTGGTAGAAGATCAACTATTCCTTATATTTTGTAATGATTTGCTGGCATTTTCATATGAATTAATCAACATTGGGAAAAGTTATATGTTACAGACGATTTTTAATTTTTGAACAGAAAAGGAGGGGGGTGTCATAATTTGTCTTTAAATTATGTTTTTTCATAAATATTTGATTGGTGAATTGTAAAGATGTTCTTCTAGTTATCAGAGCAATTTTTCTTTTGTTGGATTCCGAAAATAATCCAAATAAGAATTTTATTTAATATCTTAAATATAATTTTTTTGCTGTAAAATCTTTGATGATGGTTATTTTTACATGACATCTTGGAATTTTGATAAGTTATAAGATACTTAAAAGTCACATGATTTTTAAAGCGTGTAGAAAATTACTAAATGAACCAAGTTTAGTTTTTCAAATTTTGGAATTTTGAAAGGGGGGAGCAAAAAGAGGGACATACCTATTTCTTTTTATGTGATAAGGCCTTCGCGAAATTCTTATCTATCAACCAACCCAACCAGTCAAAGTCAATCGCATTGCCTACCATTTCCTTTCCTCTACGCACACACACACATCGACATCATTTGATTCAAGCAACTCCACAATCCACATCCACGCCACATCTGAACTAATAATAGATACAAATTTAACTATGAAGGTACTTTCATCGCACCCAAATCCGAAAAGATCGTCCCATATGCCTAACACAGAAAAAAAAAAAATAAAAACAAAAAAGAAATTGTACAGGTGTCTACCTATACATATGTCATGCTAACTATCTACCTACCTACCCTCAAAAGTTTTTAGAAAAAAAAGTAACCACCCCACACCATTCACTCCCAAAACTTTTTTTTTTGTCCCATCCTTCTCCATCTCTTGATTTTTTTGCTTAAAAAAAAAATCCATGCTCGCATCACAAAACGATCTTTTTTTTACTATTCCTAAAATCAACATCTTGCTCCTCCGCACTTAATATTATTACAAATAACCATCTCTTTCCCACTCATCATAAGAACATTTTTGAATGTTGCGAAGTATTTCTCTGTTGTGATCATCTCTGTACCTATTATAATTTGAGGGTTGAAATTATTGTTCCCACAATTTTGTTCTTTAGAAAATGTCGCATATAAACTATTTCTTATTAAATTATATTATTTTGAGCTATCTTTGTCGTTGTCAGTTTGTATGAATTAGGTACCAATACCTAATTGAGAAAAAAAAAACATCATTCATATAGGTATTCATTTGCAGAGAAATATAGTTTTTTTTTCTTTCCCTTGATAGTATCAACATTCAAATACTACCTCGCTCTCTCCCATTTAATATATTGATCTATTAAAATCAACTTCCTCTTTTCTACTACCTTGATCAAAGAAGTTGATAAACATGTTGCTAAAAGTGTACCCATGATCAACAGCTTGTGGTAAAAATTTTCGAGCACACAAATTTTTTCTACGAGCGACATCTTAAAATAAAAGATAAAAACCTTTAAGGCGTCTGACCTGACTAAGTGTGCATAACTTCAGTTTTAATTGCCCAAACTGCAAGGTTAAGATCAATAAAGGACCAAAAAATGTAAAGCTAAATTTATTTATAAGAATTATAGTGAAGGGACAAAACTATCCTTATCAAAAAGGAGTCACACTCCGCTGTCAATTTGAATTTGATCGAATGCAAATATAATAAAAAAGTTTCAAAAATTTTGTACAATAAATAAAATAATGAAGCTAAGTTATTGTCCTAATTATTATCTAAAAATCTGTAACAGGCAATTTTGAGGTAAAATTTATAAACAATTTTCAATGGAATGAGTATCAATTTAATCCAGCCACTACGAGTTTTTGGAAAATAGGCTGTCACAAATAAACTAGTTGTCACAAACGATTTCTTTGGTAAATTCCAGTTTTAGAAACAATTTTCAATGGAATGAGTATAAATTTAAACCCGCCATTACGAGTTTTTGGAAAATAGGCTGTCACAAACAAACTAGGTTGTCACAAACGATTTCTTTGGTAAATTCCAATTTAAAAAAAAAAAATTTCAATGGAATGAGTATAAATTTAAACCAGCCATTACGAGTTTTTGGAAAATAGGCTGTCACAAACAAACTAGGTTGTCACAAACGATTTCTTTGGTAAATTCCAATTTCAGAAACAATTTTTAATGGAATGAGTATAAATTAAAACCAGCCATTACGAGTTTTTGGAAAATAGGCTGTCACAAACAAACTAGGTTGTCACAAACGATTTCTTTGGTAAATTCCAACTTTAGAAACAATTTTCAATGGAATGAGTATAGATTAAAACCAGCCATTACGAGTTTTTGGAAAATAGGCTGTCACAAACAAACTAGGTTGTCACATACGATTCCTTTGGTAAATTCCAATTTTAGAAACAATTTTCTATGGAATGAGTAAAAATTTAAACCAGCCATTACGAGTTTTTGGAAAATAGGCTGTCACAAACAAACTAGGTTGTCACAAACGATTTCTTTGGTAAATTCCAATTTTAGAAAAAATTTTCAATGGAATGAGTATAAATTAAAACCAGCCATTACGAGTTTTTGGAAAATAGGCTGTCACAAACAAACTACGTTGTCACAAACGATTTCGTTGGTGAATTCCAATTTTAGAAACAATTTTCAATGGAATGGGTATAAATTTAAACCAGCCATTTCGAGTATTTAGAAAATAGGCTGTCACAAACAAACTAGGTTGTCACAAACAATTTCTTTGGTAAATTCCAATTTTGGAAACAATTTTCAATGGAATGAGTATAAATTCAAACCAGCCATTACGAGTATTTGGAAAATAGGCTGTCAGAAACAAACTAGGTTGTCACAAATGATTTCTTTGGTAAATTCCAATTTAAGAAACAATTTTCAACGGAATGAGTATAAATTAAAATCAGCCATTACGAGTTTTTGGAAAATAGGCTGTCACAAACAAACTAGGTTGTCACAAACGATTTCTTAGCTAAATTCCAATTTTAGAAACAATTTTCAATGGCATGAGTATAAATTTAAACCAGCCATTACGAGTTTTTGGAAAATAGGCTGTCACAAACAAACTAGGTTGTCACAAACAATTTCTTTGGTAAATTCCAATTTTAAAAACAATTTTCAATGGAATGAGTATAAATTAAAACTAGCCATTACGAGTTTTTAGAAAATAGGCTTTCACAAACAAACAAGGTTGTCACAAACGATTTCTTTGGTAAATTCCAATTTTAGAAACAATTTTCAATGGAATGAGTATAAATTAAAACCAGCTATTACGAGTTTTTGGAAAATAGGCTGTCACAAACAAACTAGGTTGTCACAAACGATTTCTTTGGTAAATTCCAATTTTAGAAACAATTTTCAATGGAATGAGTATAAATTTAAACCAGCCATTACGAGTTTTTGGAAAATAGGCTGTCACAAACAAATTAGGTTGTCACAAAGGATTTCTTTGGTAAATTCCAATTTTAGAAACAATTTTCAATGGAATGAGTATAAATTAAAACCAGCCAATACGAGTTTTTGGAAAATAGGCTGTCACAAACGATTTCTTTGGTGAATTCCAATTTTAGAAACAATTTTCAATGGAATGAGTATAAATTTAAACCAGCCGTTACGAGTTTTTGAAAAATAGGCTGTCACAAACAAACTACGTTGTCACAAACGATTTCTTTGGTGAATTCCAATTTTAGAAACAATTTTCAATGGAATGAGTATAAATTTAAATCAGCCATTACGAGTTTTTGGAAAATAGGCTGTCCCAAAGAAACTAGGTTGTCACAAACGATTTCTTTGGTAAATTCCAATTTAAGAAACAATTTTTAATGGAATGACTTTAAATTTAAACCAGCCATTACGAGTTTTTGGAAAATAGGCTGTCACAAACAAACTAGGTTGTCACAAACGATTTCTTTGGTGAATTCCAATTTTAGAAACAATTTTCAATGGAATGAGTATAAATTAAAACCAGCTATTACGAGTTTTTGGAAAAAAAGGCTGTCACAAACAAACTAGGTTGTCACAAACGATTTCTTTGGTAAATTCCAATTTTCGAAACAATTTTCAATGGAATGAGTATAAATTAAAACCAGCCATTACGAGTTTTTGGAAAATAGTCTGTCACAAACAAATTAGGTTGTCACAAAGGATTTCTTTGGTAAATTCCAATTTTAGAAACAATTTTCAATGGAATGAGTATAAATTAAAACCAGCCAATACGAGTTTTTGGAAAATAGGCTGTCACAAACGATTTCTTTGTTGAATTCCAATTTTAGAAACAATTTTCAATGGAATGAGTATAAATTTAAACCAGCCATTACGAGTTTTTGGAAAATAGGCTGTCACAAACAAACTACGTTGTCACAAACGATTTCTTTGGTGAATTCCAATTTAAGAAACAATTTTCAATGGAATGAGTATAAATTAAAACCAGCCATTACGAGTTTTTGGAAAATAGGCTGTCACAAACAAACTAGGTTGTCACATACGATTCCTTTGGTAAATTCCAATTTAAGAAACAATTTTCAATGGAATGAGTATAAATTTAAACCAGCCATTACGAGTTTTTGGAAAATAGGCTGTCACAAATAAAATAGGTTGTCACAAACGATTTCTTTGGTAAATTCCAATTTTAAAAACAATTTTCAATGGAATGAGTATAAATTAAAACTAGCCATTACGAGTTTTTGGAAAATAGGCTATCACAAACAAACTAGGTTGTCACAAACGATTTCTTTGGTAAATTCCAATTTTAGAAATAATTTTCAATGGAATGAGTATAAATTAAAACCAGCTATTACGAGTTTTTGGAAAATAGGCTGTCACAAAGGATTTCTTCGGTAAATTCCAATTTTAGAAACAATTTTCAATGGAATGAGTATAAATTAAAACCAGCCAATACGAGTTTTTGGAAAATAGGCTTTCACAAACGATTTCTTTGGTGAATTCCAATTTTAGAAACAATTTTCAATGGAATGAGTATAAATTTAAACCAGCCATTACGAGTTTTTGGAAAATAGGCTGTCACAAACAAACTACGTTGTCACAAACGATTTCTTTGGTGAATTCCAATTTTAGAAACAATTTTCAATGGAATGAGTATAAATTTAAATCAGCCATTACGAGTTTTTGGAAAATAGGCTGTCACAAAGAAACTAGGTTGTCACAAACGATTTCTTTGGTAAATTCCAATTTAAGAAACAATTTTTAATGGAATGTTTATAAATTTAAACCAGCCATTACGAGTTTTTGGAAAATAGGCTGTCACAAACAAACTAGGTTGTCACAAAAAATTTCTTTGGTAAATTCCAATTTTAGAAACAATTTTCAATGGAATGAGTATAAATTCAAACCAGCCATTACGAGTATTTGGAAAATAGGCTGTCAGAAACAAACTAGGTTGTCACAAATGATTTCTTTGGTAAATTCCAATTTAAGAAACAATTTTCAACGGAATGAGTATAAATTAAAACCAGCCATTACGAGTTTTTGGAAAATAGGCTGTCACAAACAAACTAGGTTGTCACACACGATTTCTTAGCTAAATTCCAATTTTAGAAACAATTTTCAATGGAATGAGTATAAATTTAAACCAGCCATTACGAGTTTTTGGAAAATAGGCTGTCACAAACAAACTAGGTTGTCACAAACGATTTCTTTGGTAAATTCCAATTTTAAAAACAATTTTCAAACACAAACATACTAGGTTGTCACAAACGATTTCTTTGGTAAATTCCAATTTTAGAAACAATTTTCAATGGAATGAGTATAAATTAAAACCAGCTATTACGAGTTTTTGGAAAATAGGCTGTCACAAACAAACTAGGTTGTCACAAACGATTTCTTTGGTAAATTCCAATTTTAGAAACAATTTTCAATGGAATGAGTATAAATTTAAACCAGCCATTACGAGTTTTTGCAAAATAGGCTGTCACAATTAAATTAGGTTGTCACAAAGGATTTCTTTGGTAAATTCCAATTTTAGAAACAATTTTCAATGGAATGAGTATAAATTAAAACCAGCCAATACGAGTTTTTGGAAAATAGGCTGTCACAAACGATTTCTTTGGTGAATTCCAATTTTAGAAACAATTTTCAATGGAATGAGTATAAATTTAAACCAGCCATTACGAGTTTTTGGAAAATAGGCTGTCACAAACAAACTACGTTGTCACAAACGATTTCTTTGGTGAATTCCAATTTTAGAAACAATTTTCAATGGAATGAGTATAAATTTAAATCAGCCATTACGAGTTTTTGGAAAATAGGCTGTCACAAAGAAACTAGGTTGTCACAAACGATTTCTTTGGTAAATTCCAATTTAAGAAACAATTTTTAATGGAATGAGCATAAATTTAAACCAGCCATTACGAGTTTTTGGAAAATAGGCTGTCACAAACAAACTAGGTTGTCACAAACAATTTCTTTGGTAAATTCCAATTTTAGAAACAATTTTCAATACAATGAGTATAAATTCAAACCAGCCATTACGAGTATTTGGAAAATAGGCTGTCAGAAACAAACTAGGTTGTCAAAAATGATTTCTTTGGTAAATTCCAATTTAAGAAACAATTTTCAACGGAATGAGTATAAATTAAAACCAGCCATTACGAGTTTTTGGAAAATAGGCTGTCACAAACAAACTAGGTTGTCACACACGATTTCTTAGCTAAATTCCAATTTTAGAAACAATTTTCAATGGAATGAGTATAAATTTAAACCAGCCATTAGGAGTTTTTGGAAATAGGCTGTCACAAACAAACTAGGTTGTCACAAACGATTTCTTTGGTAAATTTCAATTTTCAATGGAATGAGTATAAATTAAAACTAGCCATTACGAGTTTTTGGAAAGTAGGCTATCACAAACAAACTAGGTTGTCACAAACGATTTATTTGGTAAATTCCAATTAAAGAAACAATTTTCAATGGAATGAGTATAAATTTAAACCAGTCCATAAAAATATCTTATAGGCAAGGGTGTTTTTTTTTAAGGGGAGAGGGGTAGATTGTTGTGCATCAAAAGGAAATAATGACTTTGGCATATTATATGCACATGGCACAAGATTTCTAAGTACTTTTTAATGGTGTATCTAATGACATTACGACTAAGACAAGACGATTACCTGAAAAAAAGTTATAGTCCTATTTATGTAAGTATGACTATATTTTTAGTACGGTAAGTAACTATTACCGTAAACCCTTTAAAATAATGGTACGTTAATGAAAATTTGTACAAGTATTCCATTTCTTATTAATTAAGATTATTAAAGATTAAGTAATGTTTCGACCGATTCGATATTAAAAAGAAGTGTCTCGAGCGGGGACGACCGAAAAGGGATGATGCGTCTGCGTGATTTTTCAATTGACAATGACGCGGGAAAAAATGTTACCTAGTTACTTTTCAAAAGCCTTACAAAAAATATTATAAAATTTGTTTCAGTTGTAAATCAGTTAAACATTTTTGAGATTGCCCTGGAAGAAAAAAAAAGAATTGGCTTGTCTTTATAAAATTGTTAAGATTTAGATTTACCTGAGTAGTTGTAGCGGAAAAACTTGCGTTTTGGCTTAATACGCCCTGTATTGCTGAAGAAACAAACTGCTGTGATGACATAACTGTGTTTTGTACAATAGTTTCCAAGCCATAAAATATGGGTTGGGGCGTTAATAGCAATTGGTTGGCATTCGGCATCAAATCCATTGCGGGATTTCTTCCTATTAACATTTGATTTGATCCAAGATAAAAGGTTTGTGGGGGATTGAAAGAACCAACTAATTGAGGGGATGGAGAAGCTAGCTGCATGGGTGCTATATGTAACGTTTGTAGTCCTGACGATAACATAACATTACAATCGGAGGGCCAAATAGGCACCGGCATAAATGAACTTGTAAAAGCTGGAACCGATGCACATTGCACTGAATTATTTGAAAGTACAATTGGAATTATATTCTGTGACATAGTTGGAACATTCGGTACTTGATGTATTAATAAAGGTTGGCTGTTTCCCGAACTTTGTGGAATAATAACAAATTGTTGTTGCTGTGGGTGATGTTCTTCATTTTGTAAGTACGGATCACTAATGATTAAGTTTTGGTTGAGTAATTGCAAATAATAGTTCTTATCTTGCGAGGCGTTAACGGTTTTGCTGATTTTGATTGGAGTTACGACTGTATCCCCTTTCGTTTTAGAAAACAATTCACCATGTTCACTTTTTCTTATTAAATTATTTATATTGGATTTGTTGTAATCAATATTTTCATTTATACAATTGTTGTTTTGTAAAATATCAACATTTACACCACCAATACTACTGCTACTGTAATCAGCTTTATCGATATGATCATACAAACTTGCAGTATTTCCAATGTTTTGTGGAATAGTTGATTCAGCTGCTGGTTTCACGTTCGTTGATACATTTTCAATCCTCAAAAACTGATTTTGATATAATTGAAGCTTGTCTTTATTCAATTCATCTTTCACAACTATCATAAATTTTTCAGAACCTGGTAATCGAGATGAAGTATCAGTTTCACTTTCGCTACTTGGTATATTATCACAGTTCCCAAAATGCCTTTGAAAAGAGTCAAATGTTCTGTAAGTGCAATGGCACCGATCACATTTAACAGGTGTTTTTGAATGTGTGTTTTGTATTTGCGTGCTCAAAAAGCCTGCAGTATGATCGTCCGCCCCATCAAATTGCATTAATTTAATATTTTCCCTCATGAAATGCGTTAGATTTTTAGTTTGTTTTGAGAAAACACATTTCTTTGAATTTAATTTATAATCCCCAACTCTATCTTCGAACATAACGGAATTCAAATTAAATGACATTGTTTCACTTAAATTCAAGTCAAAGATGTCTTTAGTAAATTTTTTGTTTTCAACTGCCCAGGTAACGTTAGATGATCGCTGTTGACTTCTACAATCGTAAACATTTTTTAACGAAGATTCTAAATTACTGCTCTGAAGTTCAAGGTTTTTGGTAAAACACTTCGAATCTTGTTTTTTGTAGTGAGAGCTTGATAAAAGACAATCAGTCGGCAGTTCAGAAGCTTTGCTTTCTTTAGGTTCATTGATTTTTTCTAGTTTTCCCTCAGTAACTTCTATATCTTCGTGGATCATTAGTTTTGGGAATATATCCAACATGGAAATTCCATCAAGAATATCATTTGGTAAGTCTTCAAAAATAGCCTCCTCGATCTCGGGTGACAATAAGTCAGAATGGTTTTGTGGCGCGTCTTCAATAAATATGTCCAAAGGAGTTTCATTCGGGTAGTCAACGTTCGTTGAAAATCTTAAGTTATTTAAATAACTGTGCTCATTTTTAAAAGAATCTTTGATGTTTTCTTCTTGAATTAAAGTATTGTGCCAGAATGATATCTGAGATAAATCCCTTTCTACTAGACTTTTATTTTTTGAATGATCAACGGTAAAGTTTTTGTCTTGTTCATTGTTTAATGTTATTGAGCTATTCTGGATTGATGTTCGTACTTTATATTTGATTACTTTCCATGGTTCTTTACTTGACCAATATAGCCGTGTGCAGATAAAATTTATTGGAACAATAGCTTCCGATGTGTCTGAAAACGGTAAGTGTATAGTTCCAAGCTGTATCACAGAAAGTGAACCTAACATAAACTGAACTTTGAACGGGTCTACAAACTTTTTGTGTGATTGTTTGCATTCGATGTGCAACGGCCGTGAGACGTTTAAAATCTTATTTGAACGATTTGTTTTAGTATTTTCGTGGCATGAGCTATGAAGTAAACAGAATATTGATGTTCTGTATTCAAATAAACACTCGTTTTTTTGTGCGCATACAAAATGGTAATAATTACAACATGTTTTTACATTGCACTTAATAGTTGCTCCTGAATAACCACAGCCTACACATTTTATTAATTTCCCCTTGATAAAGGCGTTATGAACATTTTGTAAGGAACCGTCAAATTCTTCATACACGTCCATGGACCACAAAGCACAGTTAACATGAACCCAAGAATCAAATCCATAGTACAGAAGACGTGATTCTTCGATCATTTCACCATCGCCCTCCTTGAGGCAAAATATACAAATCCTCTTATCCAAATTTCGCTTTAAGGGAGAGAATATGTTTTCTTTTGACCTTGGTAGTGGTAATATTGACGGTAAGGCTTGATCTTTTGTTACGATATTTTCAGTTTGGAAAGTATAATTGGATGAATCTAACATATCTTCCTCAAGGGCGTCAGTGCAAGTTTTTGTCTCATTTTGAAACCATGAAAATTGTTCGCTTATAATCTCTTTATACGTCAAAATTAACTCATCATTTTTTAAGGGGATAATCACATCGTTCATATCTGCATTAAAATCAAATAATGACACATATTCTCCATTGATAATTTTTTTCTTGACATCAAGTAAGCTAAGAACATTGTTTGTTTGTTGCGGGCTGTTGCTTTTCGAACAAAAGCATTTCGATTGCAATGTTGATCCAATAATATTATTTAACTTGGACTTGTAACAACTATTTAAATCTTCTCTTCTGTGATGATCCTGGCTTATTTTATCAAAAACGCATAAGCAACTGGGTTTTACTGATTTTTTAAGTAGATCAGCTAAGCGACATTTGCTTAAAAGTTTTAATACTTGAAGTAATCTTGACTGAAGCTCTTTGCATACAGCTGCTTTCCATTGCTTTGCAAGTGCATTAGATTCAATATCAGAAAGAGAGCATTTTTTACATATAAATTTTATATTGCTCGAAATACTGCTCAATAAGTTAGTTTGTTCTTCAGTTAGACCTTCACATTTTGCATGAATGAATTGATAACAAACTCCACATTCTAGAATGATCAACTCCAAAACACTATCAACACACTTCCGACAAAGTGAGCAGGTACTAAGCGAACGCCTTTGAATAAAACATTGATTACATGTAGGTTGGTTGCCAACATATTTTGAAACTTTTTTGGTTGAGCAAAAATTGCATTTAAGACAGCTTCTGCATATAAGAGGACGGTCGGCAGCAAGAAGTCCTTTTGATGTACCCATGCATGTATTATGATAGTTTTTCTTACATTTCTGACATTTGACTTTAGCTCCTGACGACATATTACAGGTGTCACAAACTGTACAGCGGGGACACATCCAATTCAGTTGATTTGGGAAATTGCTTGAGGCTACTTTTTTATCAAACAATTCTGCATCATCAGTATAGGCTTCTCGAATACAATAAGTATGATAGGGCTCACAACAACATACACAAAAACGCAAAAAATTTAGATCCATACTTCCACACAAGAAGCATAGGGCAAATACTGTCGTAGGCTTTGTTAATATTAAACCAAAACCAGATTGGTTAACTTCAGCTGGAACGTATGTATCCCAAAAGTCAATCGATATCCTTTTCGTTCTATTTTTCGTCTTATTTTCGCATCGGGGAACAGTTTTTAGACGTATTAAATTTCTTTTCGGAGCTGAACCTCTTTTGTTATCAAGTAAATTATAAATTCCACTAAATGTATGTGATAAGTTTTGTTGCTTGTTTTTAACCGCGTTTAATTCAAGTGAGCCGTTTTTGGCAATATTTTCATCTTCTAAATCAACTTTAAAGACATTTTCTAATGTGGATATCTTCATTTTCAATTTGTTCTTAAAAGCATTTTCATCAATAGTTTTAACACTATTTACTTGCTTTTCAGTTTGTACTTCCATTTGTTTTTCTTCTGTCACCGTTTGTTGGTAATTATTATTTGTATTAATAGAACTGCTTTCGATTTCTGAACTGCACTGCAATGGTTGTAAGGCTTCATCGTTCGCATTTGAAAATGTTGCCATTTGCAGGCCTAATGCAATCGAAGCACTTCTACAAACGTGTTTGACTCTCGGTCCTTTGAAGACAATTTTTTGCCTTTTAGGATATTCTGAAGTAGTACTGAAATTTGCTTGCGGTTCAATACTATTATTCGGTACTTCGCGTGAATTTTTATTTATAAATGAATTTAATCTATAACTTACTCCGTCAATACATGTTGTCTTTCGAAATAATTCCGATGTCATGTTACCATTTACGAGGTTTTCAATAGAATTATTATTCAATGCAGTTTGATCTTCATGTAATTTTGCAGATTCGTTTATCCCATTTTCTAAAATAGTCGGTTTCCAACTGAATAAATTTGGTTGAGAATCAGTATTACATTTTTCACTTAATAAATCGATTGTGGTTTTGAAATTCAATGGCTCTTGAGATTTACCAATAGACTTAAAGTCTTTTTTATGAGTTACTGATATTAAAGAACTCAGGCGTAATTTATGCCCCGAAGGAAAATTAAATGATTCAATACATTTTTTTAACCAACATGCGGAACACCTTTCGGCATATATTTTTTCAAAACTCTGAATATTGTTCCTTGACAAAGACAATATTAAACATTCTCCTGAAATTTAAAAAAAAAATTATTTTTTAAGAAAATATTTTTTTAATAGATTTAAATTTGAAAAAATTGATAATAGAAAAAGGAACATATTATAGAATAGTACGGTCAAGTTACTGTACTGTTACTGTAACTAGAGTAATTTGGCCGCCGGCCGTTTTGTTTTTATTGTTCATTTTGATTTTTGCTTATAACTCGCGCATTTTTGATCTTAGAAATAAAAGTTGTACTACAAACTTGTAGAGAACTAAATTTTCTAAAAAAATATGTTGAATAACTTTTTTCGCTAATCAAGTCTAAAAAATTATTTTTATTATATTTTTTACTTTTAATGTTTCTTAATTGGAATAACGGTCCAAACCAAATCGTTTCCAAAATACAGCATTTCAAAATTTAGCGATACAAGAATAAATATAACGAGTAGTATTATCAAACAGTATAATGGAAAATAAAAAATAGTTGACATAAATGCATCAAAACACTGGAGCGTAAGGGTTGACAATCATACCGGAAGGGGCGTCTATATACCCCCGTTAAGATGGGAGGGGCAATTATCTAAAAAAAAATTACTAAAGGTAGAAACAACACTATTTAAAAGCAATGGTAACAAGCACAATATTCTCCTATAGCTTATCCCAGAAACCCATTCTAGAATTTTCTTTTCAAATAAAGTTTTTAAATAGTGTTGTTTTTACCTTAAGTCATTCTTTAAATAATGAAAGAATGTTGACTATGTCGGCTGAGTGCACGAGCTATTAGTCGGGAGCCCAACATAGGGCGACCTACCCCCATCTAAAATTAAAATATTATTAATATTATAAAATTTAATATAAATCAGTGTGACGTTCTATTGAAATATACGGCATGTTGTTATAAGGCTGATTAATAAAAAAATAATAGGTATTGAGTTTTAACCAAGTTTTTGTAGAAATCCTGGTACTATCATGCTTATATAGAAGAATTATCTGCATTTTTGTGTTAATTTCAATGAAAAGACTGAAGGGTACAAAAATAAAAATAAAAATAGATTAAAAAAGAAAACAAAAATATTTTTCAATAATTCACTTTGCCAAAATCAAAGCTTTAATTAAAAATTTGGCAGATACATATTATCTTTTTATTACTCAGCTAATAATAATAACATACCGTATATTTCAATAGAAATTCACACTGATTTATAGTAAATTTTTTCTTCAACATCTATTTCGCCATTTTTGACTTTCAATAGCAATTTTTAGCAATTTTTGTTGTCATGGACAATTTTCATGAATTCAATAAAATCTATCGATTGCTAAAAAAATCATTTCGCTATGACTTACCGTTTAGAAAATAAGAATTCGACCTTTTATACGTTCACCCTAATTTACCCTACTTAAATTTAAAATTTCAAAAAATCCCGTATGTGAACATTTTTAAATTAAATTTCCTTTCATAACATATATTTTGAATATCCTTTAGGCTTACCACATATAGTCTAGGAAAGATAGGAGATTTAATATGGACAACCGAGGACAAATTAATTCATGAAATTTTATTGCTGGTATCGACGCAGAATTTTATCCTCAACAACATATCCAAAGTCCTCCAAAATCCCTGAATTTACTTTTTGTGTAGACGCATTTTAAGAGGTGGAGAGGGGAGGGAGGCGGGAGTTTGTCAATCTGAAAAATTTGTTGTAATACAATCTAATCATATGACACATGTTTTAAGGGTACTTTTCAACGCTGATTCTAAAGAGACCAAAACTGAAAAGATACCTACATATATCCCGTGGGAAGCTCATGTCATTTTTATGGAATGATCACTTTTTTTAAAGTACAACAAGTAATATATTACCCAAAACCATTTTAAAATAATGGGATATTAATTAAATTTTGTATACATTTTTCATTTGGCATGCTTACCAAGAATCAAAAGAGTCCCCAAAAATATCTTTGGTTAAAGGGTGTTTTTTTGACGGAGGGATGCAAGTGAGTGATTATAACCATAACATCCATGAACAAATTCTGACACTTATGAACTTTGCTAAAAATATTGCATTTATATTGGCACCCAAGAATCAAAAGAGTCCGTACAAATATCTAAGGTCCATGTGTGCTTTTTGACCTGCTTAACATTTTGCCTCGTATAGGGCAGGTCAAACATAAACTCTCTAAAAAAATTCTTTGGATCAAGTTATTTTAATGGACTCTTTTGATACTTGGGAACCATGACATATTTAATATTTTTAGCAAATTTCATCAGTGTCAAAACTTATTCATAGATGTTATGGTAATAATGACGCACTAACATCTCGCCCTAAAAACAACACCCTTTCACCACAGATATTTTTGGGGACTCTTTTGATCCTTAGTAAACATGTCAAATGAAACATTTATACCAAATTTCATTAAAATCCCATTATTTTTTGGGGGACTTTGGATATGTTATTGAAGATACAATTCTGCATCGATACCAGAAATAAAATTTCATGAATTAATTTGTCCCTGGTCCGATCCTATCTTTCTTAAGCGAAATCGTATAACTGAATAAACGGAAAAATTGATGTTTAAAGCGTGGCAACCCTATGAAGGGTCAATTTTTGTATAGGCAACCCATGTGCAAACTGTTTGTTTGGACACCATCTAAGAAACTGTACACCTTTTATTTGGCAAAGAGATTGGGATAGGTCGTCCTGTGGTGTAAATAATTATTTTTATGACATGCATTTAAATGAGTTCAATTAATGGCAGATTTTAATGTTGGCATTATTATGCCAACATTTAATGGCAAGGACAGACATTTTGTATTAACACGACTGCCATTAACGAACCATAATAACGAAGAGGAAGAAGAACACAAGCGGTCCCTAGTTAGGCGACATAGTACCTGAAATACTATGGTTTCTGAAATGCTATGTTTTGATGTTTTTTTTTTCAAAAGAATTCCTTTATTGACCACAAAAATTATTAAATTTATTAAAAAAGAAGACTAGCCCAATCATTTTAGATTTGGCTCCAATGGGAATCTTAAAAAACATATGGGGAAGCAATTTTTTTGTGGACATCGTAAGATAACTTTATAAAAAGCTTAAGTTCAAGTTTTCGACCATGGATCCTCTCCAGGGTTGCCGCTATATAGATTTTAAGGCTGAACACGGTGTTTTGTATTTTTTAAATGGAGGTGTGTACAGGAGTTTTTGTAATCGATAGACTAAAAAATATAACAAAGTCTTATACAAAAAAAATAAATCCGAAAAATTTAATCATCGAGATATGATCGTTTAAAAGTCAAAAACGGGAAAGTAGACGTTTTAGAAATAATTTGCAGTAAATCAGCACGACATTTTATTATAGTAAATTTTATATTTTTGGAAGGGTAATAAAAAATTAGTTTACCCATATTTGAGGAATTTTTGAAATATGTGTTGATTTTAGTCGCAGAAAAGTTTTAAAAAGCTCAACTTTTGGAGTTCAGTATTGTCAAGCTTTTGAATTTTATATTTTTAAAAACCTGAAATTCTTAAGAATGATGGAGATTACTAACTTCAGTTTTGGACTAAAAACTTCAGTTCACCACTGTGAGCGCAGAAAATTCACAATTTAGTTTTTTTAGGACTCAGCTTATAAGAGTTAAGTGCTTACATGTAATAATATTGATATATATATACATATATACAATCACGGCAAAGAACCAAACATTTGTATATGTATCAAAAGTAAGTATATTGCTGTATCGAGTTTCATAAATTTAATTAAAATTGTAAGCCTACTACTCCATTATTAGGGGAGTTTTACTTACTTTACTTTACTTTACTTTACTTTTGGTGGCGCTCACAGCCCAGGATGGGCTTCGGCCTCAACTAACAAGCCCCTCCAGCCAGCTCTGTCCCTAGCTAGCCGCTTCCAGTTGCGCACACCGAGTGCTTTGATGTCGTCATTCACTTGATTGCGCCACCTGTTACGGGTTCTTCCTCTGCTGCGTATCCCATCGGGGTTGGATTCGAAGACTCGTCGGGCAGGTGCGTTGCTGTCCATACGCTCCACGTGCCCCAGCCATCTCAGCCGCTGTATTTTCAGCTTTTTGACCAGGTCAACGTCGCTGTATAGCCCGTATAGCTCGTCGTTGAATCTTCTCCTCCATACTCCTTCGATACACACCGGACCGAAAATCTTCCTCTCAAAGCACCCTAGCAGATTTTTATCCGAATCTTTCAGTGTCCATGCTTCTGACCCATAAAGCAGGACCGGGATGATTAGGGTTTTGTATAAAGTCTCCTTGGTTCTCTGAGAGAGGGCCTTACTACTTAAATGCCTTCTCAGACCGAAGAAACAGCGGTTGGCAAGAGTAATTCTTCGCTTGATCTCTGCACTGATGTCATTCTGCGATGTAATAGTGGAGCCCAGGTAGACAAAGTGCTTGACAACTTCGAAGTTATATCTGTCCATCGTGATATTTTTCCCGAGTCGACGATGTTGAGATTCCCCTCTCGATGACAGTATATACTTCGTCTTGTCTTCATTAACCGCCAATCCCATTCTAGCCGCCTCCGATTCAATGCTCGCAAATGCCCCTGCCACAGCTCGCTTCGTTCTGCCGACAATGTCTATGTCATCGGCATATGCAAGCAATTGAACGGACTTTTGATAGATTGTACCGCTGGTGTTGACATGTGCGTTGCGTACAATGGCTTCAAGAACGATGTTGAATAGGTTGCATGATAACGCGTCGCCTTGCCTCAATCCTTTCTCAACATCAAAGGAATCGGTGGTGTTCTTACCAATTTTGACGGAGCAGCGAGATTGCTCCATCGTCATCCTGCACAGGCGGACGAGTTTGGCAGGGATGCCGAGACTCGACATGGCTCTGTACAATTCCGCCCTTTTCACGCCATCATACGCGACTTTAAAATCGATAAAAGGATGGTGTGTATCGATCTGGAATTCCCGGGATTTTTATAAAATCTGTCGAAGTGTGAACATTTGATCGACGGTTGACTTGCCTGGCCTAAAACCGCACTGATAGGGGCCGGTCAGATCGTTGACAAAAGGTTTTAAGCGGTCACACAGGATGGCCGAGAAGATTTTATAAGCGACGTTTAGGAGACTAATTCCTCTGTAGTTGGTACATTTCAGAACATCTCCCTTTTTATGGATGGGGCATACTATACCGAAGTTCCATTCATCGGGCATACTTTCATCCGACCAAATTTTGCAGATGAGCTGGTGTATGCTCCTAGCCAATTCATCTCCCGCTGATTTAAATAGTTCGGCTTGTAAGCCATCCGCACCAGCAGCCTTGTACGACTTAAGTTTGGATATCAACAGCCGCACTTCGGGTAGGTCGGGTGGACGGAACTCTTGGCCATCATCGTCCAAGTTGAATGGAGCGTTCTGCCTATTAGCGGCATCTTGGCTGTCTTCTCCATTAAGCAGTCTAGAGAAGTGTTCTTTCCAGATCCTCAGCACTGACTGTGTGTCTACTACCATATTCCCACTCTCATCTCGGCAGGCTTCCGTTCTAGCCTTGAATCCCTGGGTGGATCGCTTCACCCTCTGATAAAATTTTCGAACATCTTCCCTACCGCTACAACCCTCAATAGACTCTACCGCCCGCTTCTCGTGCTCTCTCTTTTTCCTCCTGAGAAGTCGGCGTTCCTCTTTTCGTTTCAGCCCGTAGAGCACCCGGGCCACTCTCTCAGCAGCTCTTGTCCGAGTCTGCAGCATTGCCTGGTAGGCCTCGTCCTTAGCTGCATGCGCTAGCCGGCACTCTTCATCGAACCAGGGCTTTCGTTGTATTCGCCTAGTGAAACCCAGCACATCAGAGGCGGCACTTCTGATGGCTTGTTGACAGTGTTCCTACTGGTCCTCTGCACTTGATGCTGGTGGCGGACCTCCTGAGAGATTGAGAGTTACGTGGTCTGCAAAAGTTCTGGCGGTCTCTTGCGATTTAAGCTTCTCGACATCGAATCTTTTCACAGCATCTGCTCTGCGTTGTTGCGTCATGGATATCCGCATACGTAGTCTAGCTACCACCAGGCAGTGATCCGAGTCAATGTTGGCCCCTCGGAACGTTCGGACGTCCAAGATACTGGAAGCATGTCTCGCGTCTATCGCAACGTGGTCGATTTGGTTGACGGTTACTTGATCACGCGACCGCCAAGTCCCCTTGTGTATATTGAGGTGTGGGAAGTAGGTGCTTGAGATGATGAAATTTCGCCCCGCCGCAAAGTCTGCCAGCCTGTGTCCGTTGCCGGAAGTTTCGTCGTGTAGGCTGTGTCCTCCGACTATCGAACCAAAGATGCCCTCCTTTCCGAATCTTGCGTTGAAGTCACCAAGAATGATCTTCAGGTCGTACTTCGGGCACATATCATACGTTGTCTACAGGAGATCGTAGAATGCTTCTTTGGTTGAGTCCTCTCTCCCTTCATGGGGGGCATGAACACAGATCAGCGAAATGTTCTTAAATTTGCCCTTGATGCGGATTGTGACCAGGCGCTCGCTTACACTCCGGAAGCCCAATACTTCTTGCCTAAGTCTTCCCCTTATCACAAAACCACAACCAAGGAGCTGCTGACCCTGTTCCTTCAAGCACCCGCCGTAGTAGATGTCACACGTTTTCAGTCTCCGTATGCCCTCTCCATCCCATCGCACTTCCTGGATGGCTATTACGTCAGCCTTTAGCCTGTCCAGGTTCTCCACTAATTGTTCGGCTGCACGTGTTCTGTATAAGGACAGGACGTTCCACGTGCAGATCCGAAATTCATTGTCCTTGTTTCGTTTGCTGGGGTTGTCAACTTTAAAATCATCCATATCCGAGGCTTGTTGTTGTTTCGGAACAACTTTTTTTTTACGTGGTAGGGAAGTTACCCCGACGCACAACCCCCGACCCAGAAGACCAGACCCTTCGTATAACTCCAAGGGTAGGGAGCCGGATAAACCGCTCCTTATGGGCCTGAGCTACAAATATGTCGTAGTAGCCCATATAAGGTGTTCACTATTAGGGGAGTTTGTATTATTTAATTAATTGATCAGGAGTTTTTTGTTTGCCAATGTTTAAAAACTACTTATGTACATATAAAAAAAGCTTGAATACGGGTATTGGAACAACAAACCAATTAAAAAGATTTTTTGTATCACTTTTACAAAAAGTGTCATTTTTTACATATATAAGAAGAAGAAATTACAATTTATTTTAAA
The DNA here is from genome assembly GCA_949320155.1 of Melangyna quadrimaculata. Taxonomy (NCBI): domain Eukaryota; kingdom Metazoa; phylum Arthropoda; class Insecta; order Diptera; family Syrphidae; genus Melangyna; species Melangyna quadrimaculata. The sequence goes on along the minus strand of OX439483.1, from coordinate 308,223,309 downwards.
ACTTTTTTCGTATGCGAAGTTGTTTGTTTACCTACTGTCCGGCGCTACTACCCCTCCTCTCCTAAAGCTTCCACAACTGTACGGCGATGACGCTGTTCGGCTTTCCCTCACCCGATATCATCCTTCTCTCGACAGTACGGCGATGAAGCTGTCTGTCGTTCTCTCCCACTGACGGTACGGTGAAAAAGCTGTCCGGAATCCTGCAACCATTCCTTCCTCTTCAGTATGGCGATGACGCTGTCTGAAATCCTTCCCCCTTCTATATCCTACCCTACCCCTACCTTTCCTATTGGGCTGGATCAATGGTGTTATACGTACCGTGCCGAGGATCAGCCTGGCTGAGGGCCCAATTAAAAATACTAGCTCAGTCGTTAACGGAGTATCCGGATACCTGGCGACCTCCGGATTAAACTAGCCTTATCTGTATATGCGAATCTCTGTACAGATGGACCACCCTTTCTTCGCCTCTCGTGGGAACAAAATGAACAAAAACAAACAAAAAAACAAAAGGATAGATAGTTGTGAGACCGGTTCTTCTTCTAAACCGGGCGGCAGCACGGCGCCAGCGCTGTTTGTCGTTTCTCCTGTGTTGTGTATCAGTGGGGAGGTTGCGGCTAATCGTGATCCCTCATCTGATGCACCTCGCAGCGAGGGAAGTGAAAAGGTAGCTGTACCTAAATCTAGTAGTAGTGGGGTTGTGAATAATGGTCCCGCTACTACTATTGCGAGTGAACCTCGGCAACCGTCCCGAAAGGAAATCCAACCAAGTGCTGCTGTGGTTGTGAAGCATGGCCCTTCCAGTGCTGGGGGGGTTCTCTTCCGGGTACGGCAAAACGAAAAACACGGTACATACCATCTAAAAATCTGTATAAGGATAAACGTAATGCTTCGAGGATACTGAAGAGCTCTGATGAGCCCGGAGGTACGTCGCAGCATGACGTTAGAATTGAGTGGGCAAAGCGCATTCTTGCTAATGCACAGACCAGCGGCGACTCTACGTCAAAGCGAGAAAGGTCTATGGAGGGTGCCACACCGGTACCCAAACGGCCCAGAGTGCATAACACCAGCACTCCCCTCAATCCAAATAGCGGACCCGCTAATTCTTATAGGGACATTTTAAAGGGTAAAATCGTGATTGCGGTTATCGACAGGAGCGATATAGATGGCACAATTTCTTCTGATCGGTGGCAGGTGGCAAAATTGAAGCTCTCGGCTGGCTTCTTAAGTGTTATGAAGGAGAACCCGGGACCACCTCCGATCACAAGCGATGGCGGTTGGCATCAAGGACATGTCAAACTCATCGTTTGTGACGATCAGAGATCTTGTGATCTGTACAAGCTTGCTGTTAGTAGGCTAGGTGAAATCTGGCCAGGTGCGAAACTCGAGGTTGTTGCTAAGGAGGACATCCCATGCAGACCAAGAGCTCGCACTTGGATTCCAGCTGAACCTTCCTGCATGGATGATATTCTCCAGGTAATCAAACTCAGCAATCCATCCCTGCCGACTCATAACTGGAAAGTCGCAAAGCTGGAGGAGGCAAGGGGTCTTTATAGGAGCGCGATCGTCGTGGTCAATAAGGAATCCCTTGCCCCCTTGGCGCAGACTCAAGGTGTGATTCGGTTTGGTTTTGAGACGATTACCTTACGAATATATAAAAAAGATGAGGTGATCGCGGAATGCGAGCCTCCACACCCTCTTGAGGCTGAAACTCTGGTTGGGGAACCGGCTGCATCTATTACCTTCCCTAGTTTGGAGAAGGATGCATCCAGGACATCCTCTATTACAGCTCATTCCTCTACACACGTTGACAATCAGACCGAAATGGAGACTGAAGACTACCTAAACATGGTTCTTCTGAGTGAGGATGAGCTCTTGGGCTCCTCTTCTGACTCGGAAGATGTTAATAAAATGGTGGTGGAGGCTGGTCTGCCTAAATGTAGCCAAAATGCTGCAGTTAGTCCAGATTAACCTCCAACACTCCATTAAGGCTTCGGCCTCTCTTCTTCTCCGTCTATCCAGGGGGAATGAAGATATCGTTCTGATCCAAGAACCATGGATTGTCAAATCCCTGGTTAAGGGACTCGGAACTCCTGGATACTACTTACTGTATGCGTCAGATAAAGGTGAAGCTAGATCTTGCATACTCGTTAAAAGTTGCATTAATGTATATTTACTCCCTCATTTCAGCGACAGAGATATAACCGCAGCCAGGCTAAAAACGACAAACGGCATGTACTGGCTAGTGTCAGCTTATCTCGGCCATGACCACCTTGGCCCTCTTCCCAGTAATACACTGGAAAGTATAGTCACTGAAGCAGAACGTCAGAAAATCCGCCTAATAATTGGAAGTGACGCTAACGCCCATCATACAGTATGGGGCAGCACTGACATCAATGATAGAGGTGAGTCTCTTTTCGATTATATCTTAAGTACTAACCTTATAGTAAGTAACGTTGGGAACGAACCCACATTTGTTACTAAAAACCGACAAGAGGTACTAGACATAACTCTAGTCTCAGACACTATTCATCAATCTATTATGAATTGGAAAGTTTCAAAAGAACATTCGTTCTCCGATCACAGATACATTCAGTTTAGTCTGAATGTTGAAGTTCCCACTACCCGACCAGAATTTCGAAATTTCAGGAAAACTGATTGGTCCAAATACAGGAAATCACTTGATCGTTTAATTAAACCTGAACTTCTAAGTCCTCCCTCTAGTACGACTGAACTTGACACCAAAGTCAATGACCTCACGTTAGCCTTAAATAAGTCAATGGCCAACTCCTGTCAACTTATTCAAATAAGGGGAAAAGGAAAACCACATTGGTGGACCTCAGGGCTTGAGCCTCTCAGAAAAAACTGTAGGAAGCTCTTCAATAGAGCAAAAAACACAAGAGCAGTTTCAGATTGGGAATCCTATAAAGAGGCCCTAAAATCATATAAAAAAGAATTGAGGAAATCTAAACGCGCTTCTTGGAGAGCCTTCTGTGGCAGAGTAGAAGAAACCTCAGAAGCATCAAGACTTAGAAAAATCCTCTCAACCAGTCCAGCAATGCCCAGCTGTTTGAAAAATGCTGACGGCTCTTGGACAAATACTTGCGAAGAATCACTCAATCTGCTATTAGATACTCATTTTCCAGGTAGCTCCCAAACTTTAAATAGTACTGATCACATTAGATCTAACAATAATCTAACTTTTCCACAAGGTTTGATAACAAGGGAAAAATTGTTGTGGGCTATCAACAGCTTCAAACCTTACAAGTCTCCAGGACCAGACGGCATAATACCAGCCGAACTTCAAATGAGCTCATGTATAATGCTGCCTACTTTAAAAATAATCTTTAATAGCTGCTTGAACTTGGCTCATATTCCTAGTTCATGGAGAGAAGTAAAAGTTGTTTTTATACCCAAAGCAGGTAAATGCTCCCATGTTAATCCGAAAGATCTCAGACCTATTAGTCTATCATCATTCCTTCTCAAAACTTTTGAACGACTGATTGATATTCACTTACGTACCAGTATTGATACGAGACTCTTGTCTCAGTCTCAACACGCGTACTGCAAAGGGAAATCGGTGGAAACGGCACTACATACTTTGGTACGCACCATCGAATATTCCTTCTACCATAAAGAATATACAATGGTTGCTTTCCTAGATATAGAAGGCGCTTTTAACAATGTCGACACATCTGCAATCGCATCTGCACTGTCATGTCTGAAGGTAGACAGTTCGCTTGGTGAACTGATCAATCAAATGCTGACAAGCAGGATTATCAATTCAAAACTGGGCGATTTCTCTGCAAACAGATCAGTCAGTAGAGGTACGCCACAAGGCGGTGTTCTATCTCCCCTTCTCTGGAACCTTGTAGTAAACGAACTGCTTACAAGCCTGGAAGCGGAGGGCTACAGAGTGATTGCCTATGCGGACGATGTTGCTATCGCCGTATCAGGTAAGTATCCTATTGTCTTAAAGGATCTCTTACAAAATGCCTTAAACAAGCTAATAGACTGGGCAGAACGGTGTGGACTGGGTGTCAACCCCCACAAAACTGATCTTGTCCTCTTCTCCAGGAAATATAAAATTCCACACATAGATCCTCCCACCATTAAAGGAATTCCACTAACATTCTCCGACAAAGCTAAATATCTGGGTCTTATTTTAGATAAGAAGTTAAGTTGGAAACCTAATATAGAAGAAAGAGTTCGGAAGGCCACAGTAGCACTCTTCTCTTGTAAGAAAGCCATTGGAAGTAAATGGGGACTCCAACCCCGTATTACTCACTGGCTATACATCTCGATAATTAGACCGATTCTAACATATGGGGTGGCAGTATGGTGGACAGCTCTAGATATAGCGGTTAACGGCGATAAACTTAGTAAAGTCCAAAGATCAGCTTGCATGTGTATAAGTGGAGCACTTCGTTCTACTCCCTCCGCGGCACTGGACACTCTTCTTCATCTGACACCCCTCGATATATTTAGTAAACAAACGGCAGCGAGTTCGGGTATCCGTCTTAAAGCCTCTTCACAGTGGACCAGTAATGAAATAGGCCACTCAGCTATTCTGAACTCATACAGATCATTTCCAAGTATAATTGACTACACCATCCCACAATTCCGTTTCGATAAAAATTTTCAAGTTGCCATACCCTCCCGATCCACATGGGAGGACGTGACATTCTTGGAAGACGACTCGATTCACTTTTACACGGACAGTTCAAAAACCGAGGATGGGGTTGGTGGAGGCGTGTACTCAGAAAGATTAAATTTAAGTCTCGCATTTCGTCTTCCAGACCATTGTAGCGTGTTTCAGGCGGAACTTTTGGCGATAAAAGGAGTTTTATCTTGGCTTAAAGAAAACGTGATATTGACTTCTGATATCCGCATCTTCTCAGACAGCCAAGCTGCCATAAAATCTCTCGACTGTGTCTCTACAAACTCTAAAACAGCCCTTAACTGTCGATCATCTCTTATAGAGATGGCGCAGAAGTTCCAAATTCTCCTTTGTTGGGTGCCGGGCCATAGAGACATTCCGGGTAATTGTTAAGCTGATGAACTCGCCAAAGTTGGAACAAGACTACCTATTTTACCTGAAAAGGTAGACACCGGTATGCCTATAGCTACATGCAAATTTTTGCTGAAGCAAGATGCTTTAAGGAGAACAAACCTTAGGTGGAACAACTTAACCACTTGCCTGGCGACAAAACAGATCTGGCCTACGCTAGATGTGAGGCGCTCTAAGTATTTGATATCTTTGAACAGATTGCATATCAGCTCCGTAATTGGTGTCATAACCGGGCACTGTCTTATAGGCAAGCACGCAAAGCGGCTTGGAGTTTTCGCAAACGATTTTTGTAGGAGCTGTATGGATGAAGAGGAGGAAGAATCTGTTTCTCATCTTCTCTGCACATGCCCTGCCCTATCTAAAAGACGTAGGCTCCATCTCGGAGACTTCTTCTTCAATGATCCTAGTGATCTGACAAACATAGACATAAGTAGTCTCGCACTCTTCATTAGAAGCTCCAACTGGTTTTAACGAGCGGGGAGAAAATCTTTCGATATGGGAAAAATTAAATTTATTGCGGCTCTGGAAGAAAATGTTGAGCTCAGTGACGTATGATGGATGAATCTTCCCCTAACAGAAGGAGCAGCAAAATATCACTCATATAGGACATATTTTCAAGTTCAACAGTGGTTGAGCAAAATAAATGAAAAAAGTCCTAGTGATTGGGGATACGTTGGATGCATCAAACAAGCGATGAAGATCCCTGCACCAAGTTCGATCCTCAAGCTTGTTTCTTGCAAAGGTACCAAAAATTGCGGAAAAGCTTGTGAGTGTGGTAAAGCAGGTCTTCATTGCATAGCAATTTACCAACACTGTTGTAGGGAGACTTTCAACAATGCCCCCAAGAAAAAAACAATCATGGACGATGATTCAGAGGACGAAGGTGGAAGAACTGTTAGCACGATTTCCTTCCAAGAAGATAGCCTGCCAGGTCTTTCATGTAAGAAACGTAGGTTTCATGCACCGGTACTTGAAATTAATTAAAGCCACGTAGTTGTATAAATATTGTATGTATGCCTCCCAATAATTATTTCATATTTATTTATAATAATCTTATAAATCATAAATAAAGTTATTGTTCAATTACATACCCGATAACTAGAGCTATAATTAGGGCTGGCCATGAGACGAGAAAAGTCTCGGGCTCGACCTCGGTCTCGCATGACGAGACGGATACCAGACGAGACGCGACTGCCTTTTCAGCAACCGAGACGAGACCGAGGATGTTCAAAAGGGTAGCTATGTGCATTCAAGGTTTTTCTCAAAACCCACCTCTGTCTACCAACTCCTACTCTCACCTCCTAGTGGTGAACATCGGGTGTCTAGTACCTCAGCTGGAGACGGGGTTTAAATCCCCGTGGATAGCTGTTGGGGACAGCCAACGAGAGAGGGGGGGGGAGGAGTGTTCCCACTAAGGCACTTCTCCTTTCATCGAGGCGGCAGCGGACGAATTCTCTAGATGGAATCAACGGTGGCGTCTACAGTTCCAGTTAGGTTGAACTACTTAGTGAACACCTTACATGGGCTACTACGACATACTTGTAGCTCAGGCCTATAAGGAGCGGTTTATCCGGCTCCCTACCCTTGGAGTTATACGAAGGGTCTGGTCCTCCGGGTCGGGGGTTGTGGGTCGGGGTAACTTCCCTACCACGTAAAAAAAAGTTGTTCCGAAACAACAACAAGCCTCGGATATGGATGATTTTAAAGTTGACGACCCCAGCAAACGAAACAAGGACAATGAATTTCGGATCTGCACGTGGAACGTCCTGTCCTTATACAGAACACGTGCAGCCGAACAATTAGTGGAGAACCTGGACAGGCTAAAGGCTGACGTAACAGCCATCCAGGAAGTGCGATGGGATGGAGAGGGCATACGGAGACTGAAAACGTGTGACATCTACTACGGCGGGTGATTGAAGGAACAGGGTCAGCGGCTCTTTGGTTGTGGTTTTGTGATAAGGAGAAGACTTAGACAAGAAGTCTTGGGCTTCCGAAGTGTAAGCGAGCGCCTGGTCACAATCCGCATCAAAGGCAAATTTAAGAACATTTTGCTGATCTGTGTTCATGCCCCCCGTGAAGGGAGAGAGGACTCAACCAAAGAAGCATTCTACGATCTCCTGGAGACAACGTATGATATGTGCCCGAAGTACGACCTGAAGATCATTCTTGGTGACTTCAACGCAAGATTCGGAAAGGAGGGCATCTTTGGTTCGATAGTCGGAGGACACAGCCTACACGACGAAACTTCCGGCAACGGACACAGGCTGGCAGACTTTGCGGCGGGGCGAAATGTCATCATCTCAAGCACCTACTTCCCACACCTCAATATACACAAGGGGACTTGGCGGTCGCGTGATCAAGTAACCGTCAACCAAATCGACCACGTTGCGATAGACGCGAGACATGCTTCCAGTATCTTGGACGTCCGAACGTTCCGAGGGGCCAACATTGACTCGGATCACTACCTGGTGGTAGCTAGACTACGTATGCGGATATCCGTGACGCGACAACGCAGAGCAGATGCTGTAATGACCGCGGTGTGTGACCGCTTAAAACCTTTTGTCAACGATCTGATCGGCTCCTATCAGGGCGGTTTAAGGCCAGGCAAGTCAACCGTCGATCAAATGTTCACACTCCGACAGATTTAAGAAAAATCCCGGGAATTCCAGATCGATACACACCACCTTTTTATCGATTTTAAAGTCGCGTATAAAAGCGTGAAAAGGAACGAATTATACAGAGCCATGTCGAGTCTCGGCATCCCTGCCAAACTCGTCCGCCTGTGCAGGATGACGATGGAGAAATCGCAGAATGACATCAGTGCAGAGATCAAGCGAAGAATTACTCTTGCCAACCTTTCTTCGGTCTAAGAAGGCATTTAAGTAGTAAGGCCCTCTCTCAGAGAACCAAGGAGACTTTATACAAGACCCTGATCATCCCGGTCTTGCTTTATGGGTTAGAAGCATGGACACTGAAAGATTCGGATACAAATCTGCTAGGGTGCTTTGAGAGGAAGATTCTTCGTGTGATTTTCGGTCCGGTGTGTATCGAAGGAGTATGGAGGAGAAGATTCAACGACGAGCTATACGGGCTACACAGCGACGTTGACCTGGTTAAAAAGCTGAAAATACAGCGGCTGAGATGGCTGGGGCACGTGGAGCGTATGGACAGCAACGCACCTGCCCGACGAGTCTTCGAATCCAACCCCGATGGGGTACGCAGCAGAGGAAGAACCCGTAACAAGTGGCGCAATCAAGTGAATGACGACATCAAAGCATTCGGTGTGCGCAACTGGAAGCGGCTAGCTAGGGACAGAGCTGGCTGGAGGGGCTTGTTAGTTGAGGCCGAAGCCCATCCTGGGCTGTGAGCGCCATCAAAAGTAAAGTAAGTAAGACGAGACCGAGACGAGATTGTATATTTGGACCGAAATTTACAGAGAGTCTAATAAATTAAAAAATCCGATTTCAGTTATATATTTGTTTTTTCTGCACATATTCAAACAATAATCGAAAATATTTTTTCCAATAATCAACAGTTTGTCCGGAAATCGTATTTTTCGGAGACGAGACCGAAACGTGAATTAATTATACGAGACCGACACGAGACCGAGACGAGACTTACAAAAGTCTCGCAGAGTCTCGTCTCGTGGCCAGCCCTAGCTATAATAATGCGAATTACCGGAATACGATCCGCCACACACAATAAAAGAAACTATTCCATTTACAGTGCACAAGCACACGTGACACATACATCACATTTTACCATTTTAACACTGCACCGTGCGATACCCACACCTACTTTTGTAACTGAATAAATGATTACGATTCTACGTTTGAAGATGATTATGAAGCTTACAAGGGCTATAGTAAATAAACAATTGCTCGGACAAAAAAATGTTTGGGTGAAAATTGTAGGTGATAGTGCTTTTAACAACTTTTAGAAGAAAATTTTTTGCGAAACACTAAACGACAAAATAGTATTTGACTTTAAAAATAACGTGAACTCCATTTTTTTTTAACTTGTTATAACTCGTATAAAAAAAATTAACATAGACAAACTTGTAGAAAATATGTTTCTCTACAAAAATACATTTTCAGTTTTTCGATTAACTCAAAAATACGGGTTTAATTCATGAAAAACAAATTCACTTTTTAAATCAAGATAGTGGCAACCCTGCAAGGGGTTGGTGGTCGAAAACTTGGAGTTAAGCTTTCTGTATGATTAATCTAACAAAAAAAAAACAAAAATTGCTTCCCCATATGTTTTTTTTTTAAAATACCTAACATGACTGGACTAGACAACAAAATTACTTTTTAAAAAATGTATTTTTTTGTTTTCAAAATTAATAAACTAACGAATGCGTTTCAAGAACACAAGCTACTCATCATCAGCGTTTCTCACGATATACTAACATAAAATTAAATAAAAGTATAAAAAAAATAAATTACAAATAAAAGAATACAAAAGAAATCAAACAATGTAAAATGAAACAGAAATGGAACAAATAAAAGTTAAGTTTGAACATAATAATACAAAAATTAAAGCTTTTATATAATAAAAATGAGAAAACATGATTATACAAGGGAAAACAAAGGAGACAGAAGCTTTCATATCAAAACTTGAAAATGATTTAAAAGCTAAAGAACTTTTGCCCCGAGTATGGCTACGAGAACGTTATTATTTATTAAATGAAAATCCTGGTGTGGGCTTTAGGTCAGTTTTTAAAATTCTTATTTTATTTAAATTGCTACTTTTCGGGTGTGTTTACACCCTTCTTCAGGCCTTATTAAAACAATTATAGATATTTATATATATACATAAATAAAAACAAACAATCAACAAATGACAATACTTACAACTGAAAACAAAACAGAAATATATCCAAAAATTCTTATTTTTGTATTTTTGTATATGTGTGTGTGTTGTTTATTTAAAAGCCTTGAAACGCACGTTTTAAATAGATGGGCGTATCCTTTCTTTATTTATTTAATAAGTTTATTGATATGGCTGTATTTGTTTGAATATATTTTCAAACAAAATGAAGTTTGTTGTTGAATACTTAATTTAAAATATTTCCAATTTGAAAACTAACTCAAATATTTATGTATATGTGTTGTGTATGTATTTAAAGTTTGAGTATCATTTAAAACGTCTTTTTCAAGGCTTTAAAATAAAAAACAAAAAAACCGATCTGCAATCGACTGTGAGTGGATGTGTGCGAGATTAGTGAATTGCTTTGCAAAATACCCCCAATTGTTTTCATTAACCAATTCCATAAAATCACTCAGTGTTTCCTCCATATTGCCCCTTACAATTAAAAAAAATTAAAATAAAACAAACAAATAACCCAATATTCCCAAATCTAAAAATAAAAAAAAATAAAAGAATATAATTCCGGTTGCGCCGTGAAAAAAAAAATCAATAGCCCATGCTCATAACTACTTTAATAAATAACAAAAAAAAAAAAAGTGCAAGTGCCAGTGATAGTGCGTAAAAACAAAAACAAAAAGTGCACCCATGCATCAAAGCTGATGATGCTCAACCACAACTATCCATAGCACAGCGGTAAATTCCTTATCTCTCCTTCCCACACCACTCACAGTGCTTTGTGCTTTCATCTCGTACAATGCTTGTAACGGATTAGGTCAAAGCATATCAGATAAATTGTTGTTATTGATTTTGGGTGTTCAGGGGCGGATCAGTACAATTGCTGCTTAGGCATAACACTAGTAGTATTTGTACTGTGAAGTTATTTTGGGGACCAAACTCGATATCAGAATAGATAACTGTCTTATTTGTTTTTTTGTATCTGTTTATTCGTAATGTTGGGTGAATTTAGGGTTAACTACGGCAACATTCGGGGACTTATGCAGAATTTTTGTGCTGCATATGTTCATACTGTGAAAAACAGGCCAGCTGTTTTGGCACTTAGTGAAACCCAGGTAGTGGAAAATACCGATCACTCCATCATGGTCTCGCCGTGTATGTTTGTAATGATGTTGCTTATGAGCTTCAGCCACAATAGGGTTCGTGTTTTAATGCCAACTTTGATTTCATGTGGTTTAAATTCACCGTCCATAAGCGCATCATTCATACTTGTTTTATTTATCGTAGTCCTAGTTTGTATAGTAATTGGACATCCAACGAATTCGATGCACTATCCGACATCATCCAGAGAATTATTTCCCATTTTCCGCACAGTGAAATCGTTGTTACGGGCGATTTCAATGTACATAATTCTTCGTGGCTACGCTATTCGGTTCAGACAACACCCGAAGGAAGGGATGCCGAGATTTTTGCTGAGTTAAACAACCTGACTCAGCTTGTTAACGAGCCAACTCGAATTCCTGACGTTGCAGGTCAGTCCGCTAACACTCTAGAATTGTTCCTTACCTCTGACCCTGATAAATACACCATTACTATATTATCCTCTCTAGGCACATCAGACCATTGTGTCATATCTGCTAATTTCTCGTGCCAACAAACCTCATTTAAGGAGAAAACACGAAAGAGAACCGTTTGGCAATACGAGAAATCCAACTGGGACGGTCTCAATGATTTCTTCAGGAACTTTAACTGGTCACTATGCTTCCTCGATAGTGACATAGACTCCAGCGCAGATATGATCACATATTTAATTCTTTGTGGAATGAGATACTTATATATAGGGTGAAATCTATCAAAACCAAAGAAAAATCATGGTTTGATTCGAGCTGTAAAGAGGTTATTAGGGTTAGAGAAGTAAGCTTCCGCTGTTATAAAGCCAACCCTACTGAGGAAAACCAGAAAAAGTTTTAACAAGCTAGAAAGACTTGTAACGTTCATATTCGACGAACCAAATTTTTACATGATCAAAAATTACGGCAAAAAATACTACAATGTCCTAAAGGAAGTACAAATTTTTGGTCATTTTTAAAAAACATACGAAATACCACCTCGTCCTCGGTTCCAACGCTCGTCTTCAATGATACTCCTTTTGTCAGCTCGCAAGATAAAGCCAATTTGCTTGCAGCACAGTTTGCTCTGAATTCGATGCTGCCAGAAAGTGTTATGACTCCTCCTGTACTTGAGAGCATAAATGATTTTATGGGACAAATCTTCTTTCGGAATCGTGCAGTTGCTAGAGTTCTAAAAGATCTCGACACTCACAAATCCGCTGGCCCGGATAGTATCCCTCCCATTGCTGTGAAGAGGTGTTCTTCAACGCTGGCAAAACCACTGCGTAAGCTTTTCCATCTGTCCTACTCTACTGGTCTCTTTCCGAGTGGATGGAAAACAGCATTTGTCCAGCCTGTCCCTAAAAAAGGCGTATCTTCTTCACCCTCTAACTATAGTCCAACTGCACTTACGTCCCTTCTTTCCAAGGTCATGGAAACGCTGATCAATTTTCAGCTCAAGAAATATCTCGAAGAACGAAAGCTTCTTAATGACCGGCAGTACGGCTTTCGTAGCAATAGGTCCACTGGTGATCTGATGGTATATCTCACCGAACAGTGGAATAAATCTTTACATCGTTTTGGAGAAAGTAAGATTATTGCACTTGATATTTCAAAAGCGTTTGATAGAGTTTGGCATCAAGCTCTCTTATCGAAAATGCCCGCATTTGGTTTCGATGAATCTCTTCTTCGATGGATTAGAAATTACCTTTCAGACCGTTCAATACAAGTCGTATTGGACGGTTTCAAGTCTGAAATCCATAAAATAAATGCTGGTGTGCCCCAGGGCTCCGTTTTGTCTCCGACTCTCTTCCTTATTTTTATAAATGATCTTTTGTCTGAAACTTCTTATCCATTAAACTGTTTCGCTGACGACAGTACCCTCAGCTTCTCATATTCGTTTACAGATTCTCATCCAAGTCCTTCGGATGTGGAACTTGAACGGAAGCGTATGATAAGCTCATTAAATGCTGACCTCGACAGCATTAATGCTTCAAAAACTCAATGCTGTCTCTTGTCGTTAAAGTGAAATCCACCCCTAATGCCGCTATTCATGAGCGGCACTTGCATCGAGGAAACCGAACAGCTCTGAGTTCTCGGTATGTGTGTCACAGACCACCTTTCGTGGAATGACCACATATTTGAGGTCGCCAAAAATGCTGCTAAGTGTTTAGGTTTTCTGCGTAGATGCAAGAAATTTGTCTCCCCTTCTGATCTGGCTGTGATCTACAAAGCCTTTATTCGTCCAAAACTTGAGTACAATTCTCATATTTGGACAGGAGCTCCAAAAACTCACTTGAGTTTATTGGACAGAATACAAAAGAGAGCTTTAAAAATGATAGGTGAAAGATCTATAACGGAAACAATTACATCTCTCGAACACCGCCGTAATGTTTCATGTATTTCCCTATTTTACCGCTTTTTTTATAATCAGTGTTCTAGTGAAATAGCCAGTTGCATTCCTCCCCTTAAACAATTCTACCGTAATACTCGCGCTTCTTGGAATGCCCATCAGTTTACCCTCGAGCCCAACTACGGACGTACTGTTAAGTACAGAGATTCTTTCTTCAGTCGCACCACACGAATGTGGAATGCTTTACCCAACCCAATTTTCCCTTCTCATTTCGATGTGCAAACATTCAAAACCAATGTGCATCGGTATCTCCTTTTCAATCCTCTCCTACTTACCTAATCGCTCGTGCTATGTTAAAAACATTTTAAGGGTATTCATAACCCCTTTTGTGCGCGCATAGTATAAAAAAAAAACACACATATACAAAAATAAGAATTTTTGGATATATTCCTGTTTTGTTTTCAGTTGTAAGTATTGTCATTTGTTGATTGTTTGTTTTTATTTATGTATATATGTAGGATAAGCCATCCTGCATGAACACCCTTTAACAAACGAATAAGACAAGACACAGACAGAATGAACGAACCGACAAAACAAACGAGCACCCCCTTTTCATTCTTTTCTCTTCAACCCTTTTTATTTCACTCAATTGGAGTTAGTTCAAAGTAGAGAGAGCAATCAAACGGAAGCGATAAATACTCGTCGGCTGATTGCACAAAAGTCCCAGTATATTTAACTTTGTATTTGATAATTAATTTTATGTAATATTACCTTTTACAAAATACCCTAGACAATTAAAAAGTGAATCATTGTAATGTAAAAGTATCTTTTATTTCGATTGGAACGGTAGGGTGTGAACGAGCCGAAAATTAAGCCCTGCAAGTGTGGACTCGTCCGGGAAAGGATAGTTAAATCCTCGGCGACGTGTATGAAAAAAAAATATAAAACCAAAAGTGCGGTTGAGTGGCGGCAGTGATTTAAAATTTTAAAGAAAAAAAACGCAAACAAATTGAATCTATTCATTTGCAAGCGAAAAGAAAAATTTTATACAAACAAGAATCGACACGATTATAACAGTCGAGTGTGCCGCGCATAGATACAGAATATACAGAGAATACACAAAAAGAAAAAAAAAACAAACGCACAACGAATAGTGTGTAGTGCTTGTGTGCGCGAAGAAACAAAAAAAAACAAAGAGGAGAAACAGTGTAAAATTGCGACACGGCGAAATTCAGTTCCCGGGTATGCACACACGTGTGCTCCAACGGTGTTTAGCAAGTAACACGAAGAAGAAGAAACCAGAAAAAGAGGCGGAGCTAAGCAGCACCAGCGTGGCCAAAGACGGAGAATTTTTTGAATTGAAAATAAGGGTGAGTGAAATTTATCCGAGGGCGCCATTAACTTGTTTGGTTGTGAGTAGTTCTTTTTTTTTGTTCTCGAGTTGAGTCAATTTTGAAAATAACGTCCGCTTGGGTAGGGAATTATAGAAAATTCCACAGAGATAGTCTGGGGAGCGAAAATTTATTTTTGAGAAATACAGTCGGTCGGGCTAAAATATTTATTTTGAAATTGAAATATTTTTACTGTAATAAAATAAATTTTAAAGTAATTGCTTGTTTTGGTGGGACAGTTAGGATGGAAAAGGGCACTATTTTGGGATTGACTGTGGACGGACTGAGGACAAAACTAACCGAACTTGGACTGGAGACGTCGGGTTTGAAAAGAGTACTCCAGGATAAGCTTCTTCTACACTTAGGTCTGGTTAGAGACGCAGGTAACGAGGAAGAAGAAGTGAATGCTAGTTTCGAGACAGCCTCTATTCCCGAAAACATTTATGGTAGGGGAGGGATGTTCACACTTCGTGACATTGAAGAGTCTCTGATGCCTTTTGACGGAGTAAGTCATCGAAATGTAAGAGACTGGGTGCGATGCACGAGATAGAGCTCGGATTAACTTTTCATGTGGTCAGAGAAGGGGACATTCCATACGCAGCGGTGATTGGAAATGAGGTCCTGAGAGAGGTTGACGTAAATATTTCTGCGGAGGGCGCGGTTTTCACTATGGAAGGAGTGATGAATAGACCAAGTGATAGCAAATTGGACCCAACTCCAGATACTGGATCTGGAAGCAAGTCGTCGGCAAATGTGGTTGCGAGAGTTGGCAGGGCAAGAAGCAGGAGCAGGGCTGGAGGCGCAGGAGGCAATGAAGGCCGTGTGTACTTGATCGGGGCGGAATTAGCCAGGGGTCGGAAGTATTAAAGCGGAAGGTTTGTGAGCGTGCCGTAGCCAAAGAGGCTGAGAGTGATTCATCAGAAATTATGGAATTACTGATGGAATTGGGAACTATTTGCCTGTCAGCTGGAGAAGAGGAATTTGCCCGCAGTGATGAAATAGATGTTAGTCACCTCAATAACGCTGATGGATCGAAGTTAATGGTAACGATCAGAAGTTACGTGCCAAAGAAAAGTATTGAATCGCCGGTAGAGATGCGATTGAATTTATCAGACTATATTCCCGTATATCAGAGGCCAAGAAGGTTGGCGTATAGCGATCAGCAGAAGCAGGTAGCGGATTGGATCCGCGATGGAGTCGTGCAGCCGAGTGTTTCGGAGTACGCATCGCCGATAGTGCTGGTTCAGAAGAAAGATGGAACCAAACGTCTTTGTTGTGATTACCGTAAGCTGAACGAGAACGTGATCCGTGACAATTTTCTGATGGCGATAATAGACAACGTGATAAACCGGTTAGAGGGAGGTAAAGTGTTTACGACTCTCGATTTAAGTAATGGGTTTCTACATGTACCTGTCGAGTGAAACTCTAGAAAGTACACCTCTTTTTTCACACACCATGGTCAATTTGAGTTTATGAACGTTCCTTTAATAAATAAATAAATAAATCGGGTGGCACAACGGCTCATGAAGAACCAGGGCCTAGTGACTAACAACTCGCAACCATTCCTGTGTGCGTCTTTTTTGAAAGGAATGGAAGGAACCTACAATTTTATGCCGAATCCGAACGGCTAGACGAGAAGCACTCATTCGTGACAAGTGATACTCTTGGAGGATTTGTCAATTCCTCGCAAGAGGCAGTAGCCCTGAAAAAAAACTTTTTAGTTTTTAGGTGGACGAGGCTGGGAAGCGATCCCAGACCTCCAGCGTGACAGTCGAACGCACTAACCATTACGCTACGGGCTACTACTGAACGTTCCTTTCGGTATCTCAAATTCACCTGCCGTGTTTTTCAGATACATCTCGTCGGTATTGATATCGTTGATTCAGGATGGAACGATCGTGGTCTATATGGATGATATCATAATTCCCTCTGATGAGCAGCAAGGGCTGGAGAAATTGGATAAGGTGCTGCGGATAACAGCGATGAATGTCATGCATATTCAGTGGAAGAAGTGCCAGTTTTTACAGAGGAAAATCGATTTCCTGGGGTATATTGTTGAGAACAATACCATACGACCATCGAGGGAAAAGACAAGGGCGATTCGAGAATTCCCGGTTCCTGTTGACCAGAAATCACCTCAACGTTTTCTTGGTTTAACATCGTATTTCCGGAGGTTCGTCGAAGGATTCGCTGTGGTAGCCAAACCATTATCTGATTTGATGGGGAAGAACAGTTGGTAGCTTTTGAGCAACTGAAGGAAGCGCTGATAAAGGTACCGGTGTTACAGCTGTTTAACCCCACGGCGATAACCGAGGTTCATACAGATGCGAGCATGTATGGGTACGGAGCAGTGTTGTTGCAAAAGAATGCGGAGGACTAAGAGTTTCACCCGATTCAGTATATGAGTAGGAAGACGACTCCGACTGAAGAGAAATTCCACTCATATGAGCTCGAAGTGTTGGCTATAATCGAGGCATTGAAGAAATGGCGAATTTATGTGATGGGTGTGAAGCTTTGGAAGTGACAGACTGCAACGCTTTCGCTATGACGATGAAGAAAGCAGATGTTCCATTAAGAGTTTCTCGTTAGGCGATGTTCTTACAAGAATTCGACTATGTTATCGAACATCGGCCGGCGACAAAGATGAAGCATGTCGATGCCCTGAGTCGAGTGTGGTGTATGATGATAGATGAGTCTCTAAACCATCGCATCAAGCAAGCTCAGTCATCCGATGGGTGGATCCTGGAGACCCGCCTGTACGAAGACTTATTTATGAAAGCTGGTGTATTACATAGATCCAGTGATCGTCGTACCGTCATCTATGGAACAGGAATTGATCAGGATTGCCCATGAACAAGGCAATTTTGCGGTTAAGAAAACGCGCGATAGAGTAGAAACGGATTTCTACATCCCGGATTTGACAAAGAAGACAAATTATGTTGTGAGATGCTGTTTAAAGTGCATAGTGACTAAGGCGAAGATGGGTAGAAGAGAAGGTTTGCTGTCACCCATCGATAAAGAGGATAGACCATTGGGGACGTACCATGTAGATCATGTGGGTCCGATGGAGGTAACTCACAAGCAATATAACCACTTGCTTGTTGTTGTAGACGCGTTCTCGAAATTTACTTGGCTCTATCCGGTGAAAAGTACAGGTTCTGCAGAAGTGATAGATATGTTGTAAAGTACACACTTCACAACCTCCAACGGTCATTTCTCATGCCCTTTCATGACCCCATCCATCCATTCAACTCCACTTCAAATTCCCATGGTCATCATTTCCTTTGATTGACCAATATCAATCCCACTTCAAATTCCCATGGTCATCATTTCCTTTGATTGACCAATATCAATCCCACTTCAAATTCCCATGGTCATCATTTCTTTTGATTTACCAATATCCGACCTACTTAAAATTCCCATATCATCATTTCCTTTTAATTACTTACAAATTCTATCACACTCCAAAGTCGTCAACCACGCAGTCAACGATCACTCAACTTAAACCCATTCACTTTTCCAATCCGTTAAACTTCTCCAATTTCATTGCCAATTTATTTCATTGAAATAAAACCCATAATTCCCAGATCATCATTTTTCCATTTTTCTATATCCAACAATCAATGCACTCCCTTTCCAATACACACTCTTCAAACCCATTAAACGTGCATTGATCCCAAATTTAGTATCGCAACTACACACAGGCACACTTGTGCTGATGTTGCATCTTTTTCCTTTTTTCTTCGTGTCGGGTGACGAGCTATCAAGGCGACACTCTGTTTCTTGATATCCAACCAGTCGGACGGTTTCTTTAAAATATTTTATATTCTATTTCTTTACTAAATCTCTTTAATTGTAAAATTAATTGTTAAGAATAACCATAAGACCTAAATATAAGCTTTTCAAAAATAAAATAAAACTTAAAGGTACAATTCAGTTACCGAAAGAAACTATTTACTTTTATTCTTTTTTCACTAGACACTAAAGAAAAATACACGAAAATACAGGTAAAAACCCAACTGAGAATCGTGCTTCTCAGGTAATAAAATATAGCACAACAAAAATTGGTGTCAGATGTGGAGTTTGCCTGAAAAGTGACAAGTGCAAAGTGTTAAAAAAGAAAAACAACAAGAAGTGAAACAAAATAATAACTAGAAGTGGAAACAAAAAAATAACTAATAAATAAATAAGTGATACCTTCCTTCTGCAAATCAAAAAAAAAAAAAACAAATCAAGCAAAAGAAACTCAAAACCAAGTGAAAAAAAAAATATATATTACAAACACAAAAAAAAAAAACTACAATCAGTGATAAAAAAAGACCCATAACAAAACAACAATCAGTGAAAAACAAAATCTGAGAGAACTAAGGACTACACATTCATCTGTAACCCTCCGCATCCATCTTTAACCCGCTGCATCCACCAACAACCTATTATCATCATTTTACAAAGCAGAATTTTCAAATACAATTTTTTTTGTTACTAGTAAGCTATCTTTTAATTATTTTTCTTTACTATTTTCTTATCATTAATTTAATTCTTGCGTAGCCCTAAGATTTTTTTTTATATATATACATATATGTAAGTAATTATTGTATGCATGTCTCAAGGTGAAATAAATAAAACCGACGAATCCGAATCAACGTTAAACTCGTCCGAAACAGATAGTGATACAGAATCCGACACCCCTTACAATACTTCTCCTTCCTCTCATTCTACTCCCAATAAATTACTGAATATTCAAGAAAAGCTACTCCAGCAATTCCTAGAGTTTAAATCTCTATCTCAATTACAGGTGGATCTCATCCAAATGAAACAGCGAACGAACGAATCTGTTCGTCAGTTTTCAAACAGATTAGAAAAAACTTTATCCCATCTGAATGATGCTTGCATTGCAAGTGAAGGCTCAGATAAAGCTGACACAATCATAAGTCTTAATCGTAAGACTGCGTTGAAAGCGTTCGAAAGAGGGCTTAATTATCGAGTAGGTCTTATTATAAAAGCATCAAGATTTAATACATTGACGGATGCCATTGAAGCAGCCGTCCTAGAAGAGAAAACTAGTTCGTCACATCCTACACATTTTTCTACTAGCTCATCACAAAGCAAATCCAGAAATTCAATTTCATGTTATTACTGCCAAAAGTCGGGACATAACATAGAACAATGGTACTTAAGGAAAAATAAGGAACAGCTTCCTTCTTTCAAAAGTGAAGTTAAGAAAGTAACTATTACTTGTAGTTACTGTAAGAACCTTGGGCATCATATAAATGAATGTCGAAAAAGGGAGTATAATAATAATAAAAAAAACAATACTAATTCCCCTTCGACTGTAAATAAACATTCGGAAAACCGTTCAGAGGCCGAAACCGGTGGCAGGCTTCGGACCCAAACCTAATATCTTCTCGCCACATCTTTCATATAAACTTAAATAATAAAATTTCTAGAGTAGATTCTATAAAAATTTCATCCGAAACTTTGCTAAATCCTCAACCTTCGAAATTTCTCATTGATGGTGGCAGTGAAATTAGTCTGATTAAAATAGATAAATTAAAACCAGGACTACCCATTGACTCAAACATTATTCATTCATTATCTGGTATTACTGATTCCGTGATTCGTACTAAGGGTGTTATATACTTACGCATAAATTTACCCAAAAATATTACTATTTCTTATCCCTTTCACGTTGTAGATAAAAACTTCCCTATAAGCACTGACGGAATCATAGGTAACAATTTTCTAGATGATCACAAAGCTCAAATCGACTATAGGACTAAAATGCTAACATTCTCTTTTTAAAAATTCATTATCGAATATGATTTAATCCCTTCACATTTAGTCACTATTCCACCAAGATCGGAAGTCGTAGTCCCTGTTCTTAAAGAAGTTAATGTGGACAGTATATGTCTCTCCCAACAGTTTCCCAATGGATTATATATTGGCAATAGTATTACTCCTGCCAATAGTTCTATCTCTTACATATCTGTCGTTAATTCTTCAGAATCTCCTATTGAACTTAATACCGAAGACCTTATATTCGATGAAGTCTGCAACTACAACATTTTACGAATTAAAAATTATCTTGAATCATATGATAGAATCCAAGCTATAAAAGACCTAGTGGTGACAGATCACATGTCGAAGAACGAAAAAGAATCGATATTAAATCTGTGTATCTTGTATAGCGAACTCTTCTATCTAAAAGGAGACAAATTAACTCATACCTCTTCTGTACAACATCCAATTCTTACTCCTGATGCTTCACCTACATATATTAAACCCTACAGGTTGCCGGAAGCTCAAAGACAAGAGGTTGACAAACAAATCCATGAGATGATGGACGATAACATAATCCAACCATCGAATAGTCCTTGGAATTTCCCTCTTATCGTTGTTCCAAAAAAACCTGATAAGGACGGTAATAAGAAATGGAGAATCGTCATCGATTTTCGCAAACTCAACGACAAAACTGTCGGTGATACATTTCCATTACCCAACATAACTGATATTCTAGACCAGTTAGGAAGCTCTAAATTTTTTTCCACCTTAGATCTCGCCAGTGGATTCCATCAAATCCAAGTTAGACCAGAAGATAGAGAGAAGACCGCCTTTTCCTCACCATTTGGTCATTACGAATTCATTAGAATGCCTTACGGATTAAAAGGTGCCCCAGCCACCTTCCAAAGGTTAATGAATAATGTATTGACTGGTCTTCAAGGTATAAAAACTTTTGTATATATGGATGACATAGTGGTCTATGGTAAGACTTTAGAAGAGCACAATTCAAAACTAAGAGAAATCTTTGAACGCCTTAAAATGCATAACCTAAAATTGCAACCCGATAAATGCCAGTTTTTGCGAACAGAACTCACATACCTAGGACACGTGATAAATGAATCAGGTATCAAACCCGATCCACAAAAAATCGAATGTGTAAAGAATTTCGCTCAACCCAAAAACGCCAAAGACATAAAAAGTTTTCTGGGACTCGCTGGATATTATCGCCGTTTCATAAAAGATTTTGCAAAAATCTCCAAACCTCTTACTAATCTTTTACGCAAGGATGTTCGTTTTGACTGGACTCCTCTTTGTTCAAATTCCTTTCATGGATTAAAAGAAAAACTAATAAATCCACCCCTTCTTCAATATCCTGATTTCACTAAAAATTTTATCTTAACAACAGATGCTAGCGATGTTGCAATTGGAAGCGTCCTTTCCCAAGGTGAAATTGGTAATGACCTTCCTATCTCGTATGCATCAAGAGCTCTCAATAAAAGTGAAAAAAATTATTCTACTACAGATAAGGAACTTTTGGCTATCGTTTGGTCAGTTAAACATTTCCGACCATATCTGTATGGAAGAAAATTTCAACTTTACACGGATCATAAACCTCTAGTTTATATCCATAATTGTAAAGATACAAATTCTAGAATGATGAGATATCGTTTACAGCTCGAAGAGTTTGAATATGAAATCATTCACAAAAAAGTTGAACAAAATACAAATGCTGATTGCCTAAGCAGAATTGCAAAAATGACTCTTCGTTCAGACACAAAATCTCCTTCTACTTCTTCTCAAAATTCATCTTCTGAATCATCTCCAAAGTCGTCTTCTATCTCAGCTACTACATCGTCAATTACTAATTCTTGTTCTACACCTTCAAAAACAAATCCTTGTACTATATCGTCGAATACTAACTCTTGTTCTACATCTTCAAATACAAATCCTTGTACAACATCGTCTAATACTAACCCTTGTCCTACATCTCCAATTCCTAAATCTAGTTCTCATCCTATATCTTCAAATAAAAGTTCTAATTCTTGCTCTACTACTTTGAATACAAACCTTAGTCCTTCATATTCAGACATGAATTCTAATTCTTCTTCTAACCCTTCAACAAGACGAGAACTACCTCAAAATGAAATTAAAACTATACTCAAAGAATTTCATTTAAACCCTATCGGAGGACACTGTGGTGTCAACCGTACTTTTAAAAATAACTAAACTACAAACCACTGCATACCGACCACAGTCAAATGGATCTTGCGAACGAAGCCACAGAAACTTTGTAGAATATTTGCGTTGTTTTATCAATAAATCTCAAGATGATTGGGATAATTGGATAAAATATGCCGTTTTCGTCCATAACACGACCCCGAACACTTCAACGTCATTTACCCCGTTCGAACTCATGTATGGTAGACAGGTTGAACTTCCTTCAAGCGTAACTAAAAATCCAGAAATTTGTTACAATTACGACCTTTATGCCAATGAACTTAAATCAAGACTTCAACACTGCCATTAGATAGCAAGAGATAATCTCATCAAGAGTAAAGAATCCTCAAAACAGCAATACGATAAGAGACTAAACCCTGTTGATTTTCAAATAGGAAACCTAGTTTTACTCAAAAATGAAAGCAATCCCAAAAATACAAATAAAAAATTACTTCCCCTTTGGTCAGGACCATACGAAATCATATCTACGTCAGGAGTAAACTCAAACATTAAAATAAAGAACAAAATAACAAAAGTTCATAACAACAGACTAAAAATTTATTCAACCTAACTAATTTACCCCAACTTCAATATTCTTTCCAGAAATGGATAAACTACTAATCCTCATCTTTATAAGCAACATGGTTTTAACCTCCCAAATGGCTATAAACACCGAAACCCAACTACACGAAATCATCGATCTACATAACAAATCAGGACTATACTACGAAAACGTTGGTAACCTAGAATTATTTTCTAATCAATGGAATTTAGTCATATACACTAATCTCACTGAGTTAGACTCACAATATAAATCTATTTTACTGACCTATGAACAAATTTTATCTACATGCCAAAAACTTCTTTCCTCTAACGAATACCTTAGTCAATGCGAATCCCTTCCTACCCTAACTACCATGTTACTAGATCGAATAAAATCCCAAGATATAATTATTAATAAGTACTTAGGAACTACTATAAAACCGAGGATACAAAAGAGAGGACTAATAAATGCTATTGGCTCTATTTCAAAACAACAATTCGGCACCCTCGACGACGAAGATGCCAAAATCTTTTCACAACATATCGATAAACTTAAGCAACAACAAGATTATGCATCCCATTTACATGATAAACAAATTTCCATATCAAAAAACATTATACATCAATTAAACCTTACAAACGACCAAATTATTAAAATAGAAGACAAAATTAAAGAAACCGATAAAATCATTAATCAGATAAGCAAAAACACAAATAATGACAACATAATAAATAAATCCTTTCTTCAACTAAACGAACTTTTCACGATGTTTAACTCCTTATCAGAATATTATTATTCGACCAAAGATCACCTCCTTGATGCTATTTACTCCGCAGCTCATGGAAAACTTCATCCATACCTTATTGATCCTTCTAAACTCACCGAGGAAATTAAAAAGATACAATTACTTCTTCCAGAAGAAAATCGCCTACCACTACCTTTACAAGAAAAATATATAGATACACTTTTCAATCTCTTAGAAACTCATGTTTACTACATTGACAACCAAATTAATTTTGTATTAAAGATTCCTTTAACTTCTTCTAAAAACTATAACATTTATAAAATGACTAGCATACCAAATCTCCTTGAAAACAAAACCTATACAATCATAATCCCCGAAAAACCTTTTCTTGTAGTAGACTCAGAAAAACAATCATATTTTCTCTTTGATAAACATGACTTGGATAAATGCCAAAGAACAATAAAAAATAACTATCTTTGCGAACGAGACGCGCCAATTCTTTTCACACATTCTAGTAACGCTTGCGAATTGAATTTACTTTCAATTTTACCAAGTGAAATCAGCAATTGCAATATTCAGTTAATACAAATATACCACCCAATTTTTCTGCAGTTAGCTGACACTAACTCTTGGATTTTTGTTTCTCCAAATCCAGAAAATCTTATGATTAAATGCAAAAACTTTAACTCTCACATACAAATGAATGCAACTGGTATTCTTAAAATCCAACAAAACTGCGTACCAAATACAAAATACCAATCCTTAAACTCTAAAACAAACTTCGAAATAAAAACCAATTTGAACTTTATTTCACCAAATCCAAATCTTCCCTTAAATATAACACTGCCACAATTTGAGAAAATTCCTAACTACGCGACAAAGTCCTTTAACATACATGATCAAATTGATGAACTTAATTCTATAAGTAAAGATATAGAAAACATAAAAAAATCAAGGTTCATATATTCTAAAGTCGACCAAGAAAATAAAAATATGGTAGTCGTGTTCCTTCTTGCAATGTTCTCCGCCATACTTATGGTTATAATCATATTACTCATGCGACATAAAAGTAAAACCTTCGTAAACACAAACAAAATATCGAATTGCTTACCATTAAAAGAAATAAAAACCTCAGATCCAGTTCAAACCATCAACGTAAAAACTCAAGAACCATTACCAATACCTACACCTCGTCTAGCTCCATCTAATCTTTCTCGTTCACTTCCGATCCCATCTTCTAAAGCCGAAACTCGCACCATTCCAAGGTACAAGTTTCGTTCTTAATGGGGGAGTTGTTGTAAAGTACACACTTCACAACCTCCAACGGTCATTTCTCATGCCCTTTCATGACCCCATCCATCCATTCAACTCCACTTCAAATTCCCATGGTCATCATTTCCTTTGATTGACCAATATCAATCCCACTTCAAATTCCCATGGTCATCATTTCCTTTGATTGACCAATATCAATCCCACTTCAAATTCCCATGGTCATCATTTCTTTTGATTTACCAATATCCGACCTACTTAAAATTCCCATATCATCATTTCCTTTTAATTACTTACAAATTCTATCACACTCCAAAGTCGTCAACCACGCAGTCAACGATCACTCAACTTAAACCCATTCACTTTTCCAATCCGTTAAACTTCTCCAATTTCATTGCCTGCTCCATTGAAATAAAACCCATAATTCCCAGATCATCATTTTTCCATTTTTCTATATCCAACAATCAATGCACTCCCTTTCCAATACACACTCTTCAAACCCATTAAACGTGCATTGGTCCCAAATTTAGTATCGCAACTACACACAGGCACACTTGTGCTGATGTTGCATCTTTTTCCTTTTTTCTTCGTGTCGGGTGACGAGCTATCAAGGCGACACTCTGTTTCTTGATATCCAACCAGTCGGACGGTTTCTTTAAAATATTTTATATTCTATTTCTTTACTAAATCTCTTTAATTGTAAAATTAATTGTTAAGAATAACCATAAGACCTAAATATAAGCTTTTCAAAAATAAAATAAAACTTAAAGGTACAATTCAGTTACCGAAAGAAACTATTTACTTTTATTCTTTTTTCACTAGACACTAAAGAAAAATACACGAAAATACAGGTAAAAACCCAACTGAGAATCGTGCTTCTCAGGTAATAAAATATAGCACAACAGATAGGTTACGTAAGCAGTCAGTGATATTTGGTAATCCGAAGAGAATTATCTCGGATAGAGGTACAGCCTTTACCTCGAAGGTATTCAGCGACTATTGTGCTGAGCAATAGATACCATATTTGTTGACAGCAACTGGAGTTCCGAGGGGGGATGGACAGGTGGAGAGGATCCACAAGATTATTGTTCCGATGCTCGCCAAAGCATGTGTTGACAATCCCAGTCACTGGTATAAGCATGTAGATGAGGTTCAACGAATTATGAACGACACCCTCCACGAAGTACCAAGTACAGTCTTTTTAGGATACTTACCGGACTGGACATGAGGTCGAACAGTTCCATAGGTTTGCTAGGTCTGATGGACGAAGCTGTCGTCGAAGAAATGGACAAAGCGCGTGACGAAACCCGGAACGAAATTTGTGAAAACAACCGAGCGATCCAAGAAGAGAACAAAAGGACGTACGACCGGAGGAGGATTGCTAAAAAGACGTACCATGTGAACGAGTTGGTCGCCATTAAGCGCACTCAATATGGGAGTGGTATGAAGTTGCAACAGAAATTTGTGTAAGGTCGTGAAACTATTGAGGCATTGGAGATACGAAGTACAGAAGGTCGGAGACCATGAAGGACCTACCAACACCGCAACAGTGGCGGAGTACATGAAGAAGTGGAACTAGCATTCGAGGTCGAATGAAGCGTCAAGACGGCCGAATTTAGGATTAGCCATCTTGCATGAACACCCTTTAACAAAACAAACGAGCGTCCCCTTTTCATTCTTTTGTCTTCAACCCTTTTTATTTCCCTCAATTGGAGTTAATTCACAGTAGAGAGAGCAATCAAACGGACGCGATAAATACTCGACGGCTAATTTCACAAAAGTCCCAGTATATTTAACTTTGTATTTGATAATTAATTTTATGTTATATTACCTTTTAAAAAATACCCTAGACAATTAAAAAGTGAATCATTGTAACGTAAAAGTATCTTTTATTTGGATCGGAACGGTAGGGTGTGAACGAGCCGAAAAGTAATCCCTACATATATATAATCATCTATAATAGTTTAAATAAGGCCTGAAGAAGTGTGTAAACACACCGAAACGTTGCAATTTAAATAAAATACGAATTTCAAAATCTGACCTAAGGTCCACATCAGGATTTTCATTTATTATTGAAGAAAGGTCACGAAAAAAGGGAAATATTTGTTATTATTTATTAATATAATAAATAATCAATATCCCAGCATCAAGTTCACTTATGAAGAAGAAGACGAAAACAACTTCCTTCCTTTTCTCGACGTTATGTGCAAGAGGGTCAACAACAAAGTTGAATTCGACGTTTACAGAAAAAAACAATTCAAGCGATCGATACATCACAAGCGACTCATTTTGTATCATTTTGTATCATTTTGTATAAAATAGCAGTTTTCCATTCTATGGGTCATCGT
The DNA here is from genome assembly GCA_949320155.1 of Melangyna quadrimaculata. Lineage (NCBI taxonomy): Eukaryota > Metazoa > Arthropoda > Insecta > Diptera > Syrphidae > Melangyna > Melangyna quadrimaculata. Next base: position 308,195,657 of record OX439483.1, on the reverse strand, counting down.
TTATGCAAACTTCTCTTATACCTTGGCAATTTCAAAAAAGAATTCGATCATATCGTGCACCTTGCAGACGTTAATGGCTTTAAAAAGACAGTTGTTGAGAATATTGTCAAAAAGCAATCGAATAAAATAAAACGAAATGAGATTACTACACTTTAAGCCTAGTATGCTGCTGATGCGAAACGAAAAGTTCCTCTGGTCTCCAATAAGACAACGAAATGCTTACGAAGACACAGCAGAAAAATATTCATGGAGAGTTTCACAAATTGCAAATAAATAATACAAAATTTAACAAAGAATATCAAACAAAGCCATGCTGAAATGAAAGAAATAATAAATAAAAACACGAACGAACCCAAATGTCATTTTTCCGCACACAATTAATGGTCCGGTCCAATAATTCTGTGCGAAAAGAGGGTGGAGAGTTGTCAAAACAATCTGGTAAACTCATCAATTTCGCTGGGCGAACAGCGTACTGAAAAACGAAAAGCACAACGAAATTTTTCGTTTATGACTTCGTCTTGTCAATTTTGTATGGGATTTTTCTTTTCGCATCAGCAGCGTACTAGACTTTATAGACAGAATAAACTGGACAAAACAAACAATGCACATCGGATTTCTTTCTCTTACATACAAAAAGAAAATAAAACAATTGTGTATAGCAACAACGGAAAATTTAAAAACATTCTCGGTTCAAGCAAGGATGAGACGAAAAAAGCTTTGAAGAGTGGAATTAATGAAGTCAGCTGTTTGGACTGCACAGCTAAGTACATAGGTCAGACGCGGCGCGGGATTGAGACTCATTTCAAAGAGCTAATCAGCTGTATCAAACACAAACAAATTAATCGATCAGCACTCAGCAGTGGCTCATGTGTTTGCAGCGTGTGATGACAACAACCCTCCACTTGTTTTTTTTTTGGTTAAGCTTAGTATAGCGTAACGACTACAATTATTGGCATCCCAAGGAAATTTCAACTTTGATTAACTATAACATATTTATTTGTAGAGTAATTTGAGTATGTTTTATACTACAGTATACTTTATTAAATTCCGCAGTGACTAAGTTTTATAAATAAAGATTTAATTATTTGAAATATATTTATAATGCCAATTTAAAAAAAGCTTACCAAAACCTTCAATTATTGGCACCCGGATATAATTATTGGTACCCAGGCACTACAATTATTGGCACTCTTTAAAATACAAGAACATGATGTTTTAATAAATGGTTTATAATTTCATTTTTATGATTTAAGAACACTTTATTTTAAATTAAAAATAATAAATAAATATAGTATCTATAAGTAATAAATAAATATACAGGGTTTCCCACAGTCACCTGCCTAGACGAAAATTATGGATTTTTGAGGTCATTTAAAGTCGACAAAATTAAGAGTAAATTTTCTCGTTTTCTCTACCTTTTCGACTTATAACAGTTTTTATTATTTATGGTCTCTTTTCTTTTAACCGGATTTAACTTTGCACAACTTTTTTTTTATAAATTAACGCGCACTCAGTAGGAGAAACCGATGTACATACATTCATCTTAAATGTCTGGACATTGAAATGGGGAGGCAAAATAGAGTCGGTTAAGGAATTCCACATTCGTGTCGTTCGGCTAAAGAATGAATCTCTGTACTTAACTGTACGTTCGAATTTTGACTCAGGAGTATACTGATAAGCATTCCCAGTGCACGAGTACTACGGTGAAATTTGTGTATGGGGGAAAGGAACTCGCTATTTTACTAGAACATTGTTTAAAGAAGTAACGATAAAACAGTGATAGGCAAGAGAAGTTTCGACGATGTTCAAAAGAAACAATTGTTTAGAAAATTGCTCTGGCACTTATCAGCCTTAAAGCTCTAGTCTGGATTCGGTCTAGTAGGTGCAAGGATGTTTTTGATGCACCAGACCATATATTAGAATTGTATTCTAGTTTAGGACATTTTATGTTAGCTATATTCAATATGCGGTCATTCCACAAAAGGTGGTTAGTAAAACACATACCAAGAATTGACAGCATTTCAGTTTCTGCCATCCGTGATGAACAATGGTATAGGGGGAATATTCCGCTTTAAAGACAAAAAACAGCTCTGGGTTTAATAAGTATTAAATCCAACACGATTATTAATACCCTGACGATGATATTTAGGTCGGAATTTAATGAGCTTAATATATATTGCCGTTGTAATTCCATATTCGAAGAACAAGGAATTTAATCAGGAAATGAATATGAAAAGCTGAGGGAGCTATTATCAGCAAAACAGTTAAGTGGATTAGTGGTTTCGGAAAAAAAGGATCATTAATAAAAATGAAAAAAAGAGTCGGAGACAAAACAGAGCCTTGGGGGACACCAGCATTTATTTTACGAACTTCAGTCTTGAAACCAACCATTGTATTTAAACAAGAACAGTTAGTAGTTTTTACTCAGCGTACGGTGCAATTAATTTAAACCCATTTTGTCTGTATTTTTAGGCCGTTTTTTGTCATTTTATAGGTATCAGTTTTTTACAAAAACACGTTATTAAGTCTCTTTTTTTTATTAAATCCCAGTTTATAATCTTTAGGCTACCTTATATTTTTTTTTAGCAAAAAAAAACATTTAAAATTATTAAAATAAAAAAAAAGGAAATTCAAGAAAATTTTAATGTTGGATAAAAAAGGATTCTTAACAGTTTACTATTTCTTATAAACTCTTTTTAGTACTCAGTAGCTTAGACGTAGCTTTTATTCCGTTAACAAATTTTTATACTTTTCTGAATTTCCTTTTTTTCGTTTTATTTTGTTGATAATTTTAAATTTATTTTTCGTCAACAAAATATTAGTTGTTGTTTAGAAAACGAATTGGGGTTTCATAAGAAAAGGAAAAAGAGATATTTAATAACGTGTTTTTGTTACAAAAAAAAAATGATATAAAAGTCAAAATAAATTGCGGAAACCCCGCTATCGGCATAAAAAATTTATAGGGTGGGGAAACACTGCTAAAGAAATTATATTTTTTAAAGGAATGGACCAAAATTAGTTTTTAACTTATTTTTGAAAATTAAATTAATTGAAATAATTGAATAATTACTTTCATATAGTAGGTATCTACCTATTTTTAATGGAAACAAACTAATTTTAGTTTTGTAATTCATTGCTGATTAAGTAAATCAAATTAAGTAAAATATGTGAACCTATTTTTTAAAAGGTGAACTGAATTTATCGTCAACCAATATTATAGCATTTAACACGCTGCTGTCTTTTCTTCAAACAAACCTTACAAGAAGAATTTGGAAGATACGTTACACTGAGTGCTTTTAAACATTTAATATGGTATACCGGCATTTTGTTCAAACTGAAATCAATAACGGTTGAATTATACAACTATTGGCACTCATATAAGTACAATAATTGGCAGTGCCAATCATTGTAGCTGCATACGATGTAATTATCGGCACCCCCTGCCAATAATTGAACCCTAGTTTTTTTTGGATCCAATTATTGGCACCATTTTTATTAATAAAACAATAACCTTTTTAACAAATTATATTTCAAAACGGCTTATTTAATGTTTTATTAATAAATTAAAAAAAGAAATTTTTTAAAAATATAAAAGTAAGCAGTTAACATAACACTTACAAAATTATATGTTCTTAACCAAAACAATGGAAATTTCGAAGATTTTTAATTTTTTTTCAATGCGTTTTTACTTTCACTTATAAAACAGAATATAAAAAAATGTCTTAAAACTAAAAACACAGAAATATGAGAAAAATGTTAGAATTCAAAATATAAAATAAATTGACTTATTCGGACAACGGGTTACTGAGAAAATAACTGTTGAACATGGGGTGCCAATAGTTGGGTCAAAAATTTGGGGTGCCAATAATCGTAGTCGTTTCGCTAGTCTAGTGAAGATTTAAATGCTTAATTTAATATGGGTAAGCGGTGAATGAATTCATAAAATATAATTGCAGAATTTCATCTTCTACAGCATATCAAAAGTCTCGCAAAATCACAGCAGTGGCTTTTGATATAAAGGCATTTAAAGGGGGACAAAGGTATGAAGGTATGGTTTGTCAATCTGAAATATTTGGTATGGGTAAATGGAAGAAGACACATGATTTTAGAGTACTCTATTCTTTTTTATAAGACTTTTTTAGAATAACAAGTTATATATTAAGATAAGGGTGTTGGGGTGTTGTTAAACAAAAAACAAAAGAGTTCCTAAAAATGTCTGTAATGAAATAGTGTTTATTTAGTTAGTTGTGAAGTTGAATGTTTTGTTCTTTATTTTTTGCTTGATAGCTATGTAAATACTTTAGAGGTAGGTTTTTAGTCTTGGTTTTTGATTGGGTTTTAATTTTTGTTTAAAGCATAGATTGTTGCTTAACAGATTTTCTTTTGGAGGAATCAAATGAATTAAGCAAACTATGTATCTTTTATTTATAAAAAATCGTTTTAATGAAAGGCCATTCTATGCGTCATATGAAAATAGACTGTTTGCAGAGTTGTTATTTAACTAATTTTATTGTATCTGCTTGTTGTTTTTGTTGTTCAAGATACAAAGAGGTAAGTTTTGTTTACTTTCGCAGATCAATCATTTTCGTTCCGTCTAACCATTTCAAATTATTGACGCCACACCACTGATACCTACCTATATACTGATTATCCAAAAACCCAAAGTTATTACACTATTTAATATATAATTATGTAATATATACTCTACCAGCCACCACCTAGGTAAATATGTACATGGTTTTCAAGTGCACTAATGGGAAGTTACTAGTGTGGGTCGACCCCAGACTGATTTTTGTTTATGCTTTTATCTAATTTTCTGTTAGTATATCGTGAAAAACGCTGATGATGAGTAGCTTGTCTGCTTGAAATGCATTCGTTAGTTTATTAATTTTGAAATAAATAAATACATTCTTCAAAAAGTAATTTTGTTGTCTTCTTTTTTAATAAATTTAATAATTTTTGTGGTCTTTTGAAAAAAAAAAACATTAAATCTAGACCACAAAATCAGCTTAAGCTCCTTGTAGTCATTCGAACAGAAATCCCACAAGTTTTAGCGGACCTCCACCATTTCCACCAACAGTCGGTCCACATTTTTTTTCACTTTCCGCTTCCGAGTCTTCATTTCTTTATTAACTTCCCATTGGAAGTTATTGTAATTAGTGCGATTTGTCGAATTAAAAATGTTGACAAATCTTCACGCTTTGCGGTCTCTAGAATCAGAATCCGTCGTTTATAGCAAGATGTCTGTATGTGTGTATGTACGTCCGTTCAGGATAATTTTTTCGTACACCCAATCTCGAGAACGCATAAAGATATCGACCTAGGATACATTTTATTTTACAGATAATGTTGTCATAACGTGCTGAAAAGGTTTTCTAACAAATTTAATAAACCGTTTTTTTACTACAGCAATTTAAAAATGAGCTGTAAAATGTCATTTATCTGGAATATCTCGACAACGGAAATTCAACAGACACTTTTTTTTAAACTAAATAAATCTAAATCGAATTTTTTAAATTCAATAACCAGTTCTTTTTTAGAGCAAAAAACTGAAACAAAAACAATTAAAAATTTTTAACAAATGTTTTTTAACTCAAATATTTTGAAAAACAAACAATGATATCGATTTCAAATTTCTACAAAAAAATATATATCTATACCACCTAAATGTTGTGTAATTTTGAGATTTTTAAAACCACCCTTTAAAAAGCTAAAAGTCAAAATGTTGCAAGAAAAAACTTTTCAAAAATGTTTTAATTAGAAAAATTCTTACACTCAAAATCACTACAATTGATTTTTGGAATTTTTTTTAGTCTATAGACTGTTTTGAAATAATTGGCTTAAATAATTAAGGGTCGGTAACTAATCTTCGCAAACAACATCGTCGTACGACCCATCTTCGCAAGCAACATCTTCACAAAACAACAACCCCACAACAACACATCCTCGCAAGGACACATCTTCGCAAAGCAACATCCCCGCAACAACACATCCTCGCAACGACACATCCCCGCAACGACACATCCTCGCAACGACACATCCCCGCAATGACACATCCTCGCAACGACACATCCCCGCAACGACACATGCTCGCAACGACTAATACGCGCATGATAGTATTTCTTCCCTAGGCGGGCGGCGGAGTTGGGAACAATCAGGACAAATGATGTATGAATAGCAGTGAGTTAGGTGATTTAGTAGAACGCGAGTGGAAATGAAATGAAAATGTGGGGCCGGTTTTATGTGATGGTAAATTACTGTTTTTGAACCGATTTATATAAAATTGAAATAAAGCTGACACACAATTATGGAAGAAAAAAATACTTTTAAGTTAGGGTGGTGCAAAAAAATTGTAACTTCGTTGTTCTTGGACCGATTTCGATAAAATTGAAATATGTTACAGCTGACACACAATTATGGAAGAAAAAAAATATTTTTAAGTTAGGGTGGTTCAAAAAAATTGTAACTTCGTTGTTTTTGGACCGATTTCAATAAAATTGAAATATGTTATAGCTGACACACAATTTTGGAAGAAAAAAATATTTTAAGTTGGGGTGGTTCAAAAAAAACTGTAACTTCGTTGTTTTTGGACCGATTTCAATAAAATTGAAATATGTTATAGCTGACACACAATTATGGAAAAAAAAAATATTTTTAAGTTAGGGTGGTGCAAAAAAAATGTAACTTCGTTGTTCTTGGACCGATTTCGATAAAATTGAAATATGTTATAGCTGACACACAATTATGTAAGAAAAAAATATTTTTAAGTTAGGGTGGTGCAAAAAAAATGTAACTTCGTTGTTCTTGGACCGATTTCGATAAAATTGAAATATGTTATAGCTGACACACAATTATGGAAGAAAAAAATATTTTAAAGTTAGGGTGGTGCAAAAAAAATGTAACTTTGTTGTTCTTGGACGATTTCGATAAAATTGAAGTATGTTATAGCTGACAAACAATTATGGAAGAAAAAAATATTTTTAGGTTAGGGTGGTGCAAAAAAATTTCAACTTCGTTGTTCTTGGACGATTTCGATAAAAGTGAAAAATGTTAAGCTGAGACACAATTATGGAAGAAAAAAATATTGTTAAGTTAGGGTGGTGCAAAAAAAATGTAACTTCGTTGTTCTTGGACCGATTTCGATAAAATTGAAATATGTTATAGCTGACACACAATTATGGAAGAAAAAAATATTTTTAAGTTAGGGTGGTGCAAAAAAAAATGTAACTTCGTTGTTCTTGGACCGATTTCGATAAAATTGAAAAATGTTATAGCTGACACACAATTATGGAAGAAAAAAATATTTTTAAGTTAGGGTGGTGCAAAAAAAAGTAACTTCGTTGTTCTTGGACCGATTTCGACAAAATTGAAATATGTTATAGCTGACACACAATTATGGAAGAAAACAACTATTTTAAGTTAGAGTGGTGCAAAAAAAATGTAACTTCGTTGTTCTTGGACCGATTCCGAAAAAGTGAAATATGTTAAAGCTGACACACAATTATGGAAGAAAAAAAATATTTTTAAGTTAGGGTGGTTCAAAAAAATTGTAACTTCGTTGTTTTTGGACCGATTTCAATAAAATTGAAATATTTTATAGCTGACAAACAATTATGGAAGAAAAAAATATTTTTAAATTAGGGTGGTTCAAAAAAATTGTCACTTCGTTGTTTTTGGACCGATTTCAATAAAATTGAAATGTTATAGCTGATACTTATTTCTCGCTCACAAAAACCCGCGCAAAGCACTCTATGCTTTTTAGTTGATTTATATTTTTTTTTAAAGTAAAGTGTTTTATGTAGATATTTTGCTTAATTTTTGAAACACTAGGTACGTGCATATGTAACCAGTTGCATATCTACAAAGTATTTCCGAGCAGTATGGGAGGTAAATGAACTGCTGGAGCCGGACGTAAAAACAAGGGGGAAGCAAATAAAATAATTATTTTCTATTATATCAATTTAGGTACATACTACATAGCTTATTTTTTTTATGATTTAAAGATTTTTATTGAACAAAATAATTATTTACAAAGTTATCTTAAAGTTTACATTGATTAATTTAATATGTTTGCAAAATAGGGGGGGGCTAACTTTTAACATTGTGTAGACACTGTCATTATATTTGGTTTTTAATCTTAAACTATTGTCGGCTTTACGTCTCGGATTGTTCATGTCCGGTTGTCATTGGAGTGATAAGGTGATGAGTATGTGAGGAGCCACGGTAGTAGGCTAACCATGGGTCAGCGTAGAAGGGGATGTTCTCTTCGTCGTTAGTTGTTATTAGATCCTCGTCTAGTATAGTTCAATTGCTTCAAGGTATCTATCGCTGGTCAGCATGTCTTGGCTGGTTTACAGCTCCTGGTATCAGAGGGTTCAGGTGGTTTTCTAGTTTCTGCAGAAAGTTTCCTGGATTAGCTGGACAAAGCTTATCATCGTAGTTAAAAGTATTAAGATAAACTCAGACTTTTTCTTAAATTCTTAAAAAAATCTTTCAAACTTCAACTTATTCCAAAGTATAAGAAACACTGAAAGTGCAAGAAATTTCTCTCTTATATCCGAACTTTTTTTTTATGCAAATAACAGATATAGGAATTCTTATATGAGAAACACGGATTTAATAAAGGAAATTTATTATACAGACATGAAACCGACACCAGACCAAATATTACAACATACCTCTTCACAGGTTATTTTACAACTTTTTATATTGTTTCCTTAATTTTAAAAGAAAATTAGAAGCGTCATTAAAGGTGAAAAAATATTTGTGGGCACAATCAAGTCTTAGCAAACGTGAATTAAAAAAATCCTTATGTAAATTTCTTATAATGCGTACTTTTTTGTGCTTGAAATTAATATTTGTGCAAAGAATAGATGCTTATTTCTTTTATACAACCCATTTCGAAGAGAATTTAAAGTATGCGTTTCTTATAAGCGAATTCTTCTTATATACATAAGTGTTTCTTATATCCTTAAAATACTGTACCTAAAACTAACAAATATTATTGACTATTTGCAATTTTACAATTTCGCCACAATAAGATGCACCATGGGTATTATGATATTCATTTTAGATATTATGACATTTGAATTAAAAATTGGCGTTTGGTCTTATCGCACACTGTTATAACGGCCAAATAAATACTACGACTGGATCGCACGAATTTGCTCTTAACACTAAAATTTAGCTAGACCTTGACGAATTGATGATGTAATGTAATTGCTTCAAAATTAATAATTAATAAAATATCTTTTCAGATTTAATACAAAATGTTGTGTACAGGTTTTAGGTATAAAAATACATGGTAAATTAAAAAAAAAAAATGTTAAAGGTAAGAAAATAATAAACTAATTTTTTTGATTGCTTAAATTTTTTAGCTTTAGTATTTGGGCCAACGATGTTCAAAAGGGTAGTTATGTGCATTCAAGAGGACACAAGCGTCCACAGGTTTTTCTCAAAACCCACCTCTGTCTACCAACTCCTACTCTCACCTCCTAGTGGTGAACATCGGATGTCTAGTACCTCAGCTGGAGACGGGGTTTAAATCCCCGTGGAAAGCTGTTGGGGACAGCCAACGAGAGAGGGGGGGGAGGAGTGTTCCCACTAAGGCACTTCTCCTTTCATCGAGGCGGCAGCGGACGAATTCTCTAGATGGAATCAACGGTGGCGTCTACAGTTCCAGTTAGGTTGAACTACTTAGTGAACACCTTATATGGGCTACTACGACATATTTGTAGCTCAGGCCTATAAGGAGCGGTGTATCCGGCTCCCTACCCTTGGAGTTATACGAAGGGTCTGGTCCTCCGGGTCGGGGGTTGTGCGTCGGGGTAACTTCCCTACCACGTAAAAAAAAGTTGTTCCGAAACAACAACAAGCCTCGGATATGGATGATTTTAAAGTTGACGACCCCAGCAAACGAAACAAGGACAATGAATTTCGGATCTGCACGTGGAACGTCCTGTCCTTATACAGAACACGTGCAGCCGAACAATTAGTGGAGAACCTGGACAGGCTGACGTAACAGCCATCCAGGAAGTGCGATGGGGTGGAGAGGGCATACGGAGACTGAAAACGTGTGACATCTACTACGGCGGGTGCTTGAAGGAACAGGGTCGGCGGCTCTTTGGTTGTGGTTTTGTGATAAGGGGAAGACTTAGGCAAGAAGTCTTGGGCTTCCGAAGTGTAAGCGAGCGCCTGGTCACAATCCGCATCAAGGGCAAATTTAAGAACATTTCGCTGATCTGTGTTCATGCCCCCCATGAAGGGAGAGATGACTCAACCAAAGAAGCATTCTACGATCTCCTGAGACAACGTATGATATGTGCCCGAAGTACGACGTGAAGATCATTCTTGGTGACTTCAACGCAAGATTCGGAAAGGAGGGCATCTTTGGTTCGATAGTCGGAGGACACAGCCTACACGACGAAACTTCCGGCAACGGACACAGGCTGGCAGACTTTGCGGCGGGGCGAAATGTCATCATCTCAAGCACCTACTTCCCACACCTGAATATACACAAGGGGACTTGGCGGTCGCGTGATCAAGTAACCGTCAACCAAATCGACCACGTTGCGATAGACGCGAGACATGCTTCCAGTATCTTGGACGTCCGAACGTTCCGAGGGGCCAACATTGACTCGGATCACTACCTGGTGGTAGCTAGACTACGTATGCGGATATCCATGACGCGACAACGCAGAGCAGATGCTGTGAAAAGATTCGATGTCGAGAAGCTTAAATCGCAAGAGACTGCCAGAACTTTTGCAGACCACGTAACTCTTAATCTCTCAGGACGTCCGCCATCAGCATCAAGTGCAGAGGACCAGTGGGAACACTGTCAACAAGCCATCAGAAGTGCCGCGTCTGATGTGCTGGGTTTCACTAGGCGAATACAACGAAACACCTGGTTCGATGAAGAGTGCCGGCTAGCGCATGCAGCTAAGGACGAGGCCTACCAGGCAATGCTGCAGACTCGAACAAGAGCTGCTGAGAGAGTGGCCCGGGAGCTCTACGGGCTGAAACGAAAAGAGGAACGCCGACTTCTCAGGAGGAAAAAGAGAGAGCACGAGAAGCGGGCGGTAGAGTCTATTGAGGGTTGTAGCGGTAGGGGAGATGTTCGAAAATTTTATCAGAGGGTGAAGCGATCCACCCAAGGATTCATGGCTAGAACGGAAGCCTGCCGAGATGAGAGTGGGAATATGGTAGTAGACACACAGTCAGTGCTGAGGATCTGGAAAGAACACTTCTCTAGACTGCTTTATGGCGAATACAGCCAAGATGCCGCTAATAGGCAGAACGCTCCATTCCACTAAGACGATGATGGCCAAGAGTTCCGTCCACCCGACCTAACCGAAGTGCGGCTGGCGATATCCAAACTTAAGTCGTACAAGGCTGCTGGTGCGGATGGCTTACAAGCCGAACTATTTAAATCAACGGAAGATGAATTGGCTAGGAGCATACACCAGCTCATCTGCAAAATTTGGTCGGAGGAAAGTATGCCCGATGAATGGAATCTCGGTATAGTGTGCCCCATCCATAAAAAGGAAGATGTTCTGAAATGTACCAACTACAGAGGAATTAGTCTTCTAAACGTCGCTTATAAAATCTTATCGGCCATCCTGTGTGACCGCTTAAAACCTTTTGTCAACGATCTGATCGGCCCTTATCAGTGCGGTTTTAGGCCAGGCAAGTCAACCGTCGATCAAATGTTCACACTCCGACAGATTTTAGAAAAATCCCGGGAATTCCAGATCGATACACACCACCTTTTTATCGATTTTAAAGTCGCGTATGATAGCGTGAAAAGGGACGAATTATACAGAGCCATGTCGAGTCTCGGCATCCCTGCCAAACTCGTCCGCTTGTGCAGGATGACGATGTAGAAATCTCGCTGCTCCGTCAAAATTGGTAAGAACACTACCGATTCCTTTGATGTTGAGAAAGGATTGAGGCAAGGCGACGCGTTATCATGCAACCTATTCACGTCGTTCTTGAAGCTATTGTACGCTACGCACATGTCAACACCAGCGGTACAATCGATCAAAAGTCCGTTCAATTGCTTGCATATGCGGATGACATAGACATTGTCGGCAGAACGAAGCGAGCTGTGGCAGGGGCATTTGCGAGCATTGAATCGGAGGCGGCTAGAATGGGATTGGCGGTTAATGAGGACAAGACGAAGTATATGCTGTCATCGAGAGAGGAATCTCAACATCGTCGACTCGGGCAAAATATCACGATGGACAGATATAACTTCGAAGTTGTCACGGACTTTGTCTACCTGGGCTCCACTATTACACCGCAGAATGACATCAGTGGAGAGATCAAGCGAAGAATTACTCTTGCCAACCGCTGTTTCTTCGGTCTAAGAAGGCATTTAAGCAGTAAGGCCCTCTCTCAGAGAACCAAGGAGACTTTATACAAAACCCTAATCATCCCGGTCCTGCTTTATGCGTCAGAAGCATGGACACTGAAAGATTCGGATAAAAATCTGCTAGGGTGCTTTGAGAGGCAGATTCTTCGTGTGATTTTCGGTCCGGTGTGTATCGAAGGAGTATGGAGGAGAAGATTCAACGACGAGCTATACAGGCTATACAGCGACGTTGACCTGGTCAAAAAGCTGACAATACAGCGGCTGAGATGGCTGGGGCACGTGGAGCGTATGGACAGCAACGCACCTGCCCGACGAGTCTTCGAATCCAACCCCGATGGGGTACGCAGCAGAGGGAGAACCCGTAACAGGTGGCGCAATCAAGTGAATGACGACATCAAAGCACTCTGTGTGCGCAACTGGAAGCGGCTAGCTAGGGACAGAGCTGGCTGGAAAGGCTTGTTAGTTGAGGCCGAAGCCCATCCTGGGCTGTGAGCGCCATCAAAAGTAAAGTAAGTAAGTATTTGGGCCAACCAAAAAGATGTCAATTTTTGAACTAATATGAATTTTTGAAAAAAAAAAATTAAATCTTTGAAATCAATTTTAAGGTTTTTAAAACATTTTTAGGAAAAAAAATTGCTTTAAGTAGATACGCTTATTTGAAATATGTAACTAGTATCACCCATAGTTAAATGATTTGCTAAAAATTTAAATATATTTGCTCTAAGTTTAAATTGATTTGCGTTTGGATAAAATCTATTGGCGTTTGGGTGAAACCTATTTGCGCTTAGGGTAAACCTATTTGCTAATAGTTTAATTAAATGTTCGAATGCTATATAAAAACGAGAGTGCATTTTAAGAAAAAATGCCTACGATTGTTTGAAGGACTTTCTTTTTCAAAATCAAATTCAAATGTTTCTTAATTTGTTTTGCCATCAAGAAATTGTTATTTATTTCGTAGTACAAAATATGGTTGTAAATTACATGGATAAATGCACCACAAATACATTTAAAGAAGATAATGTAAGGAAGAAATTGGACAGATTGGGACTTAGTTATGAAGGAATCGTTTCTAATTTTGTTAAGAAACATTACTTTACGGTGTAACATAGCCTCAAAAACAGTAAAATGTGAGTCAAGGCTAACATTTAACTCATTTTTTATCGTAGATGAACAAATATAATTAAAAAAATGGAAGATTAAAACTAAATTTTGCAAAAAAAAAGATAAGTAAGTAATTTAAACTTTTCGAATTTTTGGATAAAACATTTAAATTCAAAGAGCATTTAGATCTCTTGAGAAGTATAATTTTGCAAATTTCTGCTGCTGAATAAAACTCACTCTTGTGTTAATTGTTTTCGAGAGGTTTACTCTCAAAAAAAACATAAATATTTGTAGGTATAAAACTACATTAATGACTGGACGGAAATTGTTTTTTACTATTTTGAGCAGGTACTCAAGGGGACGTTTTCAGCTTGAAATCCAAATTGCAAAATTAGGTGAATACGAAACAAAAGCAGCATACGTTTGTGGAAAGTGTTACCTGAATGTTTATTCCTCTACACTCTATTTCGCGCATTTTTTGACATATCAAGGGTAAATTCAAAGCCAACTGAAAACGTTCTGTTCGATTTGGATTCCAACCAAAGACCATCCTCGTAAGGGAAACTCTACATTTAACTCTTTTTAACATTAACAGGTACCTATACAATTTGTATAGATAAAAGTAATTAGTAAAAATTGTGTAACAAAGTTTTTATTCACACCAATAGCTTCAGAGATAATTTGCAAACACCAGGGTCAAGTTAAAATATTTTGCAGTTGTTCAAGATAGTGGTGGGACTTTGAAAGATTTTATTTTTCAACAATACCAACCCAAACAATAAATTTAAATTTCAAAACTTTGCTGGCTTAAATTCAAAGAATTCACAGAATTCCAAAGGGGGCGGCAAAAAAAGCGGCCAGAAATCTCAGGCATAAAATAAACATTAAAAATATTTTTTCTTCCATAATTGTGTGTCAACTATAACATATTTCCAAGAACAACGAAGTTGAAATTTTTTTGCACCACCCTAACCTAAAAATATTTTTTTCTTCCATAATTGTGTGTCAGCTATAACATATTTCAATTTTATCGAAATCGGTCCAAGAACAACGAAGTTACATTTTTTTGCACAATCCTAACTTTAAAATATTTTTTTCTTCCATAATTGTGTGTCAGCTATAACATATTTCAATTTTATCGAAATCGGTCCAAGAACAACGAAGTTACATTTTTTTGCACCACCCTAACTTTAAAATATTTTTTTCTTCCATAATTGTGTGTCAGCTATAACATATTTCAATTTTATTGAAATCGGTCTAAAAACAACGAAGTTACAATTTTTTTGAACCACCCTAACTTAAAAATATTTTTTGCTTACATAATTGTGTGTCAGCTATAACATATTTCAATTTTATCGAAATCGGTCCAAGAACAACGAAATTACATTTTTTTTTGCACCACCCTAACTTAAAAATATTTTTTTCTTCCATAATTGTGCGTCAGCTATAACATAATTCAATTTTATCGGAATCGGGCCAAGAACAACGAAGTTACATTTTTTTTGCACAACCCTAACTTAAAAATATTTTTTTCTTCCATAATTGTGTGTCAGCCTAAAAATTTTTTTTCTTCCATAATTGTGTGTCAGCTATAACATATTTCAATTTTATCGAAATCGGTCCAAGAACAATGAAGTTACATTTTTTTGCACCACCCTAACTTAAAAATATTTTTTTATTCCATAATTGTGTGTCAGCTATAACATATTTCAATTTTATTGAAATCGGTCTAAAAACAACGAAGTTACAATTTTTTTGAACCACCCTAACTTAAAAATATTTTTTTCTTCCATAATTGTGTGTCAGCTATAACATATTTCAATTTTATCGAAATCGGTCTAAGAAAAACGAAGTTACATTTTTTTTCCACCACCCTAACTTAAAAATATTTTTTTCTTCCATAATTGTGTGTCAGCTATAACATATTTCAATTTTATCGAAATCGTCCAAGAACAACGAAGTTACATTTTTTTTGTACCACCCTAACTTAAAAATATTTTTTCTTCCATAATTGTGTGTCAGCTATAACATATTTCATTTTTATCGAAATCGGTCCAAGAACAACAAAGTTGAAATTTTTTGCACCAACCTAAGCTAAAAATTTTTTTTTTTCCATAATTGTGTGTCAGCTATAACATATTTCAATTTTATTGAAATCGGTCCAAAAACAACGAAGTTACAATTTTTTTGAACCACCCTAACTTAAAATAATTTTTTTCTTCCATAAATGTGTGTCAGCTATAACATATTTCAATTTTATCGAAATCGGTCCAAGAACAACGAAGTTACATTTTTTTTGCACCACCCTAACATATAAAAATATTTTTATATTCCATAATTGTGTGTCAGCTATAACATATTTCAATTTTATCGAAATCGGTCCAAGAACAACGAAGTTACATTTTTTTGCACCACCCTAACTTAAAAATATTTTTTTCTTCCATAATTGTGTGTCAGCTATAACATATTTCACTTTTATCGAAATCGGTCCAAGAAAAACGAAGTTGAAATTTTTTGCACCAACCTAACCTAAATATTTTATTTCTT
Source organism: Melangyna quadrimaculata (assembly GCA_949320155.1). Classification (NCBI taxonomy): domain Eukaryota; kingdom Metazoa; phylum Arthropoda; class Insecta; order Diptera; family Syrphidae; genus Melangyna; species Melangyna quadrimaculata. Next base: position 308,179,636 of record OX439483.1, on the reverse strand, counting down.
CCATAATTGTGTGTCAGCTATAACATATTTCAATTTTATCGAAATCCGTCCAAGAACAACGAAGTTACATTTTTTTTTGCACCACCCTAACTTAAAAATATTTTTTTCTTCCATAATTGTGTGTCAGCTATAACATATTTCAATTTTATCGAAATCGGTCCAAGAACAACGAAGTTACATTTTTTTTGCACCACCCTTAAAAATATTTTTTTCTTCCATAATTGTAAGTCAGCTATAACATATTTCAATTTTATTGAAATCGGTCTAAGAACAACGAAGTTACAATTTTTTTGAACCACCCTAACTTAAAAATATTTTTTTCTTCCATAATTGTGTGTCAGCTATAACATATTTCAATTTTATCGAAATCGGTCCAAGAACAACGAAGTTACATTTTTTTGCACCACCCTTACTTAAAAATATTTTTTTCTTCCATAATTGTGTATCAGCTATAACATATTTCACTTTTATCGAAATCGGTCCAAGAACAACAAAGTTGAATTTTTTTGCACCAACCTAACCTAAAAATTTGTTTTCTTCCATAATTGTGTGTCAGCTATAACATATTTCAATTTTATCGAAGTCGGTCCAATTACAAAGAAGTTACATTTTTTGCACCACTCTAACTTAAAAATATTTTTTTCTTCTATTAATTTGTGTCAGCTATAACATATTTCAATTTTATTGAAATCGGTCTAAAAACAACGAAGTTACAATTTTTTTGAACCACCCTAACTTAAAAATATTTTTTTCTTACATAATTGTGTGTCAGCTATAACATATTTCAATTTTATCGAAATCGGTCCAAGAACAACGAAGTTACATTTTTTTGCACCACCCTAACTTAAAAATATTTTTTTCTTCCATAATTGTGTGTCAGCTATAACATAATTCAATTTTATCGGAATCGGTCCAAGAACAACGAAGTTACATTTTTTTTGCACCACCCTAACTTAAAAATATTTTTTTCTTCCATAATTGTGTGTCAGCCTAAAAATTTTTTTTCTTCCATAATTGTGTGTCAGCTATAACATATTTCAATTTTATCGAAATCGGTCCAAGAACAACGAAGTTACATTTTTTTGCACCACCCTAACTTAAAAATATTTTTTTATTCCATAATTGTGTGTCAGCTATAACATATTTCAATTTTATTGAAATCGGTCTAAAAACAACGAAGTTACAATTTTTTTGAACCACCCTAACTTAAAAATATTTTTTTCTTCCATAATTGTGTGTCAGCTATAACATATTTCAATTTTATCGAAATCGGTCCAAGAAAAACGAAGTTACATTTTTTTTCCACCACCCTAACTTAAAAATATTTCTTTCTTCCATAATTGTGTGTCAGCTATAACATATTTCAATTTTATCGAAATCGTCCAAGAACAACGAAGTTACATTTTTTTTGTACCACCCTAACGTAAAAATATTTTTTCTTCCATAATTGTGTGTCAGCTATAACATATTTCACTTTTATCGAAATCGGTCCAAGAAAAACGAAGTTGAAATTTTTTGCACCAACCTAACCTAAATATTTTATTTCTTCCATAATTGTGTGTCAGCTATAACATATTTCAATTTTATTGAAATCGGTCCAAAAACAACGAAGTTACAATTTTTTGAACCACCCTAACTTAAAATAATTTTTTTCTTCCATAAATGTGTGTCAGCTATAACATATTTCAATTTTATCGAAATCGGTCCAAGAACAACGAAGTTACATTTTTTTTGCACCACCCTAACATATAAAAATATTTTTATATTCCATAATTGTGTGTCAGCTATAACATATTTCAATTTTATCGAAATCGGTCCAAGAACAACGAAGTTACATTTTTTTGCACCACCCTAACTTAAAAATATTTTTTTCTTCCATAATTGTGTGTCAGCTATAACATATTTCACTTTTATCGAAATCGGTCCAAGAAAAACGAAGTTGAAATTTTTTGCACCAACCTAACCTAAATATTTTATTTCTTCCATAATTGTGTGTCAGCTATAACATATTTCAATTTTATCGAAATCCGTCCAAGAACAACGAAGTTACATTTTTTTTTGCACCACCCTAACTTAAAAATATTTTTTTCTTCCATAATTGTGTGTCAGCTATAACATATTTCAATTTTATCGAAATCGGTCCAAGAACAACGAAGTTACATTTTTTTTGCACCACCCTTAAAAATATTTTTTTCTTCCATAATTGTAAGTCAGCTATAACATATTTCAATTTTATTGAAATCGGTCTAAGAACAACGAAGTTACAATTTTTTTGAACCACCCTAACTTAAAAATATTTTTTTCTTCCATAATTGTGTGTCAGCTATAACATATTTCAATTTTATCGAAATCGGTCCAAGAACAACGAAGTTACATTTTTTTGCACCACCCTTACTTAAAAATATTTTTATCTTCCATAATTGTGTATCAGCTATAACATATTTCACTTTTATCGAAATCGGTCCAAGAACAACAAAGTTGAATTTTTTTGCACCAACCTAACCTAAAAATTTGTTTTCTTCCATAATTGTGTGTCAGCTATAACATATTTCAATTTTATCGAAGTCGGTCCAATTACAACGAAGTTACATTTTTTGCACCACTCTAACTTAAAAATATTTTTTTCTTCTATTAATTTGTGTCAGCTATAACATATTTCAATTTTATTGAAATCGGTCTAAAAACAACGAAGTTACAATTTTTTTGAACCACCCTAACTTAAAAATATTTTTTTCTTACATAATTGTGTGTCAGCTATAACATATTTCAATTTTATCGAAATCGGTCCAAGAACAACGAAGTTACATTTTTTTGCACCACCCTAACTTAAAAACATTTTTTTCTTCCATAATTGTGTGTCAGCTATAACATAATTCAATTTTATCGGAATCGGTCCAAGAACAACGAAGTTACATTTTTTTTCCACCACCCTAACTTAAAAATATTTTTTTCTTCCATAATTGTGTGTCAGCCTAAAAATTTTTTTTCTTCCATAATTGTGTGTCAGCTATAACATATTTCAATTTTATCGAAATCGGTCCAAGAACAACGAAGTTACATTTTTTTGCACCACCCTAACTTAAAAATATTTTTTTATTCCATAATTGTGTGTCAGCTATAACATATTTCAATTTTATTGAAATCGGTCTAAAAACAACGAAGTTACAATTTTTTTGAACCACCCTAACTTAAAAATATTTTTTTCTTCCATAATTGTGTGTCAGCTATAACATATTTCAATTTTATCGAAATCGGTCCAAGAAAAACGAAGTTACATTTTTTTTCCACCACCCTAACTTAAAAATATTTTTTTCTTCCATAATTGTGTGTCAGCTATAACATATTTCAATTTTATCGAAATCGTCCAAGAACAACGAAGTTACATTTTTTTTGTACCACCCTAACTTAAAAATATTTTTTCTTCCATAATTGTGTGTCAGCTATAACATTTTTCATTTTTATCGAAATCGGTCCAAGAACAACAAAGTTGAAATTTCTTGCACAAACCTAACCTAAAAATTTTTTTTCTTCCATAATTGTGTGTCAGCTATAACATATTTCAATTTTATTGAAATCGGTCCAAAAACAACGAAGTTACAATTTTTTTGAACCACCCTAACTTAAAATAATTTTTTTCTTCCATAAATTTGTGTCAGCTATAACATATTTCAATTTTATCGAAATCGGTCCAAGAACAACGAAGTTACATTTTTTTTGCACCACCCTAACATATAAAAATATTTTTATATTCCATAATTGTGTGTCAGCTATAACATATTTCAATTTTATCGAAATCGGTCCAAGAACAACGAAGTTACATTTTTTTGCACCACCCTAACTTAAAAATATTTTTTTCTTCCATAATTGTGTGTCAGCTATAACATATTTCACTTTTATCGAAATCGGTCCAAGAAAAACGAAGTTGAAATTTTTTGCACCAACCTAACCTAAATATTTTTTTTCTTCCATAATTGTGTGTCAGCTATAACATATTTCAATTTTATCGAAATCCGTCCAAGAACAACGAAGTAACATTTTTGTTTGCACCACCCTAACTTAAAAATATTTTTTTTTTCCATAATTGTGTGTCAGCTATAACATATTTCAATTTTATCGAAATCGGTCCAAGAACAACGAAGTTACATTTTTTTTGCACCACCCTTACTTAAAAATATTTTTTTCTTCCATAATTGTAAGTCAGCTATAACATATTTCAATTTTATTGAAATCGGTCTAAGAACAACGAAGTTACAATTTTTTTGAACCACCCTAACTTAAAAATATTTTTTTCTTCCATAATTGTGTGTCAGCTATAACATATTTCAATTTTATCGAAATCGGTCCAAGAACAACGAAGTTACATTTTTTTGCACCACCCTAACTTAAAAATATTTTTTTCTTCCATAATTGTGTGTCAGCTATAACATATTTCAATTTTATCGAAATCGTCCAAGAACAACGAAGTTACATTTTTTTTGTACCACCCTAACTTAAAAATATTTTTTCTTCCATAATTGTGTGTCAGCTATAACATATTTCACTTTTATCGATATCGGTCCAAGAACAACAAAGTTGAAATTTTTTGCACCAACCTAACCTAAAAATTTTTTTTCTTCCATAATTGTGTGTCAGCTATAACATATTTCAATTTTATCGAAGTCGGTCCAATTACAACGAAGGTACATTTTTTGCACCACTCTAACTTAAAAATATTTTTTTCTTCTATTAATTTGTGTCAGCTATAACATATTTCAATTTTATTGAAATCGGTCTAAAAACAACGAAGTTACAATTTTTTTGAACCACCCTAACTTAAAAATATTTTTTTCTTACATAATTGTGTGTCAGCTATAACATATTTCAATTTTATCGAAATCGGTCCAAGAACAACGAAGTTACATTTTTTTTTGCACCACCCTAACTTAAAAATATTTTTTTCTTCTATTAATTTGTGTCAGCTATAACATATTTCAATTTTATTGAAATCGGTCTAAACACAACGAAGTTACAATTTTTTTGAACCACACTAACTTAAAAATATTTTTTTCTTACATAATTGTGTGTCAGCTATAACATATTTCAATTTTATTGAAATCGGTCTAAAAACAAACGAAGTTACAATTTTTTTGAACCGCCCTAACTTAAAAATATTTTTTTCTTCCATAATTGTGTGTCAGCTATAACATATTTCAATTTTATCGAAATCGGTCCAAGAACAACGAAGTTTCATTTTTTTTGCACCACCCTAACTTAAAAATATTTTTTTCTTCCATAAAGGCTCTCCCAAACCAATGCGAAACATTCGTTGCGGCGAAGAATCATTCGCATGTCAAAATTTATTTACATGGTGATATATGAGAATGCCCACACCAACGCGGCGGAGAAACATATGAATTAATTTTGACTGACGAATGTTTTTTCGCCGCAACGAATGTTTCGCATTGGTTTGGGAGAGCCCTAATTGTGTGTCAGCTATAACATATTTCAATTTTATCGAAATCGGTCCAAGAACAACGAAGTTACATTTTTTTGCACCACCCTAACTTAAAAATATTTTTTTATTCCATAATTGTGTGTCAGCTATAACATATTTCAATTTTATTGAAATCGGTCTAAAAACAACGAAGTTACAATTTTTTTGAACCACCCTAACTTAAAAATATTTTTTTCTTCCATAATTGTGTGTCAGCTATAACATATTTCAATTTTATCGAAATCGGTCCAAGAAAAACGAAGTTACATTTTTTTTCCACCACCCTAACTTAAAAATATTTTTTTCTTCCATAATTGTGTGTCAGCTATAACATATTTCAATTTTATCGAAATCGTCCAAGAACAACGAAGTTACATTTTTTTTGTACCACCCTAACTTAAAAATATTTTTTCTTCCATAATTGTGTGTCAGCTATAACATTTTTCATTTTTATCGAAATCGGTCCAAGAACAACAAAGTTGAAATTTCTTGCACAAACCTAACCTAAAAATTTTTTTTCTTCCATAATTGTGTGTCAGCTATAACATATTTCAATTTTATTGAAATCGGTCCAAAAACAACGAAGTTACAATTTTTTTGAACCACCCTAACTTAAAATAATTTTTTTCTTCCATAAATTTGTGTCAGCTATAACATATTTCAATTTTATCGAAATCGGTCCAAGAACAACGAAGTTACATTTTTTTTGCACCACCCTAACATATAAAAATATTTTTATATTCCATAATTGTGTGTCAGCTATAACATATTTCAATTTTATCGAAATCGGTCCAAGAACAACGAAGTTACATTTTTTTGCACCACCCTAACTTAAAAATATTTTTTTCTTCCATAATTGTGTGTCAGCTATAACATATTTCACTTTTATCGAAATCGGTCCAAGAAAAACGAAGTTGAAATTTTTTGCACCAACCTAACCTAAATATTTTTTTTCTTCCATAATTGTGTGTCAGCTATAACATATTTCAATTTTATCGAAATCCGTCCAAGAACAACGAAGTAACATTTTTGTTTGCACCACCCTAACTTAAAAATATTTTTTTCTTCCATAATTGTGTGTCAGCTATAACATATTTCAATTTTATCGAAATCGGTCCAAGAACAACGAAGTTACATTTTTTTTGCACCACCCTTACTTAAAAATATTTTTTTCTTCCATAATTGTAAGTCAGCTATAACATATTTCAATTTTATTGAAATCGGTCTAAGAACAACGAAGTTACAATTTTTTTGAACCACCCTAACTTAAAAATATTTTTTTCTTCCATAATTGTGTGTCAGCTATAACATATTTCAATTTTATCGAAATCGGTCCAAGAACAACGAAGTTACATTTTTTTGCACCACCCTAACTTAAAAATATTTTTTTCTTCCATAATTGTGTGTCAGCTATAACATATTTCAATTTTATCGAAATCGTCCAAGAACAACGAAGTTACATTTTTTTTGTACCACCCTAACTTAAAAATATTTTTTCTTCCATAATTGTGTGTCAGCTATAACATATTTCACTTTTATCGATATCGGTCCAAGAACAACAAAGTTGAAATTTTTTGCACCAACCTAACCTAAAAATTTTTTTTCTTCCATAATTGTGTGTCAGCTATAACATATTTCAATTTTATCGAAGTCGGTCCAATTACAACGAAGGTACATTTTTTGCACCACTCTAACTTAAAAATATTTTGTTCTTCTATTAATTTGTGTCAGCTATAACATATTTCAATTTTATTGAAATCGGTCTAAAAACAACGAAGTTACAATTTTTTTGAACCACCCTAACTTAAAAATATTTTTTTCTTACATAATTGTGTGTCAGCTATAACATATTTCAATTTTATCGAAATCGGTCCAAGAACAACGAAGTTACATTTTTTTTTGCACCACCCTAACTTAAAAATATTTTTTTCTTCTATTAATTTGTGTCAGCTATAACATATTTCAATTTTATTGAAATCGGTCTAAACACAACGAAGTTACAATTTTTTTGAACCACACTAACTTAAAAATATTTTTTTCTTACATAATTGTGTGTCAGCTATAACATATTTCAATTTTATTGAAATCGGTCTAAAAACAAACGAAGTTACAATTTTTTTGAACCGCCCTAACTTAAAAATATTTTTTTCTTCCATAATTGTGTGTCAGCTATAACATATTTCAATTTTATCGAAATCGGTCCAAGAACAACGAAGTTTCATTTTTTTTGCACCACCCTAACTTAAAAATATTTTTTTCTTCCATAAAGGCTCTCCCAAACCAATGCGAAACATTCGTTGCGGCGAAGAATCATTCGCATGTCAAAATTTATTTACATGGTGATATATGAGAATGCCCACACCAACGCGGCGGAGAAACATATGAATTAATTTTGACTGACGAATGTTTTTTCGCCGCAACGAATGTTTCGCATTGGTTTGGGAGAGCCCTAATTGTGTGTCAGCTATAACATATTTCAATTTTATCGAAATCGGTCCAAGAACAACGAAGTTACATTTTTTTGCACCACCCTAACTTAAAAATATTTTTTTCTTCCATAATTGTGTGTCAGCTATAACATATTTCAATTTTATCGAAATCGTCCAAGAACAACGAAGTTACATTTTTTTTGTACCACCCTTACTTAAAAATATTTTTTCTTCCATAATTGTGTGTCAGCTATAACATATTTCATTTTTATCGAAATCCGTCCAAGAACAACAAAGTTGAAATTTTTTGCACCAACCTAACCTAAAAATTTTTTTCTTCCATAATTGTGTGTCAGCTATAACATATTTCAATTTTATTGAAATCGGTCCAAAAACAACGAAGTTACAATTTTTTTGAACCACCCTAACTTAAAATAATTTTTTTCTTCCATAATTGTGTGTCAGCTATAACATATTTCAATTTTATCGAAATCGGTCCAAGAACAACGAAGTTACATTTTTTTCCACCACCCTAACATAAAAATATTTTTTTCTTCCATAATTGTGTGTCACCCTAAAAATTTTTTTTCTTCCATAATTGTGTGTCAGCTATAACATATTTCAATTTTATCGAAATCGGTCCAAGAACAACGAAGTTACATTTTTTTTGCACCACCCTAACTTAAAAATATTTTTTTCTTCCATAATTGTGTGTCAGCTATAACATATTTCAATTTTATCGAAATCGTCCAAGAACAACGAAGTTGAAATTTTTTTGCACCAACCTAACCTAAAAATTTTTTTTCTTCCATAATTGTGTGTCAGCTATAACATAATTCAATTTTATCGAAATCAGTCCAAGAACAACGAAGTTACATTTTTTTTGCACCACCCTAACTTAAAAATATTTTTTTCTTCCATAATTGTGTGTCAGCCTAAAAATTTTTTTTCTTCCATAATTGTGTGTCAGCTATAACAAATTTCAATTTTATCGAAATCGGTCCAAGAACAACGAAGTTACATTTTTTTTGCACCACCCTAACTTAAAAATATTTTTTTCTTCCATAATATTGTGTCAGCTATAACATATTTCAATTTTATCGAAATCGTCCAAGAACAACGAAGTTACATTTTTTTTGTACCACCCTAACTTAAAAATATTTTTTCTTCCATATTTGTGTGTCAGCTATAACATATTTCAATTTTATCGAAATCGTCCAAGAACAACGAAGTTACATTTTTTTTTGTACCACCCTAACTTAAAAACATTTTTTTCTTCCATAATTGTGTGTCAGCTATAACATATTTCAATTTTATCGAAATCGTCCAAGAACAACGAAGTTGAAATTTGTTTGCACCAACCTAACCTAAAAATTTTTTTTCTTCCATAATTGTGTGTCAGCTATAACATAATTCAATTTTATCGAAATCGGTCCAAGAACAACGAAGTTACATTCTTTTTTGCACCACCCTAACTTAAAAATATTTTTTTCTTCCATAATTGTGTGTCAGCCTAAAAATTTTTTTTCTTCCATAATTGTGTGTCAGCTATAACATATTTCAATTTTATCGAATTCGGTCCAAGAACAACGAAGTTACATTTTTTTGCACCACCCTAACGTAAAAATATTTTTTTCTTCCATAATTGTGTGTCAGCTATAACATATTTCAATTTTATTGAAATCGGTCTAAAAACAACGAAGTTACAATTTTTTTGAACCACCCTAACTTAAAAATATTTTTTTCTTCCATAATTGTGTGTCAGCTATAACATATTTCAATTTTATCGAAATCGGTCCACGAACAACGAAGTTACATTTTTTTTGCACCACCCTAACTTAAAAATATTTTTTTCTTCCATAATTGTGTGTCAGCTATAACATATTTCAATTTTACCGAAATCGTCCAAGAACAACGAAGTTACATTTTTTTTGTACCACCCTAACTTAAATATATTTTTTTTCTTCCATAATTGTGTGTCAGCTATAACATATTTCACTTTTATCGAAATCGGTCCAAGCAAAGTTGAAATTTTTTTGCACCATCCTAACCTAAAAAATTTTTTTCTTCCATAATTGTGTGTCAGCTATAACATATTTCAATTTTATCGAAATCGGTCCAATTACAACAAAGTTACATTTTTTTGCACCACTCTAACTTAAAAATATTTTTTTCTTCTATTAATTTGTGTCAGCTATAACAAATCTCAATTTTATTGAAATCGGTCCAAAAACTACGGAGTTACATTTTTTTTGCACCACCCTATTTTAAAAATATTTTTTTCTTCCATAATTGTGTGTCAGCTATAACATATTTCAATTTTATCAAAATCGGTCCGAGAACAACGAAGTTACATTTTTTTTTGCACCGCCCTAACTTAAAAATATTTTTTTCTTCCATAATTGTGTGTCAGCTATAACATATTTCAATTTTATCGAAACCGGTCCAAGAACAACGAAGTTACAATTGTAACTGTAATTGTGTGTCAGCTATATCTCAATTTTATATAAACGGTCCAAAAACAGTAATTTACCATCACAAAAAACCGGCCCCACATATTCATATTGGCTATTCTACTCGCGTTCTACTAAATCACCTAACCCACTGCTATACATACAACATCATTTGTCCGGATTGTTGCCAACTCAAGCGCCGCCGCCTAGGGAATATATACCATCTTGCGGGGATTAGTCGTTGCGAGGATTTGTCGTAGCGGGGATGTTGCTTTGCGAAGATGTGTCATTTCGAAGATGTGTCCTTGCGGGGATGTGTTGTTGCGGGGATTTTTTTTTGTGAAGATATTGCTTGCGAAGATGGGTCGTGCGACGATGTTGTTGGCGAAGATTAGTCGGGTTCCCAATAATTAATACCTCCATACCGAAAAGAGTTAGGAGAAAAAGTTTTATATGTAAGATTTTTAGAATTTCGTTAGCTAAAATTATAAAAATTTTACTATTATAAATAGCTAAAGTACAAAATATAGGTAGTGTCACAATTTGCCCCGCATCTCTATATATATACCTTACCTACCTATATACTGATTATCCAAAAACCCAAAGTTATTACACTAAAATATATATAATTATATAATAATATACTCTACCACCCACCACTTAGGTAAATATGTAAATATATGTATATTGTATATGATTTTCAAGTGCACCAATGGGAAGTTACTATGTCGGTCGACCCCAGACTCATTTTTTTCTTCATTTTCATTTGAATTCATTTTGCAATTTCCAAGAATATTTATTTAAAAAAAAATATATAAATATACACATATATTAATTAATAAGCATATTAATTTAAAAGTTCTATTTTTTAGGTAGGGTAGGGCGGGGATAGTTGGACCACTTATTTCTTAAAGTCTCATAATTGTCAAACTATTCATAGCACAACTATGATTGTGGTATCAAAAGAAAGAATGGAAATCTGGTTTCTAACTAAAGTTTAAAAAAAAAGAAAATATGTTTCTCCCAAGGAATAATGCTGCCTTAAATGCATCAAGTCCAAGTGTGTGGGGTAAGTGGAACACACCATAAAGAGTCGAAAAAAAAATTAACTAAATAGGAATAAGTTAAGATAAAAATAACAGAGTCATAGTCACTATTGCAGTTAATGCATTCATAGAAGGGCCCATCTCGTGAAACTGTTCATTTTGTGTGCCCATACTTTCGGCAAATATTCCAGTTCTTCTTTGGAACTTGATATTTGTAAAACTTTTTTCTTTATTTGAACTTTTTTCTTCGTATTAACTTTGGGCTTCGGCACTTTGCGATTTTGTTCTTCTTCGGGCGTGTCTGTAAGGATTGTAGTTCGTCTCTTCGTTCTTTTGGCTAGTGTTTGCTTTCTGGGTCCTGTTTTTAGAAATGGCAGAACTACTTCTGACGCAAATGTATAAGCTCCTTGAGATGCAGACGGAATTGAGTTATTAGCAGCATTATGATCAGATGTCTCAATAGCTATATGAGAAATAGTTTGCTGAGCAACGTATATAAAATACGTCTAATTTAATCAGCGGGGCTAGTTGGACCACCTGGTCCAACTTACCCAATGTCTGGTTTGATGAACATATTTCATCATAACTATAAAAATATTTAAAACTGTTCAATTTAACACACAAAATATGAAAATGTAACATATGCACTAATAAACACACTTTTCCTCAGTCCTTTATTCGTTTTTTCCACTAGACAAATACAAAAACTATCTGTTTCTTATTTTTTACTCGACTACCTGGAAAACAAAAAAATGCAGGTGCTTTCCATTCTGAGGATACAATGCAACTGAAGCCGGTTTGGCACGTGTCGGCAAAAGAGCGCGCTTTGATCGTGTTTCATCATGTTCTCGTAGTACTTTCGGTTTTTGAGAAATTCGCGTGTTCCTACTAGCCCCGTGGTCCAACTAGCCCCGCCCTACCCTACTTACAAATTTAATTTTATTAATCCAGACGGACGACAAATTTGTTTACTTCATTTTAAGTTTGACGATCTATTTTACGGTATTTTGCCAAAAAAGAATGAGCAAGTTAATTCTTTTTTTCTAGAATGGCATAATTTGGAAAATGGCGTCAGTAAGGTATAGCCATATTAATGGCAGCATTTTATGTCAAATTCTCTCTGACATATTTTTGTATGGCAAAAATATTGTCAGTATTTAGGGTGCTTACACGGTGAAAAATGGCTACAATTCTAAGGATATAATGGCATTTTGCAGTTCGTGTAAATGCAGCATTACATTCATTAAAATCCGTGATGGATGAAAACGAAGCCACCACGGAATATTTGAATTCTTAAGATCTTCCGGGCTTGCCGCTACACAATTTGAAATTGAAAATCGGCGCAGTTATAATTTTGTTGCGCGACCTCAATACACCAAAACTTTGTAACGGAACGCATTTGATTGTGAAGAACATCAAACCAAGTCTTATTCAAGCTACGATTTTGAGGGGAAAATTCAAAGTTGGAGATGTTCTCATTCCGCGGGTTCTGCTGATTTCGAACGATTTGCCATTCGTATTTAAGCGTCTTCGATTTCCGGTGCGTCTCGCTTTTGCTATGTTAATCAATAAGTCGCCAGGAAAATCGCTGCAGGTTGGTGGTGTCAATATTGAATTCCCATGTTTCTCACATAGTCAATAGTATGTGGTGTATTCACGTGTCGGCATACCTACAGCTTTGTATTTTAAAGGGTTTTCCAATAGGGACGGGTTGATTTTGACAGCTCGTGGCGGCCATATTGTTTATTTTACTTTCTGTTAAAATATCGCCTTTTAATCAGTTACTAAAGACAAAACAACATGGGAGGTAACAGTGTCGAGCAACACTTTATTATCAAAATGGGTTGGAAGTTAATCCCAATTTTGGTCGAAAAATCATCTTTAGCGATGAGGCCCATTTTTGGATGAATGGGTACGTGAATAAACAAAATTGTCGGATTTGGGACGACACCAATCCACGCGAGATTCACGAGATACCAATGCATCCAAATAAAGTTACTGTTTGGTGTGGATTTTGGGCCGGGTCCGTACTTCTTCAAAAATGCTGCTGGCCAGGCCATCACCGCCGACGGCGGCGATCGCTTTAGGTTGATGATCACTTCTTGTGGTCTGAATTGGATGATATGGAAACCGAAGACATATGGTTTCAACAGGATGGCGCTACGTGCCACACAGCTCAAGACATAATCGATATTCTGCACGAGCGCTTTCATGGCATGGTTATCTCGCGCCGAGGCGACGTGAATTGGCCAGCAAGATCGTGTGATTTGAACCCTTTTACTTTTTCTTGTGCGGCTTTCTTAAGTCACAGGTCTATGCGAATAAGACGCACACCACTGCGGCTTTCAAACACAACATAATCGATGCCATCGGCCAAATTCAGCATGATTTATGCGCCAAAATCATCGAAAACTCGACCTTTCGAATCCGCGTCACCCAGCGAAGCCACGGCGGCCATTTGAACGATGTTATATTTCACAGATAATGTGATTGATAGAGCTCTCAAATAAAGAAAAGATAAAACCTTACTTATATCTCATATACAACTTGTTTTATTCAATTTTAAAATCGACCCGCCCTTAATGGAAAACCCTTTAGTTTGATTTAAACACATCAATTTTGTTAGCCTAGTTATTTTTACTGTTGGCTCACCATTGTTTTCAAGAAATTTTATTGCTGGTATCGACGCAGAATTTCATCTTCTACAACATATCCAAAGTGCCCAAAAATGCCCACATTGGCTTTTTGTATAGACGCATTTAAAGAGGCTGTGAGGGGGGGAGGCGGCAGTTTATGAAGCTAAAAATTTGTTATAATACAATCTAATCATCTCCCCCGAGAGTTTGACCTTAACGCTGGTGGGGGAGCTTCCTTGGGTTTCTCAAGTAATCCAGCTGCGGAGCCACACTAACTAACAAACTCAAACCTATGAAAACAAAATGGAAAGTACGACTAAAACAAATTAAGCATTGGTAAGGATACGGTGTAGTGTAACTACCCTACCTCAATCTGTACCCAATTACATAAACAAATAAAATAAACGAATAGTACAGTGCATTTATAATTTGACCCAGCAGTTTGTACCGCCCCCAATTTTTTTTTATTCGCGAGAGAGTTGATCAAATGTGATAAATCTCGTTTTTCGTATTCGTAATATTTAGCGTTTTGCCGCCATCTTGGATTTTACTTTTTAATAAATATCTCGGTTCGTCTTAGTCCTACAAAAAAAATTGTAAGACATAAAATGCGTACGCATAGGAAAATATACTTGTGATAGGTGATTTAAATGGAAAGATTGGTAATCTGGAAGGTGAATCTAATATGAGGCAAGGAGTTAAAAGAAATTCGAAAGATTCAACAATAAACACATGTTGTCGTAAGCTATTGAATTTCTTGGACTCTTTGGGCTTGAGAATTATGAATGGAACTTCAAAATCAGACCAACAAGGAGAATTTACCTGCGTTAAGTGCGAAAATCGATCTTTTATTGACTATTGCTGTATAGGAGGAGATTGGTCCTCCCTTATTGCAGATTCTTTCTCATACTGCAAAAATAGGGCTAGAAGGCGTCGACGTGGATAACATGCGCGTGATTAAACTACTGCCAAAATATGTGTGGATCAATTCGATAGCTAAAACCTAATAACCTGCTATCAGAGCGATCTACAAGTAATATGTCAAACTAAGAAGAAGTAATTGAACTCTCTATTCCAAACCAAACACCTTCAGGAAATAAAGGTCAAAAAACAAACTTCAAAAGTCAATGGTTTGATAAAGAATGTTTAAAAGCGAGAAAGAAAACATTTGCTTACCTAAGGTCGCACTATGGAGTAAAAGCATACAAAAACGAGAGAAAATTATATTTTGTATTGTATTTTTGTATATCCACCTAAAAAGATGTTTTATAACATTTAAAGTGTATTTGATCATGATTTTTTTAAATTTAATTCTACGTTGTTCTGAGAGGGAATCTGAACAAGACTTGCTCTCTTCATCGGAATTTGCATTGTCTATATCTTCTAAATCATTAGCTTCACTTTCTAAAATTTCATTGCAAATTGGATTTGCAATCGGATCCAATTCTTTATTTGCAAAAACATTTTGTTTTTTAACAGGAGAAGCGTTTTTTTGTATAAAAAACAGGAAACAAGAAGATTCGTCAAGTAAAATAAGCTATTTTTAAAGAAAAAGCTAAAAAATTCAAAAAACACCACATTTTCTAACGCGAATCACATGTAACCCTGCAAAAACTTGCATCCAATTTTCTTTTAATCGAAGCTTTATATATTACTATATTGTTCTACATAAACAACACAACGGAATTCGACGGAAAACATAAACAAAACGATTAATGAAGAATGCACAGAAAAAAGAAAAATACACTTAAAAAGGTATTCTTTTAAATAAATCACAAAAAATATTAAAAAAACATTTGTTTAACAAAAAAAATGGTGAATTTATTAAAACACACCTGCAGCTAAAGTATTCATTTTAAAAATTGTATTTAGTAATGCAAAATATTATGTAAATAATTTATTTAAATCAACATATTTTTTTTGTTGGTGATGCAAAAAAATGAATGGTCTTTTTTCCACTGACTTTGAACCTGTGCTGCAGGGAAATTAGTTAGAGTAAAAAAAAAAAAACTAAAAAGCTTATTAATCTATGGGAATATTACTACCGTTTCGTATAAACTTCACTTCTCAAAATCTCGTTTTTGGAAGCATTTACTCAATAGTGGGTCGTTTAGAAAATTCAACACCCCAACTTTCCAGGAACATTACAATACAGCAGTCACTACAAGAAATTATGTCGAGCTAAAAAGAAGGAACATATTGAATCGGAAGCAAAAAAAACTTGCAAACTGCAACAATGCTTCGGACTTTTGGAAAGCAACAAATAAATTAAAAGGAATTAAACCGAAGGTAAACATCGAGTTAACAGTCGAAACTCTTAAATGTCACTTCCAAAACCTCTTAAGCCCACCTAATAAGCACTCATACTTTCGCTAGACCAAACCATTTTAATGAAACCTTAGAAAAGCCAATCTCGATCTCAGAAGTTGAGGAAGCTTTGGCTACGAATACCCATGGAATTCTACAAATATAGTTTAACTGAATTCAAGATCATACTAACAGAAACATTTAATATTATATTTGAAACAGGAATCGTACCGATTGGTTTCAAGCAATCAATAATTTACCCGATTTTTAAAAAAGTAGACTCCACAGATCCTATAGGGGAATTTCACTGTTGACCTCCTCAGCTAAGATTTTTACAAGTATTCTCTAAAACCGGCTAGAACTTTGGATCTACAAAAACATGCTTTTGAAGGAATTTCAAGCTGGCTTTCGTCCTGGTTATGCCACGGCCGATCACATATTTTTGTTGCGCCGCATAGCCGCAAGCTATATTGCTAAAAAACAATAGTTATATGCTTGCTTCATAGATTTTGACACCATTGATCGCAAAAAATGTTTTACTAGCTATACAGGGTGTCACTTAATTCGTCAAGAGTATTTTAGGGCATGATTCTGGAGTATATTCTAAGAAAAAAATTGTTTTACAGTTAGGGCCTATCTCTAATTTTGATATCATTTATCAGGAATTTAAGAAAAGTCTTACTTTGGGATACCCTGATCCATGTTACCGGTAATTGCGCCGTAAGTACTTATGATAGAAACTTCGTTTAGGCCTTTATTTTTAGGAGGAGTAGCAGCCTTTGTAATTGCGTTTAAATTAATTTAATGCCTTGTCTCAGTCTAAAGATATCCAGTTTTTAGCCTGTTTCATTTTTCTTGCCCATGCTAATTTTTTGACTTTGGGGTCAATTTTCTCCTTAAAATGCGTAATCAACATGATGTTTTAATAATTTTTTTGAATGTATGTAACAATACTTAAAATAAAAGTCAGCAACAAGTTTGCCGAAAAACCCATAGATTTTATGATAATTTGGAAAAACAGCGGCAGGTAAAATTAAAAATAAAATGTTTTTTAGCTTTAAGCTCGAAAAGCTTTGAATACAAATTATTTGTGTGGTTTAAGATAATTTTTTAAGTATGTTTTTAACTAAAGCAGTTATAACGGGTGCACTTTGACATTCCCTGGTTAGAAAAAAATGCTAATTTAAGTAGCCACTTAAGTTAAATTCTACAAACTATCTGCAGTTGTTGCAAAATGATTTATCAGAACTATTGAAGGGCATTCCATAGGTTCAACTAGCTTCATCTTATTCAAAACTTGATGGTGCTTCCGCCCACTTTGCTCGAGAGGTTTAAAATTGACAAGATGAAGAGTAAGCGGTAATCGTTGGATAGGAAATAGTTAAAGTAGTTCAATGGTCTACAAGATCACCCGACCCTACAATATTGGATGTTTTTGAATGAGGAAGAATGAAATAAATCATTTATTCAACCAAAATAGCAACTTAAAGTGAATTAGAAGAGCGCATGCTCAAAGCGTCGGTAGAAATGAGGCAGTAGATAAAATCATTAATATCAATATCAGTGAAATACGAAAACGGGCTCTAGCATGCATACAAAATCAAACAGGACTCATTCAAACACCTGCTATAACTGTTTAAGTTCACACATAAAATAAAAATTATCGATAACCACACATATCATTTTTTATTTAAAGGTTTCATTCAAAAAAATTATTAAAACACCATGTTGATTACGCAATTTTTGGAGAAAATTGACCCCAAAGTCAAAAAATTAGCATGGGCAGGAAAAATGGAACAGGCTAAAAACTGAATATCTTAAGATTTGGAAAAGATATAAAATTTATTTAAACGCAGTTACAAAGGCTGGTATTTTTTGGAGAAAATTGACCCCATAGTCAAAAAATTAGCATGGGCAGGAAAAATGGAACAGGCTAAAAACTTAATATTTTAAGACTCGGAAAAGATATAAAATTTATTTAAACGCAGTTACAAAGGCTGGTATTTCTTCTAAAAAAAAGGAATAAACGAAGTTTCTATCATTATTACTAACAGCGCAATTACCGTTAACATGTGTTAGGGTACACCAAAATAAGACTTTTCTTAAATTCCCGATAAA
Source organism: Melangyna quadrimaculata (assembly GCA_949320155.1). NCBI lineage: Eukaryota > Metazoa > Arthropoda > Insecta > Diptera > Syrphidae > Melangyna > Melangyna quadrimaculata. The sequence continues at coordinate 308,161,174 of OX439483.1, read as the reverse complement.
TTATATAAAAATTGGAGATAGTCCCTTACTGTAGAACAATTTTTTTCTTAGAATACACCCAAGAATCATGCCCTAAAATACTATTGACGAATTAAGGGACATCCTGTATAATGAAACTAAATCAGCTGTATGGTGCGGAAGCGATTTGTCAGAGTGGTTTACAACACAAAGTGGAGTCAGGCAAGGATGTAACACAAGTCCATCAATTTTCGACCTATACAGGGTGATTTGCATAAAGTGTCACAAAAGGCTAGGCCGTGTAGGTAAGACTTAGACAAGAAAAAAATCGTGGAGGGTGGGTATACTTCTCCCCATTTAGACGGGAAGGGCAATTTAAAAAAAAAATAATTTAAAACAGAAAAAAAATATTAAAAAATAACGTTTATACTTACAGAGTCATCCCAGCGGGAAAAATTCAATAATTCATTGAGGAAAAATCAGCCTTTTCCTTCAGGAATGGCAGCTGCACCGTCCATTTTTCAGCTGATTCCTTTGATGAAATTAATATGGGCGTGTCCTAGACGGGAAGCACATCGTGAAAATCCGATAAAAATTTATTTTTATTTTTGTTTATTCACCAACCCAGGTGATGAAAAACACGGTGGCTGAATAATCTGTGAATTCACTACATAAATGTATGTGGTTTATTCAAGGGTTCAATATTTCCGATGAAAATGGTAATAAAAATTCAACTGTTAAATCACAAGATGAGTGGTAGTTGTTTATTCAGCAATTAGTTAATTCAATATGAAAAATGTGAAGCAAATTAAATAAATTGTGAATTTATTAATTCTGTTGTGAATTTTTGATTGGTTAAAAATATAGAATTAAAACTTTAAATTAAAGTGAAATCACTAGGTCAGTTGTAAAGGTTGTTGGTTAATCACCACTTTACTTATGCGAAGTGGTGATTAACCAACAACCCGAAAAACTTTGAGAAAATCTGAGATTGCCTCATTTTGATGGAAATTCAAAAGTCATGTTATAATATTTACTGTCAACAGACAATGTGAACACAGAGAACACAAAAAAATATCAACTTCTATCAAAGCACACATAACCCACTACCCACCTCTCTCTCGCCATGCACACTTTACAAAGCATATAAATGGACATAGACGATGAACTGATGAACTTGTACATGAATTTTACACAGTTTTTTCATCGCATAATTTTCCATATCAAAAGCAATTTTTAATTCAATGAAAAAAAGCGTTGTGTTCTAACCACAAAGCAGAAAGTGGGTACAAATCTATGAACTAAGGAAACCTTGCATGACTCTTCACTTACTAAATCATTGCATGTCGTTTCCTTTTATTATTTGGCTAGTGAATTGATTCATGAATTCAGCTTAAAATTCAATGGGGACGATAAATCCCGCTGGGCTGGGATACTACAGCATTTTGAAAAGCCGAAAGTCTATTCTTTAATATAATTTTTAAATTAAGTTGTTCGAGTGAATAGTTTCTGAAAAACTAATTTTCAGAGTCAACATTTTGAAAAAAAAAAATCAAGCTAATTTTTTTCAAAATTGTATGTAATTAAGCATAATTTTTGTTAACAAAACTTTATGCTCTTGTCAATTTTTAGTCAAACACTGAAAACCGTATGGATCTAGGACTTTTACTTTTCAAGATATGAACAAATAAATGAAGCAACTTTAGTAGGAAGGAGTACAGTTTGGCCTGGGAATTTTTTGCGGTTAGGAGCAAAAGTATGTAGAGGTTGCCTTTGTTATAAGGTCGTTGTATATGGGTTCTTATCAGTAGGTATTGTTGTTTTTCGGTTAGGAGTGTGTGTCGATGTGAATTTATAGAAATGGGTCATGCGGTCTTATCACTTACGTATTTATATGATTCATTGTAATTTGTAGTTTGTATGTTGTTAAATGGGTATATGTGAGAAAAAAATGTATATTCTAGTAAACATAAAAATTGTTCTTTTCTAAGTCAAGTTTAATAGAACCTGTGGTTTCATTTTTGTTTTCAATATGATTCATTGTAATTTAATAAAAAAAAAAATTGAACAGCTCTGATACAGAATCATTTTTTTTTTTGTGGTTAGCAGCGCGTGTCAATGTGAATTTATAGAAATGGGTCATAAGAATTTATAGAAATTTGTTATGGTGTAATCACATATTTATATGATTCATTATAAATTAAGGTTGATTTCAATGAACTACCTTAATAAAGATAAAAGATTAAATTTTCATAGGTATAAGAAAACATAACTAACTAAGCTTATTTCCAGTTACTATTTGCAAATCAAAACAATACCACTATCATGACTGATATCGATATAACATTAATTTTAAAAGAAATTTTGACTTTTTTAAGATATCATAAAGATGATTTACTTGAAGAACATTATGAAGAGTTTTTAAGAAATATTTCCTATTTTAATAATTATAAAAATGTTGATCAAGTTAAATCAAAGTTTGGATGTCATTTTACAAACTGTTCGTGGTCTTCAGATACATGTAGACTGGGACCAGATACTTGCGGATGTGTTTTGATTGAAAGCCGTTTGATAAGAATAAAAAAATTAATGTCATTGTATAAAAGAATGAAATATATATAAAAATATATGTATATACTCGTAAAACCATAGTTGGAATTTCTCCTCCAGATAAGACAAAATAATTTTAAAACAAAAATATTGACTATAATTGTTTTTATCAGAATTATTGTGGTTTGAAATACTTAAAAAGAATTCAAATTGAAACAATCAAATAATATTCGTTTGACAAGTTAAGTTAAATAGAACCTGTGGTTTCATATGAAATATATGTATGGTTGAAATTTCACAAATTAGACAAAATTATTATGAGACAGAAAAAAACTACTTTGTTTTTTTTTTTTTATCAGAAATACAGTGGTATAGAATACAAAAGAAAGAAACTAAATGTCTTTTGGAAACATATTTTTTTTCGGGAGTGCATCCGTTCTATATTTTTTTTTACAAGTTAACTTTAAAGAACTTGTGGTTTAATTCATTCCCAGATTTGACAAGACAATTATATCTTCACATTTGTTTTATCAGTATTATCGTGGTTTGAAATACTTAAAAAGAATTTCAAAACAAAGGAGAATGGGCAAAAATGTATGGGAGCTGGTCTACCCACTCAAAAGCAATGTGTTGTATGTCGTTGAAAAGGTAATTTTACTGAATTCATTTCATTGTATGACCATTAAGCTCTAAACTATGGGGTTCGTGAGATATTCGGAATCAAAGCACCGAAAAAGACAATAATGCATTTCTTCATTGGTAGTGTGTCCTCATACCTACATTAATCTGTGATACATCGTTGAAAAGATAATTTTGTGTACTTTATTTTTGTATATAGCCCTGAAGGCGTAGATCATAGGGTGCAAGAGATATGTGGGCATACAAATCGGCAAATATAACAACAATGCAATTCTTCATTTGGTACTGGTCTACCGGCTCAACAGTAATGAGTCATACGTCGTTGTAAAGGTTATGGCATTTGCTTCATTTCATTATATGGCAGTTAAGCTCTAAACCATGGGGTTCGTAAGATATTCGGCTCTTAAGCACAAAAAACAGCAATAATGCAATTCTGCATTGGTAACTTATCAACCAAGTCAACAACTATGAGTCATGTGTCGTTGAAAAGGCTGTTGCGTGTACTTCTTTTTATTATATGACCGTTAAAGTGTAAATAATGGAATTCGAGAGATATGTGCCAAAAACGCTGAAAAGTGCAGTAATGCAATTCCGCACTGGTAGCTGGTCTTTCAACTCAACAGAAATCTCTCTTATATCTTTGAAAACGCTATTGCATGTACTTGATTTTGCAATATGCCGTTTAGCTGTAGACCGTGGGGTTCAAAAGGTATTTGGCCATCAAAATAGGCAAATATAACTAATACAATCGCGTCATAGTAGAGCCAAGAAATACTACACATATATACTTTTAAATAGAGGTAGGGAAGGACGAGAGGCTTTTAAAAATTTTATTGCTCATGCTTGACGGGGCGCCGAACTGTCAGTACATGTGCACATGTTGTATCAATTTTGTGGTATATGTGCATAGCCCAGCATCAAAATGGGTTTACACCACCTGCGGACCGCCTTAGTAATGTCATACTGGACGAAAGTATGATATAAATGTAAAAAAAAATTCAAATAAAATATTATAAGTGTTTTTTTTTATTTATGCTTATATTTTGTAGCCAAAGACCTCTTAAACCCCACGGTCTACAGCTAAACGGCATATTGCAAAATGAAGTACATGCAATAGTGTTTTCAAAGATATAAGAGAGATTTCTGTTGAGTTGAAAGACCAGCTACCAGTGCGGAATTGCATTACTGCACTTTTCAGCGTTTTTGGCACATATCTCTCGAATCCCATTATTTACACTTTAACGGTCATATAATAAAAAGAAGTACACGCAACAGCCTTTTCAACGACACATGACTCATAGTTGTTGACTTGGTTGATAAGTTACCAATGCAGAATTGCATTATTGCTGTTTTTTGTGCTTAAGAGCCGAATATCTTACGAACCCCATGGTTTAGAGCTTAACTGCCATATAATGAAATGAAGCAAATGCCATAACCTTTACAACGACGTATGACTCATTACTGTTGAGCCGGTAGACCAGTACCAAATGAAGAATTGCATTGTTGTTATATTTGCCGATTTGTATGCCCACATATCTCTTGCACCCTATGATCTACGTCTTCAGGGCTATATACAAAAATAAAGTATACAAAATTATCTTTTCAACGATGTATCACAGATTAATGTAGGTATGAGGACACACTACCAATGAAGAAATGCATTATTGTCTTTTTCGGTGCTTTGATTCCGAATATCTCACGAACCCCATAGTTTAGAGCTTAATGGTCATACAATGAAATGAAGTCAGTAAAATTACCTTTTCAACGACATACAACACATTACTGTTGAGTGGGTAGACCACTTTGCTCATTCTCCTTTGTTAGAGTAACATCCGAACAAAATACTTAAGGGAATAAGTTAATTATTTTCTATGCTTTTTCGCAAGTATAAATTCAGGTTGTTCTCAATTATTTAATTCAGTTACGCCTAACATTAACAAGCTGCTACATTTGAATTTTTATTATGTCTTCCTCGAGCATATTAAACAAAATACGATTAAATTCAAAAATCGTAAAGCTGAAAAATGTTGTAAGTTTGAAGAATCTGAATCTTAAAGAGAAATACGAGATTCATGATGCACGCAGGTGTACAACAAAATTCGGAAAGCAATTGCTTTTGGAATTAAAAGACTGTGTGGTATTTCTACCAAAACGATGCGCTGAATCGTTTGACGATGAGGCTATTAAAGAAATACCAAACCTTTGTCTAGAGGTCTTGGGTCCGCATGAAAATACATTCGAAGCGGATTTTCACGAGAAAGACAACGGCACCAATAACAACAGCAACAACATCAACAACAACGACAACATCAATAACAACGACATTATCAATAACTTAACCAACAACGACAATCGCAGAGGAGAGAAGGAGGTGGATGTGCAGGTACTGCCTGAAAATTTTGTTCAGTGGCAAAAACATCTTTTTTATAATAACTTATATAAAAAAAAAGCATGGTTAATAAAAAAAAGGTATATATGTGGGATCGATGAGTAATAACATAAAGCTAAGTATTTAATAAGAGTATATTATTGTATATTAGATAACGCAGATACTATACTTTCAGACCGTCGTCGTCATGATCAAGAAGCAAAATAAACATCAGCACATTCCACTGGACGGAATACGACCTGTCACCACCGCGGCGATGAATAGCAACCATACACCCACGACGATAGATAAGAATGGAACAGCAAACATACACCACCGGTCAATGCACTGAACAGATCCAAATATCCAGCAATGACAACGACCGACGAAACATGACCTAATTCAATGCATTTAAATAGCCATGCACATCGTAAGGAAGAGAACAAAACAAAAACAATGCCAAGCATACCAAATCGATTCATCAAGATTCTGCTGCTACTGGGAGGAGTGGTAGGGGTTGGCTGCCTATGGAGTTGGGCCACCAGGGCTCTTGCCTGGTATCGACTCATGCGAAGGTTGATGGTATGGGATCTTGTCTAAGCGACGGCGAAAAAACACAGAAGGCAGTTCAAGAATAGCTACGACGACGACAAGAAGTAAGGTAACGACGCGCGATACGACGACGGCGCACAGTGGTTCCGTTTGTATGGGAGAGGTGGTCAAAACCCTATAAAATCTGAACTACTAAACGGATTTGAATGAAATTTGGTACAGATGTTGAAATTGTATTTTTACATATTTGCTGAAAATTTGGTTAAGAAAACATGATAAAAAAAAAAGTTATTGACATTTTTCAAAATTTTCTGGGTTTTTATATTTGAAGTTTTTTCAATGAAATCTGTATTATTGAACGAATTTTGATAAAACTTGGCACACAGATTGAGATTAGTTTTATACATATTAATTAAGAATTAGGTAAAGAAAAAAATTATCAGAAAAAGAAGTTATTGACATTGTTTCATACTCTCTACAACATAGAATCTGAAGTGTAGAAAAAAAAACTCAAATTTGCATTTAGAATGATTGAAAATAAAAGAAAAACACTACTAAAAATCTTTATTTTTTATTTTTATCAAATTTAATCAAAGTTTATTGCAATAAATTTAAAACATCTGTGGGTAATTTTGATTTTTCAGTTTTTTTTTAAATTTCTTTCGGTAGAAAGCAACGGATCTGACGTTAAAAGCAATCTATTAAACAAATCGGTATTTGTTAAGACTCTAGACGTTTTTCGTGTATTGTGGGACCTGAAAAATTTGACATCCTTGTTTTTTGCCTCTGCTGCCTCTTCCGTTAATTGGCCTATAGGCAAAATTGCATGTTTTACAATTTGTCCTCCATGAATGAGAACTTTATGTACCGAAGCTGGCAGTGGATACCACGGATATTCTTCTACAATTTCACGTGCAGTATCTTGGGCATACTTTTCGAAAACGTCCGGATTTATTGAAAAACAACTAGCCAAAGTTTTTAAAATGACTGCACATCTTTCGATTATTGATTTTTTTACACCCGTTATTTGGGAAGATACAGTAGGATTAGCAAAAAATCTACGCGCAGTATTCCCGTCATTTGAATTTCCACCTCCTTGTTTTGGTTTATCAACTATCAGTCCAGTTTTTTTGAATTCTTCTTGAATTCTTTTTTTTTGTGCAGCAAGAAGAGGTTTCTCTCTATTTCCAGTGCGCCATTTTTTGAAATCTAGTCGGTATGCTAGATGAATGAAGAATTCGAAAAACTTTATCCACGCATGCAGTGGAGATATGCCAAAATCCAAAGAGTCTTCGTTAATACTTTTTTGTAAGGATCCTTGAATATCGTTCATATTTGTTGGCTTTGCTCCACAAATGTAGCACACCTGTTGCGAAGCAGTGTGTGTCAAAGCGTTGCACACCTTTCCGTCAACCATTGTTAACTTGAGGACATGTTTAATGTTTAAAGTATGGTCATTTACTTTAACTAATGTTTCAGATAAATCATTAATCTGGTTCTCAATGTAGCTCTGCTCAGCTCTACTCAACTCTGCCGTTTCTTTTTTGAACTGAAACCGTATTGGGCGACAGTATCGAGTCGATCCTGGACGAGGATTTTGCCATAAAATTTGGTTTTCAGAGTCAGAACTTTTTTGTGAAAATAGTTGGATTGGAACATATGAAGTAATAAACATGTCGGCATCACTGACTCCTTCAGAAATTTGCTGTTTATATTCTCCTTGTCCACTGCTACCATCAAACCCCCATTTTCCAATAAGGGTAAGATTACCTAAATCAAAAATGTATTATTTTAAGTCACACTGAAATTAAAGTTTTCAATGACATAACTCGTATCTCGTACATTACATTTATTCTACTCCTTCTTGTGCTGTTAATTTCAGACTAGACATTGTATCACTGGCTACTTTATTAAGGTTATCGACTTTAAAACGAATACGATACACAATTACCATACCTACAGACATCACAGAAAGGACAAGTCTTACAATGAAACAGAGAGCTTTGTTGGCAAAAGATTTTTATTTGATGGTATTACCTAAATCAATCTCCAAATTTTCAAAAACTTCTTTTTGGGATTCTACGATTCTTTGGGGTGTATGGTTTAGAAGACCTTGAAGGGAAACTTCAGCCGAAGTATCGGATATTGATATTTTTTCAGGCTCCGGGTAACAATCTTTTTTCGCTTTTATAACCTTAGCATAGCTTGGAAAAACGTCAACTTCGGTCTTTTCGTTTACCAAGTTCCTAATGACTTGGTACTGGTGTTTTGTTAACTTTGCCTCAACCAAAATTTTCAAAGCATCGTTTGAATTCAATTGCTTGGCTTTAAGGCTGTCTGTTGATTGGCAATGCTTCAAAGCACAAGCAATGTCTTCATCTATTGCAGCAATTGTGGCAATTCGTCTCCGCTTAGTTCGAGAAGAGCTATCTGAAAATGACTTCTTTGGCCTACCTCCTAGATTATCTGGTGAATAAATTAATTCTTCTTCTTCTTCTTGGTAAGGCCCGAAGTCTTCTTCAAGCCAAGCACTATATGTTGATAGAAAGGCATCATCTCTTCGAGAACATAAATTCCATTTTTTTAGGAAGAGCTTGCATAGCAAAACAATCTTTTTTCGTGCATCTAAGCTTTCAATGTTATATTTTTCCTTAAAAAGTACCCATGTCTCATCAATTTTTCCAGCATTGCGACCTTTCTTCGCCTTCCGCCACAAATGAAAAATATCAATGCGTTTGATCATATTACTTGAATCTACAAAAAAAGGAAAATATGGTTTCACTTAGAAAAAAAAGGAAAATATGGTTTCACTTAGAGTCAAAATTTTAATATTTCCACAAATTTCCGCAAAAAAAACCGTATATATCCTTAAACAGGGAAGATAAGCCTACGTTAATCCACTAAAATTATTGAGTGCAAATGGGTGCCCTAAAAGTTCTGGCTTATCAAAAAAACACAAAATTTTAAAAATCACTAAAATTCATTTCTTTCAACAGCAGTTATAATAAAATAATAGCATGTAAAAAAAAAAATATATATGTAATAATCATATTTATACATTGTTCTTTTATGTTTACCACTTTTTTTCAGAAAAAAACCTTAAAAACACACAAAAAATAGCTAAAATGCAATGTCCGATTTTCAAATGAACGTTTTTATTTAAATTGCGAAAAACACTCAACTTTGCCACGTGCCTGACTGTCAACAACTAATTTTAGAAAAAAAAATTTAGTCCCACTTAGTTGCCCCGTTATCATAGATAATAACTGCATTAAAAAAAATTACTTTTACGACTTGAGGTTTTGGGCTATGGGCGGAACCACTGTGCGGCGGTCTGAAGTATATTTTCTGTTTAAATTAAGTCAAAGAAAAGTAAAGTAAATAAAAACCAAAACGACTGTTTAATAAAGACAATATATTAACTATTATAGTGTATAAAAACTGTTTATATTTCTTTATATCCTACATTTGGGGGCTCAACCGGGATCTACGGGAAATTTATTTTCATATCCCAACAACTTTGAGGTAAAAGAAGTGTTAATGGTTGTTGATAAGATTCGAAAAGAGTTAAGAAGAGAAGAACTGTGTTAAGATTTGTTTAGATTGGTTAAGTTGTAAAGAAGTCCCCTAGGATTCGTTAAGAAAATTGTGAAGAACTGTGTTAAGATTTGTTAAGATTGGTTAAGTTGTAAAGAATTCGTTAAGAAAATTGTGAAGAACTGTGTTATAGGATTTGTTAAGAAAACTGTGAAGAACTTTGTCTCGTGTAAAGGATATGGATGGATGAATTAATTCAAGCCTTCACCACACGCGAATTACAGAAGTTTTTACAGCAAAAGAATTTGCCGTACCGGTACCGCCTAAAAACTGACTTGGTGGACAGGATAAGAGAGGCATTCGAAAACATTACTGAAAGCGAAGTCCGAATAGTAATAGAGAAGGGTGAAGATAACGAGATAGAAGGGGACAAAGAAGAAATTCCAAAAGCGGATCGAGAAGAAGACGAAGAAGGCGTGGACGAAGTTACGATGGCTAATGAAAGGGCCAACAATTTCGTGTTCAGGGATGTGGAGGACTCCCTGGAACACTTTTCGGGTGAAGCGGGAAAAAACTTGACGGTATGGTTAAAAGACTTCGAGGACATTGCTACAGTATGTCAGTGGAACGATATTCAAAAGTTCCTATACACAAAGCGACTGTTACGAGGGGCAGCCAGACTTGCGGTCGAGGCCAAGACGGGACTAACAAGTTATGCAGCACTGAAGGAGGTGTTGGTAACAGAGTTTCAAAAGACAAAGACCACCATCGAGGTGCACAGAGCGCTGGAAGCGCGAAAGAAAACAACCACAGAGAGTCTCCTAGAGTATCTGTACTCGATGCAGCAATTGGCAAGTGAAGGAAAAATTGATGAGGAGTCGCTGCTGGAGTATATTCGAAATGGAATCACAGATTCCATTTATAATAAAATGATCCTGTACGAAGCCACAACATTGGAAGAACTGAAGAAAAAAATGGAGAACTACCAGCAAATGAAAAGATTTATGCCAACGCAACAAGGATTCAGCAAGAGCAATAGTGGTGGCGGTAAATCATCGACGCCTCCTGGTAAAGAAGGACAGACAGGACAAACAGGACAAGGGAGACGGTGCCACAACTGCGGGTCGAAGTCGCATATAGCTACTAGTTGTCCAGATAAGGGGAAGGGAACACGTTGTTTCAAATGCAACTAGTTCGGGCATATATCACCAAATTGCCCAGTAAAGAATGAAACACCTTCGACCTCAAGAGGGATTAGTCATGTAAATCGCATCGAAACAGACGAGCGGCACATTCCAATAATTGTGAAAGGTAAGACATATTACGCTTTCGTGGACAATGGAAGCGACGTTTCGATAATCCATAAGTCATTCCAAGGGAAGATAAGTGAAGCCGAACCCCAGTTACCGGGAATGATGTTGAAAGGGTTTGGAGACAGCCCTCGAAAAACCCTAGGCTCATGTGTGTTAGAAGTGCAGGTTGGAACAGAAAAATATTTGAATCGATTTCAGGTTGTACCAGATCGGTGGATTCCAGATGAGATACTGCTCGGAAGAGATTTTTTGAGAAATGTTGAGTTAGTTATCAGCGGCGGAAAAATTAGGATAGTCAAGAAGATAGACGAGGAAAAAAGTATGAAGGAAGGATACAATCTGGAGGAGAACGACATTTTTCAAATCGAATGGTGCCAGGAAAGAGACGATAATTCAAAGTGGAAAGTAGGAAACGAAGAGTACAGACAAGCAGTGAACGATATCGTAGATGCATATAGGCCGAAAAGTCTCGCAAGGTCCTGCATCGAGATGAACATTGTGTTAACAGACGATATCCCAGTTTTCCGTAAGGCACGAAGACTAGCGATTCCAGAAAGAGATGCAGTAAATAAACAGGTAAAAGAGTGGATAGATGATGGAGTCGTAGTTCCAAGTCGATCAGAGTATGCCAGCCCGATAGTCCTAGTGAAGAAGAAGGATGGAAAGTATAGACTATGCATCGATTACCGGGAGCTAAACAAGAAAATGATGAAGGACAGGTTCCCCATGACGGTCATGGAGGAAGTTTTCGAACCACTTCATGATGCAAAGGTATTTATCACTTTAGATTTAAAAGATGGATTTTTCCACGTAGATGTAGCAAAGGGCAGCAGAAAATATACGGCATTCGTAACGCCAGATGGGCAATATGAATTTCTTAAGGTACCATTTGGGCTATGTAACTCACCGGCTGCATTCCAGAGGTTCGTCAACCAAATTTTCCGGGAGCTGGTGCTACAAAAATATTTGTTGATATATGTGGACGATATCATCATATTTGCAAAGAGCGAAGACGAGGCATTGGAAAAACTGAAGGTTGTGCTAAGGGTGGCCGAGGAGTACGGATTGAAGATAAAAGGGGAAAAATGTAATTTCCTATCACAGTCAGTAGAGTTTTTAGGGCATGTTATAGGTAATGGAAGCATAAAGCCATCAGAGGAGAAGGTAAAAGCAGTACAGAAGTTTCCGGTACCGAGAAACGTAAAGCAGATACAAAGTTTTCTGGGACTGACTGGTATTTTTAGGAAATTCGTCCTAAATTACTCCAGGATAGCGAAACCTTTGTCAGATCTCTTAAGAAAAGAAAATAAATTTGGGATGGGTGAAAAAGAAATGATTGCATTTAATGAACTTAAATCTTGTCTTTGCAGTGAGCCAGTTTTGAAACTATTTAATCCATGTTTGCCCACAGAACTCCATACGGATGCCAGCATAGAAGGATATGGAGGGGCGCTGCTGCAGAAACATGATGATTGACATTTCCACCCAACGTTCTTCCTGAGTTTCAAGACCAGCCGATCTGAGAGGAAGCTACGAACTCGAGGTACTGGCGATAATGAAGTGTTTAGAAAAACTGAGAGTGTACCTCCTTGGGATGGAGTTCACAATTATGACGGACTGCAAAGCATTCGAGGCTACGATGAAGAAGAGAGACTTATTGTTCGCGAGTAGCAAGATGGGCGATCATGCTACAAGAATACACCATGAAGGTTATACACCGAGCGGGCACGTCAATGAGACACGTGGATGCGCTTAGTAGATATCCTGTTGCAATGAGAATAGAAGATGGCATCATACACCGGATAAAATCCGCACAAGGTAAAGACGAATTTTGCCAATTAATCTTTGATATAATTACAGCTGTGGGTGCGTATAAAGATTATGAAGTAAGAAGCGGATTACTATATAAGTTCGAAGGGGGTTGTCATTTATTAGTGGTCCCCAAGTCGCTTCAGAAGGAAATCATTCGTAACGCACATGCACAGGGGCACATAAGTGCGAAGAAAGTGGAGGTCATAGTAAAGCAAGACTATTATATACCGAAGCTTATGGGGTGCATAGATAACGTTTTAGCAAACTGCGTGGCGTGTATATTGGCGGCAAAGAAAAGCGGAAGGGCGCAAGGGTTCCTGCACCCAATTGAGAAGATTGACGTACCGTTACACACGCTACATATTGACCACGTTGGACCGCTTCCATCAACACACAAGTTCTATAACTACCTGTTTGTGGTGGTGGATGCGTTTACGAAGTTCACGTGGATATATCCAGTGAAGACAACGAAGTGCGAAGAGGCAATAAAACGATTAGACCTGCAGAGTGAAACATTCGGGAACCCAACCCGACTGATTTCTGGTAAAGGCGCCGCGTTTACGGCAAACGCGTTCAAGGAATATTGTGACGAAAGAGGGATTCATCACGTATTAACAACAACTGGAGTACCAAGGGGCAACGGGCAGGTTGAGAGGATCAATAAAATAGTTATTGAAGTGCTGTCAAAGGTAGCAGTAGCAGACCCCACGAAATGGTTCCAACACGTAGGACAGGTCCAGCGAGTCATCAACTCAACGGTGTCACGAAGTACAAAGAGGAGTCCTTTCCAATTGATGTTTGGGGCAACCATGCGTCGAGCGGAGGATCTGGAGATAAGGAAGCTGCTAGAAGACGTTATATTGGATGACTTCGAAACGAATCGAGACGAGATGAGAAAGGCAGCAAAGGACGAGATAAGCAGAGTTCAAGCTGAGAATCAAAGAACATATAACAAAAAGCGGAAGGCGGCACATGAGTATAAGGTGAACGATCTTGTCGCCATCAAGAGAACACAGTTTGGAACTGGGCTGAAGCTACATGCCAGTTTCTTGGGACCATACGAGGTGACGAAAGTAAAGAGAAATGAAAGATATGAAGTGAAGAAAGTGGGTCAACATGAGGGGCCCAACATAACTAGCACATCGGCAGATTACATGAAGCCATGGATACAAGATGATGAGGAAGATGACGAGGATGACTCCGAAGATGAAGATGACATCGCCTGAGGACAGTCGATAATTCCAGGATGGCCGAATGTGGGATCGATGAGTAATAACATAAAGCTAAGTATTTAATAAGAGTATATTATTGTATATTAGATAACGCAGATACTATACTTTCAGACCGTCGTCATGATCAAGAAGCAGAATAAACATCAGCACATTCCACTGGACGGAATACGACCTGTCACCACCGCGGCGATGAATAGCAACCATACACCCACGACGATAGATAAGAATGGAACAGCAAACATACACCACCGGTCAATGCACTGAACAGATCCAAATATCCAGCAATGACAACGACCGACGAAACATGACCTAATTCAATGCATTTAAATAGCCATGCACATCGTAAGGAAGAGAACAAAACAAAAACAATGCCAAGCATACCAAATCGATTCATCAAGATTCTGCTGCTACTGGAAGGAGTGGTAGGGGTTGGCTGCCTATGGAGTTGGGCCACCAGGGCTCTTGCCTGGTATCGACTCATGCGAAGGTTGATGGTATGGGATCTTGTCTAAGCGACGGCGAAAAAACACAGAAGGCAGTTCAAGAATAGCTACGACGACGACAAGAAGTAAGGTAACGACGCGCGATACGACGACGGCGGTCTGAAGTATATTTTCTGTTTAAATTAAGTCAAAGAAAAGTAAAGTTAATAAAAACCAAAACGACTGTTTAATAAAGACAATATATTAACTATTATAGTGTATAAAAACTGTTTATATTTCTTTATATCCTACATATATATACATTTTTAAGAGTTTTTTTCTTATACCTACTTGTTTGTTTGTTTCGATGGTTTTGAGAAAGAATATTCTGTTGTTCTTCGTTTCTAAAGAAATTAAGGTTTTTTCACTTTTCTTCTTTTCTTTTTTTTCCCATTCATAGCGATTTCAGATAATAGATGAAATGGTGACAAGGGTTAAAAGATTCGGTTTGAACGGCCGAAAAATTGAGTTCAAAATAAATCCTATTCCAGAAAACAAAGAACCCACTTCCTGGATAAGGGAAGGTTTGAACGACATGTTCAAACATGCTTTAAAAGATCTAGGTCCCCTTGATAAAGTAGGGATTACTTTTAGTGGGAAGAGTTTTTCCACCGAACGGGGTAATGGATGGATAAACTTTAAAGACTTTTCTGCCATAAAGTTTTCTGACATTTGGAAAATGATCAGTAGAATTTTTCAAAGCAATTCTACAGGACTAAAAAACAGATGATTTTAGTTTGACTATTACATCAGTGAAGCTCCCTTTATAGACTAAGAGCCCAGGGCTGCCAGACAAACGTCATTTTATCAATTTTATATTCACCCACATGAATCAGATTATTACTCTCATCAACATTCTGTATAGAGTTGTACGTGTGAAAATCAGTGAATCCACAAACATAGTCTTTGTCCAAGTTCAGAGCTGGGAAATATTCGGCGGATAGAAGGGAACTTCTCCCGCTCAGTGTAAGTGTCATTGCCATAATGATGATAAAAACATAATGAAAGTGATTGCATAAAAAACGCTTTATTTATATTGGAAATAACAATCATTTAAAAATCTTAAACATAAATGACCACAATTATAAGTGTCATAATCTTGGTATGTTGTATAATTATAATTAATTTCTCCACCCAAATAGTCAATAATTTCAATAGGAGGCTAAAGATTTCCAAAACTATCAAAATATTCAATTTGGCCAATTGATGAGTCTAAATTTACAATTCCGCACTCGTTTTTCAAAGGTTTAGTTTTTGGTAAATTATCTCTCATGAAAACTCTTCGAAAATTTGGAATTAATTTCTCTGCAAAATTTCTCAAATCAATTTCATTTAATGCATGATTGGGTAGCGAAGTTAGAAGTTTTTTGGCTGTGGATTTAAATAAAGCCCAAACCCTTTTCTATAAGGTTTAAAGCATAAGCCATGTCCTACTGCAATTGATTCCATTTGTTGATTATGACGCTTTTTCTCCTCTAAATCATTTTTAGCAATGCTTATAGCGTTGACAGCTTTTGCTACTCCTGCAGCACTCCCGTTAAAGCTCCAAGAGCTGAAAGTCCGGCAAACAATGGTACAAGAAATGGAATTACACCACCAATTTTCGGTACAGAAATAACTCTGGGTGTCTTAATTTCACTACTGTTTTTGCTAATTGTTTTCTTAGCAGATGATATGGCTATTTTGATTGCCTTTTCCAGATTGAAGGGTTTTTTACGTTTGATATTATTTCCAATAACTGTCATTATATTTCTAAAAGAGACTTGCTTACCATTATTCTTATGTGTATTTGCCTTATTATGGTTTTCTTTTTTTATTTTTCGCTTTATTCTTAGACTTTTTATCTTTATTCTTAGAACAACCCACACCGAATTTTGTTTTTGCCTTCATAAGATTGGTAACCAATAGTGCGTTTGCCTTCTCGTTTATATTGGCGTCTTTGGATTGAACTCGTTGCCAAGCTTTTGCAGTTTAAATCCTATCGGCAATGTGTCGATCAGATGTATTTTTAAATTTAGAATAAGCTATATAGTGTTCTTTGCAGGCTTGGTCAAGCAAATTCCCGGATCCCCTCGAGCTAAACGTTCTCGGAGTTTTGTTCCAGGTCCACAGTATTGATAACTAGGTAAATGTAGTTCAAGAGGTAGTTTATTTATCAAAGTATTTAATAAACCTTTTCCTTTCACAATGTTTCGTTGACTGATAGATTTTTTTCGAATAATCAATCATTTTAAATGGTTGTCTTTGCGTTAGAAAGGTTGGATGCCATATGACACTTTTAAAATATAAACCTATCATTTATAGGAAATCAATTTAGTTTTAATAACCATGCGTTTCGTTAAACAACAATACCACTTACCGGTAAACAGTATGGAACTGTCTACCAATATTGAAAGAAAAAAGCATGGTAAACTATTCCCAAATAGTATTAGAGGGTTAATAACTGGTCCCTCAAATTGCGGAAAAACAAATGTCATGATGAGTTTGTTTACAATACCCCAATGGATTAAAATTTGAAAATATCTATATATATTCTAAATCCTTACATCAGCCAAAGTACGAGTTTTTACGAAAAGCCATAAAACCTATCAAAAATATGGGTTTCTTTACTTTTGCCAATAACAGTGATGTTATTCCACCCGAAGAGGCTACACCAAATTCTATATTTATTTTTGACGATATTGCCTGTGAAAAACAGGACACAGTTCGAGTATACTTTAGATGGGATCGTATTGATAGTTTTTACTTATGTCAGACTTATACAAGAATACCCAAACACTTAATTCGAGACAATGCGAATTTACTCATCGTCTTCAAACAGGACGATATGAATCTTAAACATATATATAATGATCATGTTAATTCAGATATGACATTTAATACATTCCGAAAGGTCTGTGCAGAATGTTGGAAGACAAATTACGGATTTATGGTACTTGATAAGGATAGTCCTTTGAATGAAGGTCGTTATAGAAAAGGCTTTGACTGTTTTCTTAAGCTATAAAATAGATGACACTTTTGATTTCATATCATATGTATAGTAATGCTCTATGAAAACAGTACGGAGCAGTTTAGTGAGCAGATAATAGCAGTAAAAAGCAGTTCAACTCAGCTTGAGACGCAGTATACTACAGTTAAGATCAGTCATCTCAATATCAAATTCAGTTTAAAACCTTTTGAACGGTTCTTTCAACAACTTCGAAACTTATTAACTACTTGCCTCTGTAAGAAAAAATAAATTTTACATTACGATGAATATAGATGTAAAACTAACAAAGGAACTAATTAGAACTACAGATGCTCTACGAAAGAAATAAAAAGCTCTTAAGACCGGTAGGGAGGCTTATGAAACTCAAATTGAAGAAACTCTTAAACCGCTTACGAAACCACTAAACGAATTAGTAAACAAAGGAAATATCAACCAAGATCAAAATAACTATATAAATGTTCCTTTAAAGAAAATAAAACTCAATTTTGATCAACCTCAGTCGCAAGAAAATTATTTTGATAAGAAAAAACATTTTAATGATGAATTCACCACTCCCAAGACTTCTATTGATGATGATTCACTCATTTCCGTCGATAGTAATGCTCCAAGAAAAAGAACAAAGAACAAGTCGAGCCGTAGAAGCTTTGCAGAACGATTGTCACAAGAACAATTTCATGACACACCTAAGAAATATATTGATTTATTTAAAAATAATTCCAACACCCTTGATAAAACGTATGGTGTACATTCAAAAGATGGAAAGTGGTACATCGGTAATAGTGAGTTCAACATTATCGGAAAAGATATAGAAATACAAAATAAAACTTTCGAAGGAACAAAAGTGTTATATGAGCTTATATTTAAGAAAAACCCTGATAAACAAATTTACACCAATGAAGATTTAAAAAACTACAGGACTATATTACATGACACTAATGCACATAGAATTGATCATAATTCTCAGAGGCAAGTACACGGCAATCGAGGTCATAAGTATCAACAAATTATAAGCAAATTAATATGATTATCAATAAATACTACTAATACTCGATCGTCATCATCAGCATCATCTTCAACACTACAAATACCTTCAGGTAGTGGAATAATGCAATTATCAAATTTGGAAAAAGACTATATATTTTGGGATAATCCCAATGAACTAGTAGATCGATTGAGACTTCTCATTGGTTCACATCAAGCTGGACATAACAATCACTTTAACGAAATTGTTTCAATCATTGAAGAACTTAAAGAAGCCAATACTATCGAATAATAATAATAATAATAATACAAAAAAAAAAAAAGATGAGTGTTGAAAAATTTGGTCGTTTCTCAAATAGAACCCCACCGAGAGGACCAAGAGGAAAACAAGGAGAGCAGGGACCATCAGGTGTACAGGGAGAACGAGGTGTGCCTGGACTACCTGGTGAGGGATTTCTCAAAATCGAAAGCGGTAACTACTACATATTCTTTAAACGGTTACAAAATGTTCATGAGCCAATAGAACCAGAAGACGCTGCTACTAAAAAATATATCGATGAAAAATATGAGGATCTAAGAGAATTCATTAAATATGAAGTTGTTGAATATTTTGAAAAACTTTACTATGATGTCGTGAATATTAATAATAATAATAATAAAA
The DNA here is from genome assembly GCA_949320155.1 of Melangyna quadrimaculata. Lineage (NCBI taxonomy): Eukaryota > Metazoa > Arthropoda > Insecta > Diptera > Syrphidae > Melangyna > Melangyna quadrimaculata. Next base: position 308,142,100 of record OX439483.1, on the reverse strand, counting down.
AAATAGTATGACTTAAACTTGTTATTATTATATATATAGAAATACCTATTTTTAATTAATAAATGTACATAAAAAAAGAATAATTGTTTGTTTTTTATCATTCAACAAAAAGATGAGTCAGAGAAACGTTGTAGAAGAACTACATAAGCCTGCTCGAAGGAATTTTCCAAAAAGGCGAGTAATTATTAAGGGTCTAGATGATTTATGGCAAGCTGACTTAGTCGAGATGGGTGTGTATTCACCAGAAAACGAAAATTATCGATATCTTCTCACAGTTATTGATACATTTTCTAAATTTGCTTGGACAGCTCCAATTCAAAATAAAACAGGAACGAGTGTCACTTAGGCTATGGAAGATAATAAAACAGGAACGAGTGTCACTTAGGCTATGGAAGATATACTTAATAATGGTCGTCACCCAAAAAATTTACAAACAGATGATGGAAAAGAATTTTTCAATGCATCTTTTCAAAAACTTATGAAAAAATTTCAAATCAATTATTACTCTACATTTAGTATTCTCAAAGCTTCGATTGTTGAACGATTTAATCGTACTTTGAAAGCTTGGATGTGGAAAGAATTCAGTTTAAATGGTTCGTATCGTTGGATTGATCAAATAGATCAGCTAACAGAAATGTTCAATAATTCTATTCATCGTACGATAAAGATGAAACAATCTGAAGTCAATGCTTCAAACGAAAAAGTATTTCTCTTCAAAATTTATAATCGCATTAAAATACATATTACTCCAAGGTTTAAAGTTGGAGATCATGTCAGAATTAGTAAATAAAAACACGTTTTCGAAAAAGGATACACACCAAATTGGACCACAGAAATCTTTAAAATAATCAAAGTGAAACACACAAATCCAATAACATACTTACTGGAAGACTATCAAGGTCACCCCATAAAAGGAGGATTCTATGAGCTAGAACTTCAGAAAACTAAGTTCCCCGATACATATCTAGTGGAGAAAGTGCTTCTAAGGAAAAAAGATCGATTATTTGTAAAATGGCTCGGTTTTTCATCCGATCACAACTCTTGGATACCTATCTCCCCTAAAACAAATAAATAACACACATCTTTTTGTAATTTAGTTTTTTTTTTTTTTTTAATAAAAAAACCTTTATTGATATATACCTACAGTAGGTAAACTTATACATTTTTTTTTAAGAGATATTCATATGGTATGAATGTTTTAATGATTTGAAATTCAATAATTCGACATCAGATTTATATTCGAGATCCTCCTTCGTGAAGACCTCAACTTCTCCATTGCTTAAAACTCTCTCAGTTTCATATTCATGATACTCATAGCATTTGATGCTGAGTGTGCGCAAATTATAATTGCTGTCATACGAACATCGAATAGTTAATGCCTTATCGTCATCAAACTCAAGTTTAAAATGTATATAAAAAATGTCTTTACTTTGTATATTTCCTGATATTTCAGCTTCTTTTTTAATTAAGTCTTGCCTGAAACTCTCAATTGCTTCCTCTACCGTTACTATTTTGTCATCCAAAATTTTATTTATCGGTCTTGCTGTTGTTGTTGTTGTTGTTGACGTCAATTCTTCAGGTGCTGCATGTTCGTCATTTTGAAATGATGTTGTATCCGTTTTTGTGGTATTTGGTAAATTCTTACCATTTTTTGTAAAGGTTAACAAACGAAACGATAATCCTATCTGCACAGTATGATTATTAGGTAAACTCAATGAAAAAGAGAGATTATCAGTTATGTCTTGTTGTTGCAAATTTATATCCACAGGTAATGGCAAAGTAGCAATTAATGAAGGAAAAATTAAAACCAAACATAAGACTGACGGTGAGTAAGAATTCAACATTTTGAAAAAAGGTGCTTGCTATCCAAAGGTTCGTCATAAACTAATAAACATTACACTCAAATTTTTAATTTTATATAATTTTTATTCTATCTGTATCCACATATTTATATTAATATACATTCGAATGAAATATTGCGTCAGGAACTGGTTCATTTTTCCGTATTTCTCTGTGATTGTCGACTGTTTTATTCCTTTTAAGTTTTTGAGGTTCATTAAATATTTCAGTCTCACCAAATGGACAAAGCGCAGGGTATTCATTCTCTTTTCTCTTTACAGCATTCGAATGAGGTGTGATCGTTCCGCTCAGTGTTAACTCCCCTCTATTATATAATTTTATGTTTTATTCAATTCATTTGATTTTTTTTTACAAAAAGTAATATTCTCACCTATTAGTTTAAACCGCACATGCTGCATAGATTGAAACTGTAACTTAAAACTCATAAGGTTTCACCATTTCTTATATAAAACAATGTGCATTCGCTTCCATATTCTGGTTTTAGCAATAATTTTAATGTTTCATGATAGAATACTACATCCGTAAATTTTATCTCCAACCATCCAGATTCGCAGATACAAAATGTTTCTCCTTGCTTTAATCTTTCACACCAAAACATATTGTTATTTTTTTAATTTCACAATTAATGTTCTCTATACGAGTATCAGAGCTGTTCTATTTTTTTTTTAATTACAATGAATCATATAAATATATATGTGATAAAACCATGACACATTTCTATAAATTCAAACGCTAATAACCGCAAAACAACAATACTGATATCTCATACAATGACCGTGCCTCACTATCCACTTATCACAAAGGCTGCCGACCTCTTTGGCATGCGCTCCTTACCTCAAAAAAATTATTCTGTATAAGAGCTGTTCTATTTTTTTTTATTAAATAACAATGAATCATATTGAAAACAAAAATGAAACAGCAGGTTCTATTAAACTTAACTTAGAAAAAAACAATTTTTATGGTTACTAGAATATACATTTTTTTTCTCACATATACCCATTTAACAACATACAAACTACAAAAATACAATGAATCATATAAATATGTAAGTGATAAGACCACATGACCCATCTTATAAATTCACATTGACACACGCTCCTAACCGAAAAACAACAATACCTACTGATAAGAACCCATATACAACGACCTTATCACAAAGGCTACCTCTACATACTTTTGCTCCTAACCGCAAAAAATTCCCAGGCCAAACTGTACTCCTTCCTACTTACTTTCCCATAAAACTAAGTAGAATCCGGCTAAATGATTATTTCAGCAACCAGTTGATTTATCATCAACCTCGTTTTTTCTTGTTTTTACTAAGACGGTGGTTTCTTTATTTTTTAATATCTTGAAAAATCAAATTCCTAGAACCATGCGGTTTTCAGTGTTTGACTAAAAATTGACAAGAGCATTAAAGTTTGAAAACAAAAATTATGCTTACAAAAATTAGCTTGACATTTTTTTTTTTGTAATTTTTTTTTCAGAATTTCGAGTTTGAAAATTTTTCAAAAGCTATTGACTCCAACAACTTAATTTAAGAAGAATATTAAAGAATGGAATTTTGGCTTTTCAAAATACTACAGCATGACTCTGTAAGTATTACCGTTATTTTTTAATATTTTTTTTTCTGTTTTAAGTGATTTTTTTTTGAAAATTGCCCCTTCCGCTTAAACGGGGGGAAATAGACCCCCCCTCCCTTACGATTTTTTTCTTGTCTAAGTCCAACCTACACGCCTTAGCTTTTTGTGATACCTTATGCAAATCGCCCTGTATATTGAAGACATCATTGATCATCTCTCAGGTTGAATCACTTTCGCAGGAATGCAAAGCTCTTTTGTACGTTGATGACACTGTCATTTTGGCTAAATTACCCGAATCTATGCAAATGATGATAAATCGAGTACCGGAATACTGTAATCTTTGGGACCTTGAGCTTAACTTAAGCAAATCAAAAATCATGATATTCAAAAGTGGTGGGGGTAGAATGTAGAGCAGAGAAAAAAAAATGGGAATTTAGAGAGTACCAGTCGAAGTAGTTAAGCAATACAGGTACCAAGGAATGATTTTCACTTCTAATTTGAATATAGAAACCCGTTTAACTGAAAAATTATCCCAAGCTAAGTGTGCAATTAGTTCAACGTAGAAAAATTGTTTCCAAAGTATTATCGGGCGCAGTGCAAAATACCAAATTTTTGAAGCAGTCGCGAAATCCATTTTGTTTTATGGTGCCCAGGCATGGGGCCATTTATACTTTAATACGGTTGAAAAACTTTTAAGATATTACCTTCGAAGATCCTTTCTGCTACTCGGATATTCATTTAATTATTGACGTTCAATAATTTAATAAATTAATATACTTCTATTTTGGTAAGTACAGAAATCGAATCGGAATAAATTGTTTTAATTGATCTTATTTAAACTGTACTTAAGTAAAACATGAGTTTAGCGAAACCACTATGAAAAGATGCCATGAAATAAAGTCCAATGAAATAAAGTCCAAAATCAAATTTTGGACTTTATTGCACTCCTAGGTGTGAAATTAAGTCCAAAGCCATTTTGGACTTTATTTTACACCTAAGTAGTAGCCCGTAGCGTAATGGTTAGTGCGTTCGACTGTCACGCTGGAGGTCTGAGATCGCTTCCCAGTCTCGTCCACCTAAAAACAAAAAAGTTTTTTTTCAGGGCTACTGCCTCTTGCGAGAAATTGACAAATCCTCCAAGAGTATCACTTGTCACGAATAAGTGCGTCTCGTCTAGCCGTTTGGATTCGGCATAAAATTGTAGGTCCCTTCCATTCCTGTCGAAAAGGCGCACACAGGAATGGTTTCGAGTTGTTAGTCACTAGGCCCTGGTTCTTCATGAGCCGTTGTGCCACCCGATTTATTTATTTTCGTAAAAAAAATAAGATTTATGGAAATATGTAGATACCTTTATTAAGTAACAAAATATTTATTTTTATTTGAAACAAAAATTCTTAAGGCCAATTATCATTTATAACGTAGTTTCATATATTTCGGTCGAAATGTTTTAGTTTAGTACAAAAAACTTTTTTCAAAAGACCGACAGACGACTGAGCATACCCTAAGCGGAGCGACGGTGGCGCGTGAGCGGGACAGAAACCGCGAAGCGGTTTTGCTATTTTGTGATACACTGATACCTTAAAAAAATTCCACCAAAATTGAGAAGGAGCCCCCCCCCCCAAACAAAATCCTGCGTACGCTACTGGGTAACTACCTATCAATGTATTAGGAAATTTTTGTGGTTAGGTATATTGTCAATTTTTTAAATATTGATTTTTTGGAAAACAAGTAGGTAGGTATGTACCTAGGTATTTTTGAGTCAATTTTTGACAGATTTTAATAAGTGTAAATAAATATTGAATGTGTGAATATAGCTATGTATGTAGGTATATGAATATCATTATAGTTCGAATTTAATAGGTACGTGTCTGTACTTACTACATACATAGGTATCTAGTGATTTCTTTTTATGTTTTTTAATTTTTTTTTATTTTTTGTTTGTGTTTTGTAAATTTTTTAATTTTTTTTATTTTTTTTTTGTTTAATAAAATGTTAGAAGGTATAAATTCAATTGAAAGGTAAATAAGTATGAATTTTCAAACACTGACCTGAAGCCCACATTAGGATTTCATTTAATGTAGATAAGTAACTAGATACCTACATCAATATATTTTAGATTTCAATATTAGTATAGATTATTTCAATTGGCTTGATAATCCGCGATTCAGTTGTTGAAGCTTTTTGTTTTGCCAAGTCATTTTACCATTCCCAAGTACTTTTTGATCGCCAACAAACAGCAGTAAAATGACTGGGCTCATAATGAATAACTCCAGCGAGCCGAAAATTTATATCACCCAACCGTAATATTTTTGGAATTTAACATAGCTTACACTTTTCAGGCTGTTGGGAAATTCTACTGGAATAATCAATATTTCTTATGTCTAGTTCAACATATATTTCATTGCTTAGGTCTGTTTTTTCAGCTGCAAGTTCACCACATTCACAACGTTTATGCTGGACTTTGCTATAATTTCTAGCACTTGCAAGTGCGGAGAAGGTTTTTTTTAAAATGATTCCATGACTTGTTGTAAGTGCAGTGCATTTAAAATCACTTCTTCTTTGGCATGCATTGGAAAATTTCTTTATTAGTGCAGAAGAATTTGAAGTGGAAAAGAAGTGGTTCGATACATTCAGCGGCGTATCCCTAAAGTCAATATTAGAAGCAATAATGTTGTTAACGGTGGTCTTAATATTAAGTGTTTTCGTAAACTGTGTATAGAACATTTCCCCGTTCCTGCAGAGTTGAGGAGGTAGCTCCTGTTTCTAGTAAAGTTCTTACAAATTTAAATATTCCTACATCCTGTGCGTTGTTTTTAATTTTTGTTTAATAGGTGGGATTATCTATTGCACCTGTAGCTATGATGCTAGCAATGGAGTCAAAAGGGCATGTATTTCTTATAGAAGTTCGGTAATTGTTGGGCTTAATTCTGATTGGTGGATAAAGCCCACCATTAGGCAGAAAAATATTTTTTTTTTAAATTTTTTTGGATGAATTTCCGGATGTTTACTGAAAAATTTAGAACAGTTGTTTTTATCCAAATACTTCTGATTTTGAACCTCTTCTCCAATCAGAATTTCGTTTTCTTTGTGTTTTTTGATATAATTTTTGTGATCTTTTTCGGTACTATTTGGTAACTCTCCAAAAGAGATATCGTGAAACATTGAAACATCGGATTTATTCCGCCAGTTTTCCCGATCATTTACATCCAAGATATCAACGTCATTTTCTTTAACATTTTGGGGTAATTGATTTTTTTCTTTGGGTGAAGGTTTTTTTAGTCCATTTTTCTTGTTCCGCCAATTAAATCAAGCAAATGAACACGTACGAATTTGTCTACACGTAAATTTTTGTTGTAGTTCTTTAAAACTAGTGTTTTAATGTCTTTAAAATTAGTTTCGGAACAGCTTGAAGAAGCGTGTTCACTTACATAGGGCATTACTACGCCTGTCCACAACGGAAAATCCTTACTTATGCGGATAAGATTGTTGCCAAACTCCGGAATATAAAAAGCATTAATATCACTTCCTTCTGCAATTACTGTTTGAGCACAGTACATGATATTGTTTATGTAACTACAAACACCTTCCACATTTGGATTCTAAGCGTCGTTGTCACTTAAATAGTTATTACTATCCATATTATCTAAAACCTTGGATGGAATGGTATTGAGGTGGTTTTCTATGTTTATATGCCGATAGGCTATATAAAATTGTAGTTTTTGATAAACTTCTTTAACTGTTATGTTTTTGATTTTAAGCGTAGATGATTTTAATTTAACTTGTGAATCGGTGAATGACTAAAAGGCCATAATGCAAGTCAGTTCAAGAAGTTCTTCAAAGTCTTCTACGGTTTGACAATCTATTAGCAGAGCTAGGCATCTCAGGAAGAAATTTCTTATCAGATTTTGTTGAACTTTTTTCCAACATTTCCATCGACATGCTAGATGCATTAAATGCGCGACATCAATTCGCAAATAAGTCTGAATGAAATTCGATCCATTTGAAAAAAAAATGTTGACCCATTATGGATTTAAAACACATATTGATGATTGAAACAGGAGTGTCCGCTCTATTTATTTAAACTCCAAGACTCAATATCAACTATATACTTAAAGCAATCAATATGGAAGCCGATAGACAACCGCGGAAACTTATTAACTTTGCAGTCACCAATAACACTTCATGGTATAAGGATATTCTGGATATAGCAGAGAGCTACGACTATGCTCTTCAACTGAACTGGGACTCAAGAACCAAATGAAAGGAAACCCTTAACACCTTTATTGAACATATAGATGACAAAATGCTAATAAAATGGAGGAAAGATGCAGATGCGTCCACTCACAGATAAATTTACAGGAACTTGGAATTTAATTTGGGCTGCTATAACTATTTCAAGGACTGTCATAGCGCCCAAAAGATTTCACATATCTTTAGAGCACGAGGAGAGGTGCTTCCGTTAAATTTCGTACCCTGAAAATAAGCGATCGCTAACACGAGTTCGCTTAGTCTTTTATAGAAAATAAATATATCACTGGCACTGTTTAAAGGTACAAAACATCTGACTTATACCTAGCTTATACATAAATACATTGTCTTAACCTTTAAAGCGGTTTTAAAGCGCATAACTACGATGCGATGTATGCGATGTATGTCATACAACACATCTGTGAGATCGTTTACTGTTGCCATGAAAAGGGTCGACGCGACACAGCGTCACCGTCCATTTTTATCTTAGAATATTATTTTATTATCTTTATTTACAATATACCTATACATATCCTTATGGTCATAAAGGTACTTTATCTATATTCATACGAATAAGTATATCTTATGCAACTAAGCAACTAAACATACTCCCGCCATTGACAGCTTGGTAATTGCTTAAATTTATAGGAGGGTGTGTGATGCTGGCAGAAAGAAACCTCGTTGGGAGTTGCCAGAATTGATGAAGTAGTTTAGCAATTATGATGAAGACTACAATCAGTACAATCCATGTTAGAACGCTTATTCCATAGTGCGTCACATGATGGCTATTTAAGTCCAGGTCAATTGGGAGTCCAAAAAAACTGTGGATGCATTTTAGGGATATCCTTTACAGCGATCGTTGTTGAAACGTCTTTCAAAAACTTTGAACTAAGTTTAGGAAGTTGAGCGGTTATGTTGACTGCAGGGTTCATGTAAGTGATAGGCTGTCGAACTTTAGTAAAAGCCACCAGTGTGACATCCGACGAATATAGATGGAAACCAGAATCCAGTCGAACAATTCCTTGATTCTCAACCATCTGTGTCGTTCTCAAGTTCTGACACTCAAATTCAACTGCTTCCTCGGTTGGTACTGAATAGAGCCAGGTATTTCCAGCGCTCAATTGAAACCATGTTGATGATGGTCGTTGAATTCTGATTACACAGGACTCAGGTAATATTTTCTTCTTCAATAGTAGGTCCACTTCACAGGGAGCACGCTTCCCAATGTTGTAGAGTGGTTGAGTCTGAGGACATATCAAAACTGTATCCACGGAACTTATTTTCTTACACTTCAGAAAGTCAACGTCTTTTAGGTTGTAATATAAACAAGTATATGGTTGAAGCTTGTTTGAATGCTGACTGTTGAATGAAACTGTTGTCCATGCAATGTTGGGTAGGGATATACCCTTAAATATGTTGAAGGCTTTACGGTGCACCAGGGGGATCCTTACTTCAAATAGTATGAATTCCCGGCTGTTTTGTGCGGTCGTTTCCAGAAGATGTAAAAGCTCGTTTACTTCTTCTGCGGGTAGTCTCAAATCAAATGGGAGTTGGAGCTTGATTTTTCCTATATGCTCTTGAAGTTGATCGCTTGTGATGATGGGTTGCTGTGCACCATTGCCATATGCCTTTAACATTCCTTGCTTTATTTCTTCTTAATATTGCTCGAAATCATCCATTATAAGAAAGGCATACAGAACCGCCAATAAATTAAGTTGATGGATGTGTTCTCCTTGCCTCAGTTGTTCCGTTACCAGCTCAAAATTTGATTGTGTTTTAATAAATTCTCTTCCGAATGACCATTTATGTTATTTGAAACATTCGAGGTGATATCTTGTATAGACGTTTTTGAGTAGCTGCAAGTAATATGCTTCATTGTTACTTGTCTTTTTTTACTTTCTCTTACGCATGTTAAATTGACCCGATAAAACTGAAGGGTGCTCTTTTTTGTCCTCTGTAACGATCACCAACGTTGAATTTATTGTTGTCAGTTATGAAGGACATTTTTCTTCGCAATTGCTCATGAATATTTTGATTGAAATTTTTGAATGATTGTTTTTTTTTTTTTTTTTTTTTTTTTACAAAAACTTCGTGTTCTTTTTTAAAAACATGAGGTCACCATGAAAATAAGCGATCGCTAACACGAGTTCACTTAATCTTTTAAAGAAAATAAAGATATCACCCGCACTGTTTAAAGGTACAAAACATCTGACTTTATTCAAAAATAACTAAAACTACCATCTGATTATTTCTTATACCTAAATTATACATAAAAACATTGTCTTAACCTATCTTATCTCTAGTAATCTTAAACAAGGTTGTAAAGTAGATAACGACGATGCGTCGCATCCCTTGATCATGAAACATAATGCTCACAAATGTATGTCATAAAACACATCTGTGAGATCATTTACTGTTCTCATGAAAAGGGTCGACGCGACACAGCGACACAGCGTCACCGTCCACTTTTATCTTAGAACATTATTTTATTATCATTATTTACAATAAAATTCAATTAAAAAGTACAAGTGACCTGAACTCCAGAAATTATTGTGTTTCGCCCAAGGTATAACAGTGGGCTCTTCAGTCAGTCTGTTATACCCTACTAAGACACAAATTTTGGTCGATGTTTACCGACTCTTATAAAAATCACAGCAAAAAGATAATGTGAATTTTATTATTCTATGGGAATTTGTTTAAATTCGTACACCTAGAAAATAAATACCAAAATTTGTGTCTTAGTAGGGTATAACAGACTGACTGAAGAGCCCACTTTTATACCTTGGGCGAAACACAATAATTTCTGGAGTTGAAGTCACTTGTACTTTTTAATTGAATTTTATTCATTCACTCCACTTAAAACAGAAGTAATTTCAATATTTTAATATTTAAATTTCTTCATCTTCTTAATATTTACAATATACATATACATATCCTTATGGTCATAAAAGTACCTTATATATATACATAAGAATAGGTATATCTTAAATGCAACTAACCATACCCCAGTGAGTGATCAGTGAAGTGATCTACCGCTCTTTTGCTCAATATGCAACATGGTACAGCGAGAGGACTCCGTTCATTTCATAGGAGTATGCCCAGCGTTTAAAGACATCAGAAGGAGTTGCTTTGGGAAACTCAGTTTGACAGCCGAAGAATTGAAAAATGCTTTGAATGGACCCGATTGGGAAGCTATCGACAAATTTTGTAAGACTTCACTAAGTTACCGAAAAAGGATAATTGATGAAGACTTTTGAATTCCAATCAACCGATTTAAATATTAAAAAATTAAATTTATATTAATAAAGTGAAACCTATGCTAACACTCTTAAATAGTATTAATAGTACATTTTAAAAGAAAAGAGAAATAATGATATTAAAACTCATGATTTATATGTACTCAAAAATTGATAGTTCTTGGCTTTTAGCCATGTCCTTAGGATAGATAGGATTAAAATATTAAAATGTACACTTATTTTATGTAAATAAATCTATTTTTGAATTGAATTAAAATGAATAGAATTATTCCTATTTTAGTAGAAAATTTCCTATTTTCTTTGTTAAACATTATTTCGTTATTGAAAATATTTAAAAGGTTACAGGGCAACAAAAAGCAAAATTTAGTATTTTCCTAAATTTAGGCCATTTTCAAATACAAAGGAGAATGGGCAAAAATATATGGGACCTAGTGCCCAGAAACAAGACCTATGAAAATGATTAGGTACTATGGAGTGTACCAAAGTACGAGTATTTTTTTGTCCTAAACAATGGGAGTTGGCTAAAACAAGCGACAAAAAAAAAAAAATTTACAGATTTCACTCATAGAGTAAGAATGGAAGCATTGAAAATGGCTTGCATTTGCTAGATAAAACATAAACATAACTAATTGTTTGCACTTAAACAAAATTCCATTAATTAAAATTAAGTTGAAGCAAGATATGTTATATAGAACTCCTTATTTAACATAAATACACAATAAAAATAAATAATTCCATATGCTTTTGAATTTTGAAATTTTTGTAAGCAGGTGATGTTGACAACCTTTCGTGATGCCATAAAGTACATTATAATTATTTTAATTTGGTAAGGTTTTCATTTGTGAAATCTACAAAAATAGTTGTAGGTTACTGATGGCTGAACACAAGACTGTAACTTCAATCAAAAGTGCTCAACCTTGTGTCATACCATACATTTCTTGCAACAACTAAAACGTTATATTACAGAGCTCTTCATTGTGTTCGTATCTTTTTATTTTGACGGTGATATACAAGCTTTATCCACAGCACTCCTACACCAGTAGGCTTCACCATTTCCCAATGTGCTTGAAAGGTTGAAGTTCCAGCGAATTAGGTACCTGTTCCTATCATTACTAATTTTTTGGAAAATTTCATCTTGCCTGAATCTGTTATTCTTCTTTTACTGACTAATGACTTTTTCTGACTTAATTGACTGCCTAACCTACCTGTAGCAAAAAGTTGAAATTTTCTCAATTTTATACTGAACCGAATTTTGTTTGACAATTACCATCTGCAAGGCTGGAACTTTTTCTTGTTTGTTATCGTCATTTAATCTTTTTTTCTGTGCGCCAAACCAACTTTGCAGTCGGATAAAAGCACATTTTTTTATTTCATCTTCATATGGCTATGAACGGGCTAAACTGTATAATATTTTCTTCCCTTCGACTTCGTCAATTGTACTAGCTATCTTCAACTACAAGTGAACCTACTGCTATTGAATGAATGTTTGGAACTTTCAATAGGTGCACAGCTATGTTTGATTAACATAAGCGCTTAATTGCTTTTGAAATCCTTCAGTAAAATATAAAGTAAGGAACGATTTTATCATTTATCTGTCCGATTGAGTGTCACAACAGCTTGTCTTTAATAACCATAATTCAAAAAGCATTAAATTTGAATTTTGTATAAGATTTCCAACTTTGATTTTATGTATGTAAAGCCAACCAACGAATTTAAATTCTCTCATCTTCTTGTGTGTATAAGCGGCCTCTACTGTATATTACTTCTATTTTCCCATTGGTACGAGCTACTAAATAGATTATTCCATTGAAATCCAAGAAAAAATATAGTTAGGAACGATTATACCTGTCCGCTGCTGTGTCACAAAATGCTCATCTTTTTTAATCGTAATTCAAAAAGTATTAAATTTTAAATTTTCTATTATATCTACTACTATTTAATCCTCTACTATATGTAGAGAATATGCTACTAAGAATCTTAAATTACAACTTTTGTACCACATCAAGTTTCCGTATAAAGTTTTGAATAATTAATTCAATAAGGGAGGTATAAAAACATTAACTCAAATTGATTTTCATTTTTTCATGCAATTGTAGATTGTTTTTTTTTTTTTTTTTTTTTTTTTGCAATTAATCTTTTATGTCTGGCTTAATGAAGTATTTTAAATTCTTAATATGGGAGACTAGTTGGTTGCAGGACCTCAAAGGCGCCCGTCGAGGACTGAGCGCAAATATGTATAAAATTTAGTTGCTAAACTCACCGTTCACTTTCATAAAAAACTTTATTCAAGAAAATTGGCAATCCTTAACATTTTCGTTTAGGAGCAGGAGTGTTTTTGTCTGATTTAACAATCATAGCAGCGTTGCCCGTCAGTGAGTTAGAAAAGAGCGTTATACTATATGCATATTATGTATGTATAATTTATAATACAAATATAAAACATAATTGAATAATTTTCTCATCACTTTTGTGCAAGTAACCAAAGATATTTATTTTTACAAGAAATTTAGTTTGAAAAAAGTTATTAATTTTTTTGTAAACAAGTTTGTATCCACCGTTTGTATCCACTATTACACTATAATTCAAGTGTTTTGTGGCAGAGTTCACTATCGCGAGTGGCTCACTGTTTGTTCCTGTGGCTTGAAGCTATAGGCAGAAGTAGATGGTACGATAACTCTGCTGTTTTTTCCCACGTTCCACTTCATATATGTGTGCCTTGGGCAGTTTATTTATATGACATAAGTACTATGTATTATTTTATATAAGAAAACAAGTTTGTAACCATTTTCGAGTCCAATATAGTTATATGAATTAAATAAAGTTATATTTATTATTAAACTCGAGTTTTGACTTCCAATCTCCCCAGTTTTACTTTGCTTTCTTTGGGATCGACCCTGGCCAGCCCTAAGTCTACCCCAGCCTCGATAAAAAAGCACTACAAGCTTCTGGGGTAACACCAACCAAATTTTTCGCAAAATGCCCCTACTACGCTTAAGCTCATTTTCTGTTGTATTCATTCAATTCAACGAGCCTATAGCAAATTCGAATAAAAATAGACGAATTGTTTTATATTTTGTTATATTCTGCCTAAGCCCCATGGTTTACAGTTCTGTTCCCATGTTCAAAAATAATACTCTTGAACTAAGCTTTCCAATGTTGTATTTCTCAGTTGTGGGCACTAGATACAAAATTATTCCCATTCATTTCATTTGCTGAATCGAATGAAAAAATGTAGAATTATTATTCTGCGAATTATTCGTCAACCATGACACTATTCGCTATTATTTGTCATTGGTATAAAGTTCCTTTATTTTGGAGTCTATTCAGTTCATCAAAAGCGACCAATACTGTCATTTCAATGGAACACTAATGCAATTCATTTTTGCTGTAGTTGCAATCTTTGTTGCCATTTACTGCCTAAACCCCATGGTTTACAGCTTTGTGTCTATACAGAAAAATGATGTACTAGGGCTAAGCTTTCCAACGATGTATATCTCATTCGTGGACAATAGGTAGACCAAAATGCCCATTCTCTTTTAAAAAATTTTCTACGACAAGTTTGTTGGGCTCAAAATTGCAAATAATTTTGTTGTACAACTTTTTTCTGTATTTCAATAAATAAAAAAATTATAAATATTTTCTATATAAAAAAAAATGTTTTATAACAGAACTAATTTTTTTTTTTAAATCTGAGATCTTGGATGAAATTCTTGATTTGGGCTCGTTATAGTTAGATTTTCTTTTTGCTAAGATTTAAATTTTTGTTTGTCGCTTTTCTTATGCAAAACGGCTTTTCTAGTTGGACCCAGCAATTAATTTTTCCTGAGTACCTAATATTGGAAATTTATTTAAGGCTCCATACGTAAATTAATTTCGGTATATCATTTTGTTTTGGCGTTTGCTTATTACACAATTAAGAAAAAGTTCAAGGCGCCATTCAGTGAAAGTTAAAATAAATGAACCTGAACAGTGACAAAAATGAACACGTGTTTCATTTGCTGTGAACCGTTAGAATTTGGCAAGATTGCTACTGTTAAAAAAAGGCATACAAACTCTTATCAGCCAAGGCTGAAACAGCATGAGGAAAAGCTACGAAATATAAGTAGCATAGAAATCCATGTGGCATGCTAGAAAAATATGGTGACTTAAGTCGAGCTTCGGCATTGTCGTGGAAGTGCGACGTTGTCACCAGAACCATTGCAAAAGCTGGATTGGAATTGGAAGAGCCATTGGATTATAATTTTGAATTCGATGAATACTTGTGCTTCATACGCGGGGAATGAGCAGAAAATGAGTCACAGGAAAGAGTTAATCAGGTAGAAAAACTTCACTGCCTTGAACTTTTTCTTAATCGTGCATTAAAATATATTAGTCTCCAAAACAAAATGATATACCTGAGAAATTAATTTGCGTAGCCTTAAATAAATTTCCAATAGTCGCTACTCGGGACCGTTTTGCATACACATACACAGGAGTATCACAGCGGAAAACCTCCTAGTAAAACTAAGGGTTGAGCTGCAAGCAGACGTTGTTAACATTAGTGAGCAATACACTAACAAAGAAGGACCAAACTGGACCTCTGACTCGTTGGAAACCGCTGCTATATGGATCCCGGACCTAACGTGTGGGTAAAATGCAAGGGACTCACAGTAGTTAGCACCTACCTAAGCTAAAATGATATGATCGACAAGTTCCGGCGGAAGTTGGAAGAACTGGAGGACTTCTTAGCTGAAACTGAAGGCGAAATACTGGTTGCTGGAGACTTCAACGCTAGAGCGCAGGATTGGGGAATGCCAACTACAGATTCAAGAGGATGGCAAATATTTGAGATGGCAGCGAGACAGGGACTGAAAATAGCAAATGTAGGGAGCACCCCCACTTTCAGAAGACCTGGCTACAAAGGTACCATAACGGACGCTACCTTTGCAACGAAGGCTACATCCGCAAAGATAAATATCTGGAGAGTCATCGAGGACTATACGGCAGTGTATCATTTTTTACTATCCTATTGTTAAAAATCATAACTTTCATTTCTTCAGTATTTAAAATTAACATATTCATTTCAAGCCATATAGCAAGAGCACTTAGATCTTCATTTATAAGTCGACTACAGGTTTCTAGATTTTGACCTGAAATGTATATTAACCCATCATCGGCAAATAGTTCGATTTTAGAATTTTGTATCACTTTCACAATATCGTTAATATAAATTTGAATGAGTGGTACACTAAGTATTGCTCCTTGGGGTAGACCGATATCAATAGACACTGATTGGGAGATATTTTCATTTACTTTAGTACACTGAGATCGATTTGTTAAAAAGGACTTAAACCAATTTAATTCTGTAGATCTTATTCCATATCTTCTTAATTTATCAAAGAGTATACTATGGATAACCGTTTCAAATGCTCTTTTGAGATCGATGAAGGAAGACTGCCACTACAACTTTATTTTGTTCGATTTCGTGTTTCCAGTCACTTATCACATAATTTACACAGGTTTCACAAGAATGATTTGCTCTGAATCCAGATTGGTATGTTGTTATGATGTTTTGACTTTCAATATGTTCTAACATTTGTATATGCACTACTTTTTCTAAAATTTTTTCATAAGTGGGCAACATGTTTATTGGACGAAATTCTTTACAGTTTTTTGCATTATACACTTTTTTTATTGGAATAATCAACGATTTGTTTCTAGGAATCAGAAAAAATAACAGTAGTTAAAGAGACATTTTTGATACGTAATAAAATAGGGCCAATTATATCTATAGTTTCTTTTAACATTTTTGCATTTAAAAAGTTAAAATCACTTTTATGATTAATGTTGTTTATTGCACATAGTAAATCATCACAGTTTATTGCAGGAAACTTAAACTCTATATTGCACTCATCTACTAGATTTTCATATTCTAAATGTAACACAGATTGGTTTAACTCTAATATGCTTTGGACGAAATAATTATTACATTTATCACATAACATTGCACTATTGTTGATCTTATCACCGTTTTCGAATTGCACTTTAAATATTACATCCTTGCTTTTGTTGAGTATATATTTTTTTAACTGCCTCCACATGTCTTTTTGATTGCTGGCTGCATCAATTTTTCTTCTTATAAAAGAGGATTTTGTGAACCTAATTTTTTTCTTGTAGGTGTTTCTGTATTTTCGATAATTTTCCCAATCAGCAAAATTATTAGTCATTACGGCTTTTTTATAAAAGTTTGTTTTTAAAGATTTTATTTGTTGAAGTTCAAAATTAAACCATTCTGTTTTTTTTTAAAAGATTCAATGGCAAATTGTTCACTTAATGCACTTAGCCCATAAGGCTGCTCTGAGTCAAAACTTTGAAAAATTTGATTATATCTTAATTTATTCATACAAATATTTGTATTATAATTGCAATATTTTATGATTTTTTTGTTAACTAATGGCTCGTTTATTTGCTTAATTAAAAGTTCAATGGTCTCGTGATCACTAATTTTCAAGTTATGATCCACTTAAGAGGTAGCTAATTGAAAACTATTTGATATTAGGCAGTGGGGTCAAGCCAACTTATCATTTCGAACTTATATTGCTGCCAACTTATAACAGCCAGCCTATCTCCAGGCAGCTGATCACCATGGACAAGTGGACATGGACCAAAAACTCCTTAAAACTCATCAAAATGCTCGAGGAGAGTTCATTTAAGTATAAATCAAAGAAGTTCGTTTAAATCGAACCTCCCCTTCTCTCAATTATGTTTTTCTTATAAAATTATTTTATTTTCAGTCTCATCACGGTAGTGATGAGCATAACAATATGGGGTTATGCTGCCATTTTCTTTATTTTAAGTTTTTTTTAAGATACATTTTCTTTTAAAGGGAGCCTCCCCTTTTCACAATTATGTTTTCCTTATAAAACTATTTTCTTATCAGTGTCATCGCAGCAGTGATGAGTATAGGTATTGTGGTTAAGTTATACTTGTTTTTTTTTTTTTTTTTTAGTAGGTATAAGTGGCTATCTAGTTTAATAGTTATATTTTTTTGGTAAAGATACAGGTACCTTTTATTTAATTTAATCGAAATGATTTGTTGTAAATCAGACTGATTTTTATTATTATTATTTGGGAAAGGAAATAGAAAAATATTTCAACAATGTTTGAGGATTCTTGGCTTAATGTAGGTATTGGTAGGTGGTAGGTACCTTATTTACCAAGGTAGGAAACATTTTTTTTGAGAAGGGAATTTTTGAAAAACACCAATTTTTTAGGGGTTAGATTAATGTGAAATATTGCCGCTGAAAAATGGTAGGTTTCTTCTACGTATTTAGGCGAAAATCAATAAAACTCGCGATGGGCAATAGAGCAAATTTTTGAGTGGTTAGTCGATCGAGTTTAGGGACAAAAATATGTACCTATGGGTTTTGAAAAGTTGGATTTTCGTATCTTGCGATACTTCTTTGGAAAGGTGGAACTGCCTATATTACGAATATGAATATCTTAAGTCGCCAGGGCGGTACGTTAAGCCGCAAATCAAGTTTGAAGGTGCCAACTTTGGGGGTCTGCGACGCACGTTTAAAAGTCGGTTCTTCATATAGGTACCTAGGTATCATGCGATACATCGATGGAAAAGTGGCACTTCTAGCATTTGCTATACAATATGTCGCTACAATGCTTAGCTAAGCCCCAAGTTGAGAAAAATACCATTTTACATAAATACATTTATCGATTTTGTAAAGTTGTTTTTTTTTATCGTGCGTTATAGTTTAGCCGCAAATCTCATTTAAAGAGAAAAAAAGGGTTTCAATTTGAGGTCTTTTGGACGCTCAGTTTAGAAGCAAATCGCGTTTAAAAAGAAATGACCAGTTCCGTTTCCTATTATGCTCTAAGGTTAAATGGATTTGATTTGTTAATTATATATTATTAAAATTGTATTTAAGTATAGGTAGGTAGGTAGGTACCTACCTTTATAAAATTGATTTTACTTTATTAAGGTACATACCTACATAGGTATGTATTTCAAAGGTTTACGAAAATAAACAAATTTTAAAATAAAGTAGGTATATTACGTACATACATATTTATAGGTAGATATGTGTTGTCTCTACCTATAGGTTGTGCGCTTGAAAACTCGCTAGACTTGTTTCTCGAATAATTGTGACTTTATCTAGCAGGAGATTAAACAATTGATGAAGTAAATGTAAATTAGAGGCAAGTTATAGTGATCAGTAAAAACCATCAGTAAAATATTTCTTTTTGATAATTTTACGTTTTATAAAAAGATGGTCCTATGGCTTATCTTAAACCCGGAAACCTATTCTTGAATTTTCTTTTCAAATGAGGTTTAAACCAATATTTTTTGAAAAATTAATTTTGAAACTCAAATTTTTGAGAATTAAATTTGATCCAAAGATCCTTTTGCTACTAAGTAAATACATAGTATAATACTTTTTTCAAAACTCTAGGTCAAAAACTTGTATGATTTATCTTCTAGGCCAACATCTGGAACAACTCAGCAAAAAAATCAGAACTTCCAGATTTGATCCTTCCATTCAAATGACAAGGTTACTGCACTATTACGGTGTGGTAAATATTTTGTTAAGAAAAAATGTTACTATACTAACGGTCATAACCATTATTTTCATTTTGAAATTTATCGTTTATGCCGCTTCACCGAATTCAAACTTTTTTTTTAACAGAAGGCCTATTTAAGTTAAAACAAGATTGCAAACCTGCAAAGATTACAAAAAAAAAAATGTTTTGGATTAAAAAAAAAAAAAAAATTCCATAGATATCTTGAAAGCCGGTCACTCAATTTTTTTAAAATGTTGTGGAAAATTGTGTTTCTAATAAACACTTAAAGTTGTCATTATAACTTTAATTCAAATTTTCTATAGTGGTATAATATAGTATAGTGGTGGTATACATATATAGTCCATAAACATGGAGGTGGTCGTTTTGCTGGTGGTATGCCGCTCGCAGAATGTTTTCATCGGGCGGGGAGACTTTTACCCCGTTTACAAGCAGTATCGAAAGCTCGAGTTGGATTAGGGTCGGATTTTTGACCCAAGTTTTTGGTGACGTGAGTTGAGAGACCCATTTGCAGTTGAGTTTATATGGTGTTGGGATTACAGTTGAAGGAATGGCTTCAATATATTCATTTTATTTAAAATTTAATGAATTTTAGTACATATGTATGCAAATGTGCAAGAACACTGTCGTAAACACATCCAACAGACCGACTCTTCAACCCAGGTTTTTTTATCAACAATTTCGACTCGATTCCGCTCCTGAAGTGGAATCGAGTCGGTTGAAGCTCATTTGAACTCAATACAGGTATACAAAGGGGCCAAGCGAGCTTGAAGTTTTCTCGAATACCTCATGTAAACGGGGTATATTTAACGTTGTTAGAAATTGACGAAATAAATAATTGGTTCAATAATATTATGATATCTTAAAAAAGAACACGTTAAAAATAAATTATAACAATAAATAACTTATTTTTAGTAATAATTTATATTTAAAATAACTATTAACTTGTTATTTAAACAGCTGAAAAAAGCATTCAAAATAGCTAGATGTCAAAAAAAAGTATGCTCTACCTATCTGATTTGTTTAAGAAATATAGGTAATTATGAATTATAAAAAAAAACGCAAAAATCGTTATCGGTTTTTCTTAAAAATAAATTTTGTATTATGTAAAATTGTTTGCACATTTCTTAAAATAAAATCTGGTATTCTTTTAGGAAAACAAATAATCATAAAAACATTTTGTACTTATGTTTCATGCCTAAAATTTTTTTCTTTCGGTTGGCGTATCGCCTTAGTTAAAATTTCATTCCCCATCATTAAAAAGTACCTTGAAATCATGTGCCATATGCACAGACTGTATACCAAAGTCATTTTTTGCTTTTGATGTATACAGAAAACTCCCCCACCCCTTAAAAAAACACCCTTTTCTATACAAGATATTTTTATAAACTCATTAGATTCTCATTCTTATGGAAGAAATAGTTTTCACCTAATTTCAAGAGGTTAGCAAGTATTATTTTTTCGAAGTTAAACACTTAAATTGACACCTCGTTTTTCTTAAATTTTAATAGAATTTTAGTCCCAAATGTACCTATTTTTTTTTTAATAAGCCTAGTTTTAAGGGTAGCCCCGAATTTGTTTTTTCTCCAATTCCCTTAAGACTTTAACCCCAACCAAATTATTTAGGGGCTTAGAACAAAAATTACATAACAACATGTACCTAAATTATTTAGAACCACCAATTTCGTTATTTTGTCTGATTCCCATAAAATTTAACAGCTTAGCAATATTTGAGTATAATATAAAACTCTACACATTGTATAATGTATTTCTTTCTATATTTCAATTCATTTTAAGAATTGGTGGTGGGGGGGCTTTGGATCCTATAGCCACCCTAGCCACCCTGCTGGATCCGCCACTGAGTACAGGTATAACAATGATTAATTTTTGGGTCACCGTGTTACAAAAAGTATTAGGTATACTATTAGAGAACTTATCTAGGTATGCCATTTTATAAAATGTTCATAACTTGAAAATTTTTGTTTGCATGAAGTATCATACTTAACAAGACTTCCTTCTTAAAATGAAATAACATAATTAAAAAAAAAAACATAAAAAAAAATTTTTAAAATATAAGTTCCTCGCAGGATTCGAACCATCAACCTCTCGTGTGTCAGGCGGCACCCCTACCAACATGCCACTGGTGACTATTAGAAAATGTTGGTTTATAATAGTAATAAGCGTTCAGTTCAAACGTAATTCAACTTGTTGACCTCCATTTTATTATGAACATGAAAAGATTGCATCCATCAAGGCGCAACTTGATTATTGGTAGGTATTAACGTAAAACGAAGGGGTGCGCAATCCGTCTTTTTATTTTTAAATAGATATCTTTGTGCATATAATAACTTTTTTTTTTTTTTTTTCAAAATGCTAATGCATCATCAACATCGAGTGTAGCTTCGGCTGTGTGGCACGTAGCGCCGTCCTGTTGAAACCAAATGTTGCCAATATCCTCCTCTTCAATTTTTGTGAACAGAAATTCGTTCAACATGGCCCGATAACGATCGCCATTGACTGTAAAGGCAACTCCTTGCCATTACTTCTGTAATGGCCCAATTATGCCTCTAGACCTCCGCACCAAACAGTGACTCGTTTTGGCTGTATCGGCTTTTCAATGTATGCGTGCGGGTTTTCTGTGCCCCAAATGCGACAATTTTGCTTGTTTACATACCCGCCAAGATCAAAATGAGCTTCATCTGAAAAGATGATTTTTTTGGCAAAATCGGCAAAGTAATGTCGCAATATTTCCCAGCGTTGTTCAAGCGTATACACAACCATATTCGTTCAGCGGAAGGATAAAACTAATTATCTGTCAAATCAGACATGAGCCAAGTGTTACCATTCACTAAATAAGCACTAGTTGACAAAAAAAAAACCTTAGATGGCGGACCCTTTACTACACAACACATACTTACTTACTTTACTTTTGATGGCGCACACAGCCCAGGATGGGCTTCGGCCTCAACTAACAAGCCCCTCCAGCCAGCTCTGTCCCTAGCTAGCCGCTTCCAGTTGCGCACAACCTATAGGTAGAGACAACACATATCTACCTATAAATATGTATGTACGTAATATACCTACTTTATTTTAAAATTTGTTTATTTTCGTAAACCTTTGAAATACATACCTATGTAGGTATGTACCTTAATAAAGTAAAATCAATTTTATAAAGGTAGGTACCTACCTACCTAGCTATACTTAAATACAATTTTAATAATATATAATTAACAAATCAAATCCATTTAACCTTAGAGCATAATAGGAGGTAAACCAATAGATAAAATATTTATAGGGCATCAACGGAACTGGTCATTTCTTTTTAAACGCGATTTGCTTCTAAACTGAGCGTCCAAAAGACCTCAAATTGAAACCCTTTTTTTCTCTTTAAATGGGATTTGCGGCTAAACTATAACGCACGATAAAAAAAAACAACTTTACAAAATCGATAAATGTATTTATGTAAAATGGTATTTTTCTCAACTTGGGGCTTAGCTAAGCATTGTAGCGACATATTGTATAGCAAATGCTAGAAGTGCCACTTTTCCATCGATGTATCGCATGATACCTAGGTACCTATATGAAGAACCGACTTTTAAACGTGCGTCGCAGACCACCAAAATTGGCACCTTCAAACTTGATTTGCGGCTTAACGTACCGCCCTGGCGACTTAAGATATTCATATTCGTAATATAGGCAGTTCCACCTTTCCAAAGAAGTATCGCAAGATACGAAAATCCAACTTTTCAAAACCAATAGGTACATATTTTTTGTCCCTAAACTCGATCGACTAACCACTCATTTTTTCTTCAAAAATTTGCTCTATTGCCCATCGCGAGTTTTATTGATTTTCGCCTAAACACGTAGAAGAAACCTACCATTTTTCAGCGGCAATATTTCACATTAATCTAACCCCTAAAAAATTGGCGTTTTTCAAAAATTCCCTTCTCAAAAAAAATTGTTTCCTACCTTGGTAAATAAGGTACCTACCACCTACCAATACCTACATTAAGCCAAGAATCCTCAAACATTGTTGAAATATTTTTCTATTTCCTTTCCCAAAAAATAATAATAAAAATCAGTCTGATTTACGGCAAAACATTTCGATTAAATAAAATACAAGTTAGGTATATCTTTCCCAAAAAAAAAAATCAAACTAATCAAACATGATATCTACTTAAATACCTATTTTTTTTCTAAGTTTTGTTGTTATACTTCTGTTTGCTTGCACCAATGACAAAGGAGCAAAAAACACCTGTCCCTGTCCTTCCTCCTTATTAACTGGATACCGGAGATTCCACCAAATGCCTCTTTTAAATGTCGCTCTCCGCTCTTATTCGAAAAAATGTTTGAGTTAAAATTTGAAATATTGTATGAGATTCGAACAATGACGTCGTTATTTAAATTTATCTGTATTAAAAGGTATCAACTTTACACAGAATTTTAGTATCTAATATGTTCGTTAGACGGTAGCACTGACTATTAAACTTGTTCCAAGTGAAAACAAAATGGAGCTTCATACAGAATAATGAGAGAAATGTTTGAAGGCATAGAACTTCGTGTGCTCTTTCTTGCAAAATGAATTCTTACCAGATTTAAGTGTGTAAGACGGGTACAGACAATTTAAAAACTCCGCATGTAGGTTTGTAGCTTTGCTTGTGATGTTGTAATCTATTTCTCTCTTCGAGAAATGAAAAAATGGAAGATGACTTTTCTTGTTGGTCAAATAGGTACAGGTAAAAATATGAAAATGGTCGATGATAGTAAGAAATGAAAAAATGGAGGATGACGATTCTAATTGGTGAAATAGATAAGGTTAAAATATAAAAATGGCGGTCGATGATAATAAAAACCTTCTCTTAACTCTGTGTTGAAATTGCTTTTAAACCTAATCAAAATTTTTTTAAACTAATCAATACCTTCTTTTTGTAACAACAAATTATGGTTTTTCTTAATACATAATTAGGTAGGTATAACAATGTTAATTTTGGGTCACTCTGTTACAAATATTAAATTAAAGGAATAACATACCTATGCCATTTTATTTAATGTTCATAACTTGACAATATTTTTGAAGTGAAACTTCTTTGCACGCGGTGAGAGTGAAATTTCGAGGGTGAATTTTTGTGAATCGAAAAAATGTAACGCCACATGTGCAAAGCTAAGATCGTTGATCAGCTAAGTGGTAGGAGGTAGAGTAAAAGTAAACATTTTTATTGATAGGCTGATATATTTTATAGTGCAATAAGTTTGGATTTTTTGATAATCTATATTATTGTAGCAGATAAAAGGGAAAATGTCCTTCTATGTCTTTTTTCTAACTTTTTTAATTACAATTCTAGAGTTTTGAATTTTTTTGAATAGATAATGCAATTCTAAGAATCTTACTAGTTTAAGATTTGTATTTATCTCCTACTGGTATGGAGATATAAATTATTTTACCTCAAAATAGGATAATTTCAAAAAATTTAATTAAATCAGGAGAGTACCTACGCTAAAAATTTGAATTATATAGGTATGTTATATTTATATTTTTCGAGGACCTATTTGCCTCATCTTCAGGGTCTATGAAAATAAAATAGGTACCTATATGCGTTTAAATAAAAGGGTAAAATATAATTATAATAATTTCAGCAATACAAAAATCATAATAATATATAGGTAGGTATGGTTGCAAAATAAATAAAACCAAATTAAAGTTGTCATAGGTTACAAATTTTTTATTTTGCTGAGATTTTGAGTGTACAAATTTTTGGAAAGATTCGGAAAATCTACTCATTTAAACTGATTTATAGGTATCTTTTTAATTTTCACCTTTTTTTTTACTTTAAATTTTCACCATTATTATTTCACATAGCTGCGTCTTACGCATATAAGCTTAATATCCCTATACATATCGAGATTTTTAGATCTCCAAAGAAGTTTCACTTCTGCCACGAGTACTGAGTTACACGCGCTCTTTTTTTGGTAAGTATCATTGGTACTTACCACGATTTTCTTAATAAAATCAAGCTTCACGCCTAATATAAAATATACGATATACCTACGTACGAATTGCAAAAAATTCGAACCATCTACCTCCCGCATAAGAGGTGGTAGCTCAATCTTTCTGCTAACGTCGACTTATAAAAACGGCTAATTTTTAGTAATAAGAAATGTTAAATTATTTAAATGCAATTCAACTTGCTGATGTAAACTATGCATACATTGAGGCGCAATTTGCTTATTGGGATTGAAATAAAACGAAGGGGTGCGCAGTCCGTCTATTTAAATAGGTAAAGGTATCGTTCTACATAACATATAGAAATGTAGATATGTAATATGCTTAGTTTTAAAATTTGTTTATCGCAAGGAAGCTTTGATATTCACACCTTCATACAATAATACCTTAACTAAGAATCAATTTTATGAAGGTCAGCCTTATTAAATACAATTTTAACAATAGATAATTAACAAATCAAATCCATTTAAACTAAACAGCATAGTAGGAGGTAAACCAATATCTAAAATATTTACAGAACTGGTCATTTCTTTTTAAACGCTAAATCGATGTATCGCATTATGTGAAAATCCGACTTTTATCTTTAAACCCCATTTGCGGCCAAACTATTCGTCGTATAGACCTATCAAAATCTGCACATTCAATCTTGATTTGCGGCTTAACTAAACGTCGTAGCGACCTAAAATATGGTAATCTAGGAAGTGGTACCCTACAATCGATGTATCGCATTATATGAAAATCAGACTTTTATATTTAAACCCCATTTGAGGCCAAACTTTTCGTCGTAGACCTATCAAAAACTGCACATTCAATCTTGATTTGCGGCTAAACTAAATGTCGTAGCGACCTAAAAAATGGGCAAGACTGGATCGCACAAACTTGCTCTCGTAGCTAACAAATTTAACGTAGCTAGAATTTGATGATGTAGGCACAAGTACAAAGCTATTGGTTTCAAAATATTATGATATCATAAAAGAAAAAAAATTAAATAAATTATTACTTTAAATTATACTATAAATTTATTATTTTAATGGCTTTGAGAGTTAGAGCTCAAAATCAAGTATGCCATCTTATTCGTTTGATAAATATGAATTTATGAAAAATAAAAAATCGTTGGAGCGGTTTTCTAAAAAATTAATTTTTTATATATACAATTTTTCACTCATTTTTGAATAAAATACAATTTTTCACTAAATAAAAAAAAATCATTAGCCCGTTTTCAAGATACTGAATTTTCAAAAAAAAAAAAATGCAATATTTTTTTAAAAATCCAAAAATTATTTTTTTGAAAATTTGTTTATGCAATATTATTTGAATTTTGGTTGAATTTTGAGCAGCTGTCAATGATAAATTTGAAAACAAATAAATCGGTTCTATGGCAGGTACCGTTATTGGTAAAATTTGTTTTCATCAATATATTGGCCATACATTATATAGTAAACACACATCTTTTTATCAAAATCCTTGGAGCCGTTTTCGAGAAAAAATAATTTTTTTTTAACGGTTTTTCAACATTTGTATGGAAGGTACCGTTATTTTTGAATTAGGAAGATGATTTTTTCTAGTATTCTACTAAATAATAAAAAACTATCTTACACATAGTTTTGAAAAAATTGACAAAGTCGCTTTCAAAATATTTAGTTTTCAAAAAAAAAAAAATTTGATTTTTTTTTAAATTTTCAAAAAAAAAAAAATTTATTTTGGTTTACAATAATGTTTATATTTTTTAGAAGTTTTACCATAAAAAAAATTAAAATTTTCAACTTAACCATTTTCGAGAAAATCAAAAACCAAAAAATGGTTTTACTGGAGGTATACCCAAAATATTTAATTTATGAAAATAAAAAAAATTATTAAAAAGTAGCAGTTCCTTACATAATTTATTTGAATTGTTTTTAACAAAATACTCGGACCCATTTGTGAGAAAAATATTATTTTCCATTTTGGCGAAAAAAAAAAAATGTATGGCAGCTCTGTTATTTTTGGTCCTAAAAAAAAAATTAAAAAACGTCTGGGCATATTAGTCAAAAAGCACTTTGTACCAAGTTTGAGGAAAATCCCTACAGCCGTTTAGGCTGTAGAGGGGAGGACAGACAGACAGACAGAATTGCGAGACCCACTTTCTTCGCGTTCTCTACAATCGTAATGTTAGGGAAAATTATTATCTCGAATTTTTGTTTTGCACGAATCCTAAACTTACCCTTTATATTTGTAATCTAGGAAGTGGTACTTTTCAATCGATGTACCTATCGCATTAAACGAAAAATCAATTTCTTAAATCGACTCATGATCTGTTTAAATGCGATTTGCGGCTATACTTAAGCCAAAACGCCCTAGCGACTTAAAAATGTGGCCGTCAAATTGCTAGACTTTTTATTTCAGTTTGTGAATTGTAGTAAGGTATTTGTTTGTTAAAAAAAAAAACAAAATAATATTCGAATGGAGTATCATTTATCTACATATAATTATTTTTTTATATAATGGTTGGCTAAACTTTCCAATGCATTAAAAATAATTTAATTATTCGGTTCCTACTTGTATAAAGTGTGTGTACGTACACTGTGCAGTGAAGAATGCAAAATAAAATTTCTTGTCTTGAAATGTTTCCAGAACGATGTGGTTAATTATTTACGGTCATCAAGAATGCCTAAAAACTCGGTTAGAGGTTAAACAAATCAGTAATATTTTCTTCAACAATTCGGCTTGTCCAGCGCGAATTTTATTAAATTTATCTATGAGTTATCATTCTTCAATACAATGCTTACAATTTTTTCTCAAAATACCTACACGATTTTCATACTTTTTGTAAATTTAAATGCCTAAAATTTTAACAAAAACTTCGAACTAACCTTGTTTTTGTAAAATGTAACCTTTGTATATCCTCCATTATAAGATAATTATTCAAAAGATATAACGATTAGAACTCAAGATATAACCTTATAGCTACAAAAAATATATTTATTTTTGCTATTCGCCCCAACAATCAATTATTCCTCACTTTCATATTAAATATCTACTTACAAAAAAACCATTGATATTGTCTTCACTCTTCACTCCCATCCTATATAAAGGTAAATTGTAAAAGTTACTAAGAAACATTTTCATTTACCAGCCTCACTCTTCCCTAAACCAATAAAAATTGTTTCTCTTCATCGCTCTCACTGACAAAACAAATATTCTCAGTTCATTTTACTCACACAATCTCACAAGTCCAAAAGTTAACGCACACATATAAAGAATACACAAAATTCGTTCCGAAAATGAACATGATGAGTTTTGATCAGGTGTCCCTGTGACCAAAATGACCATGATGACTT